>JARQZK010002215.1:347500-427500 GCA_030704885.1 Cynegetis impunctata
ATATATATATATATATATAAAAATATATATATATATATATATATATATATATATTACCGGTAGATTATGGCAACTCCATCACCTCCCATCAAACCAAATGAGTTTAAATGGTATCTGGGATTGCTTCTGAGGCAGAACCAAAGTATCAAAATTTGGGAACATTTTTCAAACCGCCGCTATTTTTACGTAGATATTTCTCGTTCTTTCGTGGTTGATCAACTTCATAGATTGTGCAGATTGAGTTAGAGTAGTACTTTGTATGTTTCAACTCTCTTTCTCAAACGCGCTGCACTTCGCAAAGACTATTTCGTTCGAATCACATCTCGACGCGAAAAATAATATCTTAGGAAGGGAGCTCAGCTGCTCACGCGGTTTAGTTATGTAAAATAGTTATTTATGTACCAAGTGCGTTATATTGATCCTAACGGCCCGAGTGCCTTTGGCCCGAGGGATGAATGTTGCCTAGTGGGCGTTAGGATCTAATAACGCACGTGGTTAATACAAGATTTTATTTTTCACGAAAAAATTATTTTATTATAATGAAAAATCAATTTTAAAATCGGTTCATTGCTCCTATACTTTCCATTTTCCTTCTCATAGTGGGCATGTCATTTGTTGATATTTAGACGTTTGTGAATATTTTTGTCATCATATTTAGTGAATTTCATTGCTGCTTTCTTTGTGTAGTCTTATAGAAATGATGGAAATGAAAATGAATTTACCCAAGAATATCATAGAACATGCAGCCAAAGTTGCGTATAATTCATTGTCGGAGAAATCCAGAGACGTATACGTCAAGGATTATGAAGTATTCAATCAATGGAAGTTGCTTCATTTCTCCTCGTACAATGAGCGGGCGTTATGATCCATAATGCCCGCTCATAACGCCCTAGGGCATAATGAATGCATTTATAGCAACCGTATCTATGGTAAAATCAACAAATAATATACAAGTGAAAAATAAAATATATTCATTCATCAATTTATATTTTTTCTCGGAATAGACGTACCTACTCAATAGTAGATAATATCATTTTTGTTTTCAGTATAATTCATGAAATTATTTCCATATCTGTGAATAATGGTGCTATTTTTTAACATAGTATAACGATTTAACTCAAAGTAACGAAATATTCCTACTTAGATATTTAAACTGGTTCTAATGTGTATATGTGCACATTTTCGTCGACTTAGGGAGAACTCCTACTCTGTTCAAGTAATTTCTTACCAGAGTATCTCGCGCAGCTTAGTGTTTCGTAAAGTTACTATGTCGTAAAGACAAAATTAGGCAGCATTTATGTATTTGATTTAGTTGTACATCACTTTGCCTAATTACTGCAAGCACTCATTAATTACAGGATCAGTTACGGGCGTGAGATTTATTTCATAATTTGGCGCTCATTCTTATTTAGGGTTAAATGAGCGAATAGTTAAAGGAAAAAACTGTCGTTAGTATCTCCTTGTTGGAAAGTCCTCAGTTTTCTCTTTCAAATATAAAAACTGAAAATTATTTGATTCATTGCAGTTTTTATTTTAAATTTATATTATTTGGTGAAAACTTCCACAAAAAAATATGAAATTGAAACTTCAATACGAGTATTTATAGAGTTATTAACGTAACAAGGCCGATATGTAGCAAATAACAGATGGGGTTGGATATAAGGGAGTTTTTGAGACCCTAAATTTACACGTAAATTACGTTTTCAGTTATTCTGAGCATGCGCAGGAGATTTGAAATTACCGAGACGGTTATTAACCGATAACGTACTACTTTATCAACGGGACCTCAACGTTCGCTTAATACACGGTTTGTAGAATAATATCGCGGTGTTGTCAAGTTTAAACGCGCTTGAGTTAAATTGTTGCAAACTAAATAAAAAATAACTATTTAAACTATGATAAGTGACTAATATCATATGTACTATCGTGCTAATTTGTTCCAAACCTCTTCCTTTGTATTAAAAATTTGCACAAAATGTTATTTCTTACGATGTGGCAACCACAAATCGAGTCTGCGTAGTCTGATGTTTTGAGATTGACAGTTCTTGTTCCTCCTAAAAGATGTTATGTAAGATCGCTATATAGTTTATTATATCTCCCAAGAGAATTTACCCAAAGAACGCTAATAATAGGTGAATGAAAATCGGAAAAATCACCCGACAAAAAATAATTCAAAAACTCAAGAGAGGTAATACTTATTTGACCTTCGCAATAAATTTGAATTCAAAATCTCATTTTGGATCTTCAACCCGTTAATAACGTTTTCTGTTCTGCGCAAACTCAACATAGCGGTTTACGCTAATTACGTTTACTTTGAATAGAAAGTCAAAAACTCCCTATTATTACTAACCGAATCCGTTATTTGCGTATCGGCCGTAAGTCGTTAAAAATTTTTCGTAATCCCGTTGAAAGATTATATTTTGATTCCGAAGAAAGAAGAAGCCCCGTACCTCGCAATTCTAAAGAAAAATCCCAACGTCGTGCACTCTGTTGTCATGGAACAGTTTGACAGTTTTATAAACAACGTCAGTTTTTTGTGTTCTCAAGTTCGCTTTAACGACGACTATGGATGAAATTGATGAAATTGAGGAACAAAATCAAATTCCTTTAGAAATATTGGGAGAATCATGTGCAGTGCAGCGAGTGTTAATTAACTGCCGAAAATAACCCAAGAGTGATATCAAAAAGAATATGAAAATTTTGAAATGTGGCGTAAAAGCAAGAATGTGAAGGTGGTTAATGAAGATGTATTATTCGCCTATGCGAAATGAAAATCAGAGGTTTATTCTCCCAACTCGCTGTGGACCAAGATTTCAATGTTGTTATTGTAAGCAGAATGATGTTTTGAAATAAATATTTGAACAAGTGATTTCTTAACGGCCGCCGGCCGTTATGAAATTATAACGGCCGGCGGCCGTTAACACTGACTTTTCAATTGTCATCTGAATACCGTTAAATCAAAATAACAGTATGGGATTACGAACAAATGAATAACGACACGTTTATTTAAACTTGATCTCCACTATATTTACAATTAAATAACAATTTTCTCGAGAACACAGTACCTTCATTAGACTTAGTTACAAACTAATTTGTAACTAAATCTGATGAAAACAGTGTTTTGTCGAAACAATTGTCATTTAATTGTAAATATAGTGGAAATTAAGTTCAAATTAACTGTTCTTATTTCTTAATATGAATTTCCGTCAAGTAAAGGTTACTTCGATTAAAAATTCATAAAACATATTTTTAAAATTATAATACTATACAGGGTGTTATTTAATAAGTGTCCGATTTTACAGGACCATTCCTCAGTTCATATAAGCATGGGTCCGCAAAGCCTTCATTTATGAGATACAGGTTATAAAATATTTTTTCCTCAAACGTCAAAAAATGACGACTTTTTTAACCTCAGTTCTTAATGTTGAAGTTTGATGAGCGTACAAAAAGGTACACTTTTTTGTACGGTCACGGCAATTTCAAGAACGTTGGGCGGCGTACAATTGGGTTCCGAATGTGAAATAAGGTAATCTTTAAGAAAAATTGTATATATTTTACTACAAGTTATTTCTTAATACTCGGGCACTTACCAAAAACGCGCAGTCCTATAATGCGTAGATAAGTGGCTTTAAATGTTTCTGACAATTATTTTGTTGAACTGTCAAATTTGTGTTGCCTTGACACTTGCACCTACAAAACTAGTAAGCAAAGCAATCTAGTTTTACGTTTTTTTACTTTTATTCCTTTTTAAAAATTTTATCTAAATTCTATCGTTTGAACACCGTTTGCGGAAAAAATCGCATGTTTTATTCGGAGAAAAGCACTTTTTCTGGCTCGTCTAAAATTATCGGCCTCACTGCGTTCAGCCGACAAACATTTAGACTCGCCACAAAAAGTATCACTTTTACTCCTAATAAAACAATATACTATTATTTCCTTTTTGTTATTCGTAAATAAATTTTGAAATAATGTCGATATTTGAACGGAAATTAGTATTTGGAGATTTTTTTATATGACAAATTCAAATTTGATCTCAGAGTGACTTTTAATTGTAAGTGGCACCACCTACAGGACTATTTATCTTTCTGATAGACACAATGCTATGCTTGCCGAAAGTTGCTAAAAGCAGCTGTTTTCGAAATATTTTTATTTAAATTAATCCATGCGTCCAAATCTTCTTTTCATTGATTTACGAACTCTTGAAAAATAAAAGTGTCAAATAGATGCTTGGATATTTCCAACATTTATTATGATTTTGACTGAGTTTTTTACAAATCTATTTTTATTGTTTTTGAAATTGGTCTATCTTGATTAAAAAAATGGTTTTCAAAATTGTTCCACTTTTTGAAAAACACATGCATCAATTAATGATGGCTGCTTTCACCAACTTCCGACAAGCATAGCTTTTTTACGAAAAAATGAAAAAAAATCGATTTTTCATCTAAAAAATGTGCGACATATATGCACGAAAAAGTTGCGACTCCCATGAAGAGAAATAGACTTGTGAGTGGCGCCCCTACAATAAGAGCCATACTAAGATCAAATTTGAATTTCTCATATTAAAAAATCCCCAAATACCAATTTTTGTCCAAATATCGAGATTACTTCAAGCACTATTTAAGAATAACAAAAATAGAATAAAATTTTCAACAACCTGTATCTCAAAAATGTAGGCTTTGCAGATTCCTTCTTATAAGAACTTTTCACCTTATAAATTATCCTGTACAATATGACACTTATCAAATAACACCCTGTATAATAAAAAAGTTAAGTGGCAAAATTTGTCAAAATCTACCTATTCTCAAATTTATTTCAATAAAATGAAGTGAACTGAATAAACTGTTAATAAAATTTTACATAGAAAGCATTGAAAATTTATAATGCGCCTCAATCGATTTGTTCCAGTTGGAAGAATTCTACTCCATAAACCTAATAAATTCTTGTCGGAGTTCTTGTAGAACTGATGGCCCTCTCATTTTAATTAACCAGCTCAATTTTTCATTTCGGTAATCGATTTGGGAAGATCGCAATTTGTCAGAGAATGGTTATTTTTCAATATTCCATCAGCATCATCTGTTCGAAAGATCCGAGGTGAGTCGGCACAGCCTGCTTTGATTGACTGTGCTAGTGAAATTATGAACGTTCTGTGTTAATTTATTTGAAAGAATATCAATAATGTTCAACTCGAGCGTAAGTCGAACTTTGACAGTTGAAATATTACCTATGTCGAATCTGTAACTTACAGATTCGACGTACGTATTTACATGACTACATATCATCGCCAATGTTCCCTCTAATTTTCTCGCTGACTTAGCAATTTGTAAGGACAAATAACTCCAATTCTGCTTGTAAATCTAGCACTAGCGGTGTCCCCCAAGGTTCTGTTGTAGGTCCTATCCTCTTCCTATTATTTATAAATGATATGACGTATCTGAAGATCAGTGGAGAAATTACGCTTTTTGCGGATGGTACGAGTATTACTTGGAGCAATCCTGATTCTGCGACGCTGCACTCTGAAATGACGATTGATCTTGGATTTATCAAGTCCTGGTCTGATGCAAACTAACTTTGCTTCAACGTAGATAAAACCGTCGCCTTGTTTCATAGAGATAACTCCCAGGATCTATTCCTGCAAAGCCATGCCATTAAAATAGTCGATTGTGTAAGATTTTTAGGCCTCTTTATCGACGATAATCTCAAATTTTCACAGCATGGCGTGTCTTAGCTAAAAAAATTATCATCACCCTGTTTCTTCATTAAATCCATCTCTAGTGAATTAGATACGGCATCTACAAGAATTGCCTATTTTGCATTGTTCGAATCTCATCTTCGTTATGGTCTTCCCTTCTGGGGTTCATGTAATTCTTCACAACTTGACACCATTCTCAAATTGCAGAAGAGAGCAATTCGTTACATGTTTTTACTGGAAAATAGGGCTCATTGCAAAACTTACTTCAAAAAAATGGAATTTTGGCGCTTCCTTCTTCATTATATTTACTTGAATCTGTGTGCTTGATTCATAAATATTTTCATGCCGTACCATTCATAAGTATTTTCGTGCCGTACCCTTGATCTCACAGCACGGGTATTCCACCAGATCTTCGGGACATCGTGTTCACCTCCCTATTTCTTCCTCTGAATTAACAAAAAACTCTATCATTTACAATGCTGAGAAAATTTACAATCACCTTCCAGGAGATTTAAAATCCATAACTTTCTTGAACAATTTTCGGAAACGAACTGAATCTTATTTTCTTGATAGACCTTATTACTCTATAGAAGACTACTATTTTGAGCATTGATTGATCGATATGACCAAATTGAATAACACAGGCATCAGTTTCGATTGAGGAGGATTTGACACTCTCGGTTCTATTGTAAAGTTTGTATATATGTTGTATAGAAATGTAGTGTGATTTTTATTTCTAGGTATAACAATGTTTAGTTTGTATATTTTTTGATTGATGTGTGTTTATTTTCATGTTTTACATTGTTTATTTCCTAAATTTTTCGCTTTGTTAATAAAGTGTATAATTCAAAGACAATAAAGCATAAAGGGCAACATCTTTTGCCTTCGTTTAGCAACAAAACCAAACGGGAATTTAAAGAAATATATATTTTGTTCGGGAGGGGGAGCCGCCTCTAAGACATCTGCCCTGGGCGGCAAGTTCCCTAGTTACACTACTGAGTATAGAAAATAGTTCGTTCCTTCAATGAATAAAAATTGCACTATTTTCCCGAGTATACAATTTAAATTTGATGATGCATATAATGGCAATTAAATTACTTAAACTTGACGTGAGAATTTCGAAACAAGCGGTGTAATTCAGAATAGTGGGCCACTATCTGGAAGTGCACTCAAGCCTGTTTCGAAGCAATCATTTCAGGATTTTCATGCTCGCATCTTGGTTCTTGGGAACTGCTAATTCCGTAATTAAGTTCTTTATTGCTCAGAGCTCGCAGATCGTAATACAAAATCAACATTATTAACTAATATTAAATATACATTATACTTAAACAGAACTTAACAACTTATTTAATGTAAACTGATTATCAGAGTAGATGCACATGTTTATGATGCGAACTGAAAACGCAACTCTAATTATCAGTTATAATTTTTTTCGAAGGAGGGTAATCAAGATGTGAGAATCTTCTGAATAAGGATTTCCAATAAAAAATGTTAATGTGAAAATTTGTTTTCAATTCTTTGGAAATGTACGTATTATTATATGATTTGGTAAATAAGTATATATGATAGCAGGCTTGGTGAATCTCAAAGAACTCGATTTTATTAAAAAGTTGACGTTTCGCCAAGACATTCGTGGCTTTTTCGAAACTTTTGAAAAATTGAAATTTCTTTGACATTTATTGAATACAGAGTCGTATTCAAGGGGGGGTACTGGCAACAACGTCTTGAGTATAAAGACTCAGGACTGATTTGTGACGTCATCGCCTGGCGGCCGAGCGAACGCTGCGTAGCTATCGGTTCTATATATTTATCAATGTTTCAAATTCATTCTCCGACTATTTTCAAGTAGTAAAAAAATTTGTGAATCATTTAGTATTGTAGCCAACAAAGTGAATTAAGTTTTTCTATCGATATTTGCCATATAGTATATAAAACCAATGTTTTTAGTTCAATATAATCAATATCTTGAGGTCTCGCTTGAGGTAATGTTCGCCGAAATAGTTTTCTACTTTTGATAAATTGTTATTTTCTGTTTCTTACTTTTACCTAAGCGATCATTTTTCTTGCAGCAGTAGTTTGTAATCAATGTATTTGAGATACAATCCAATAATATACCAACAATGGTTTTAGAAGAATGAATGTCGCATGCTTCGAAATGAAGTAGGTGATTTTCTTCACGAATATATTCAAAAATTAATTTAGATAGAAAAGTTCTTTGGCAAAATACGTTTAAGAATTTATCTTCATGGCTATTGATTATTTTTTGAAATATAATATATGAATTTACGACAATTTGAACTACTGAATCTTGGGGATAATGAAGACCACCTCGATTCAAATTATTTATAAGATTGAAGTTATCTTCTACAATGAGTTCTTCATTATTATAGATCAACAAATTATGACACGAGTGACATTTTAATTTTTTCATAGCGATGTGACTGCAATATCCTCCTAAATAAGTAACCACAGGCATTTCTTTTGCTGTATTTTCGATGTCAGGATCTTCAATTGACAAAGTACTTAATATCGCATCAATTTCATTCGAATGAAATTTGCTACTGTCCTCATCAGTAATCAGTTCATTGTTATCAAGTACAGACAGTGACTCATAGAACTTTTCAATTTCAAAATTTCCAAAATTACGAGATTTCAACGTGAGTATTGATTGAATTCTAAGTCTCTTTTCTGATTCGTAAAGTTGCCGAATTGAGATATGATAGTGCCCTCCAGCCAACTGCCTATATTTTCCAAATCTATCTTCTAAATTATCAGTTTGTAATTTTCCTAGTAAAATATAATCATAGTGTTCGCGGAATATCTATACCTTTGCTTCGACATTGTTCGCAGTTTCAGTTGCTCAGAAATAAATTGAAGCCCTTGTGATAAATTGTCATCTTCTATTTTCAAGCTTATAAGAATGTTCGCAATAAAATTCAAGACGTGGTGGACCTTTGACATATTTGCTTTTTTATCTTTATTATCAATTTTATTATGATCCATTATATTGGAAGTGTCATTTTCTGTTTCTAAGGGAATACTCGCCGTTGCATTATCAATCACATTAAGTAAATTTTTTATTTCGTCCAAACTACTTGAAATGAATGGGGTCTTTACCTTACCTACTTCAACACTTATTGATTGAGCATAACAATAGGTATTTATTTCTAAATTATCGCTTATAACTACTGACCACGTAATTGAAGGACCCGGCGTGTAATCCAGTTTAAATAAAGTTGTTCTTGTTTCATCATTTATTATAAACCACCCTTTTTCTAAATTAAAAGATTGAACTAATAAATTGAATTCCTCGAAAGTTTTGTAAACAGTACGCTTCATATGTTCTTGGTACTGGGGGTAATTAAACATTATTACAACCATTTTTTTATTATTAACTTAATTTTTTTCATATTTTTATAAAATATCACTGATTTACTTGAACTGATAGAATTAGCACAGATTAACTCATTCATACAACAAACATGCATTTTAAAAAATCTCACGTAAGATTCGGCGCGGGGGAGAGGTGGTCGAGCATGAACTCACGACATCTCAACAAGGGGGGAGGGGGAGTCAAAAAATCGCCAAAATTATCTCACGAAATCAATTTATGCCCCCAAATTAGTTTAATGAGACTGGATATCATGGAATTCCCATTTATCCTTGGGAGACTGTTAGAAAATTCTACATCGGTGACACACTAGACATACTGTTTCGCTCTTCAACGAGCCCATCAGTCGTGTCCCGTCCATCGACCGAGTGCACAACGACCTAGAATCCACATAATCATCTCCTAGTTTCTAAGAAGAGCACTAATAACTAACGAACAAATCAGTGCGCCATCCATGTATAACACATTGCAGAACTTCCTATTATATATGATGGCCAACTATCGGCATGAAGTGAGTTGTCGGCGGTTGGCGTTTTTGTTTGGCCTTGAGTGGGATACCAATTGGTCTCCGATGTATGGTGCTATGATATGTTCGCATGTTAGTGGTCTTCTTAGATACTTTAAGGTAGTTATGTCGATTCGATTTCGTTTCCCACTCTTTTGATGGACAGGACACTATTATTGAGCTCGTTGGAGGGCGATACAGGATGCGTAGTCTGTGAAGCTGATGTCGCATTTCCTAACATTCTCCCTTGAATAATGAGTGTGAATTCCATATCGCCGAGTCTCATTAAACGAGCTTTGGGTTGATTTGATTATCTATTTTTCAAATGAATTGCCAAACGTTTTCACACATATATATATATATATATATATATATATATATATATATATATATATATATATATATATATATATATATATATATATATATATATATATATATATATATATATATATATATATATTTATATATATATATATATATATATATATATATATATATATATACAGTGGCGCCGACTCCAGTGGACCTGAGGGGACCCGAGCCAACAACACCGAGAATATACCCGAGCCCCCTCATAAGTTCTTTTGGGGGACTCTGCCTCTCAATAATTTGAGAAAATTATTAGTTATATTATGCTTTGTAAAATCACAAAATTATGTTGGTATTTTTCATTTAAATCCTTTAATAATATAGAGCAACATTAAAAATCTTTTTAAAATAGGGAATTAAATACATACACAATGTTAAGGTTCGACATATTAGTACTAGTTTAGACCTGTATTACTATAGTACACTGTTAGTTTCTTTAAAATACTTAAATATTTTCAAAGTATCAACTTTGAGATAATTTCTTCATTTAATTAATATTTTATGATTTATGCTTTTAATGATAATTTAGGATTCATTTGAACATAATTTCAGTCTATTCAGAGCTATATATTCACTGCTCTGTAAAAGTCTATAAGCATAATTATTACTGTAAATTAAATTACCCTTTCACGAAAGAGAGGGTAACAAAACCCCATAAAATTCTAAAAAGAAGAAAAAATACAATATAACATTAGTGCACACGTGCAGCATATATATATATATATATATATATATATATATATATATATATATATATATATATATATACATACAGTGGCGTAGATAGAGGGGGGATCAAGGGGATCAATCCCCCCTCATGAGCCTACGATAATTATAATAATTATAAAACTCTAAAAAGAAGAAAAAATACAATATAACATTAGTGCACACTTGCAGCATATATATATATATATATATATATATATATATATATATATATATACATACAGTGGCGTAGATAGGGGGGGGATCAAGGGGATCAATCCCCCCCCATGAGCCTACGATAATTATAATAGAACTGAATAAAAGTCGTATCTATGTACGTATTTAAGTACTTTCACATGAAATTTACTAAGCACTAGCACCTCTTCTGCTATTATGTATGTGCAATTATAAAAAAATCACCTACATATGTTTTTGTGACGGCTGTGCTATTGAGTATTGTATAATTTCCTCGCTTCGAACAGGCAGGCCAATCAGGAGTGGACATAATTTTAACATTATAAAGTAGGTAACTAGTAGTTTTGAGCATATTTTGTTCAATGTTGAATTAGTAAGTTTAATCGGTCACTATGAGCAGAAAAGTGTTTGAAAAGTTCAAATGACTCTAATGGAAAATTTTCATTTCGAAAGGAAGAAGTCAACCAAAATCTCCACGCACTTCTCTTTCTAAAATGTATACTATACTTACTATTGAACAAAAGTGCTCGAGCTTTTGTTTAATGGTGTAGTATTATATCTAAAGTTTTGTTCAATAGTATAGGTAGTATAAAATTTAGAAAGAAAAGAAGTGCGATGAGGTTTTTGTTGACTTCTTCCTTCGTACATAAAATTTTTCATTTCAGCTATTTAAGCTCTTTCAAACACGTTTTTTGGTCCTAGTGACCGATTAAATTCCTGTTAACATTCGAAGAGCGTGACTTCTGCTCATAGAAGATTTTCAATCAATATTTAATATTTCGAATATTTTTTTATGTAGAGAAGGTATAAAAATATGAGCTCTTTGAAAAATAGGACTAAATTTTGGCTTTGATTGTCAATTTAATTACTCCATAATATTTTGAAGTTAATAAAAATTGTCGAGTTAGTAAAAATTTTCTTGCGATGACGTATAATATATTTCTGGACTTCTACATCATGGATCTGGGAGAAAGATTTATTAATCATGACAACACAGTCTAGTTTACAAGTGCTTTCGTGTTCAACTTTGTTCATCAATCTCGGAAGAATATGAGCAAATAGCATGTAAATAGTTTTTCAAAAATATTAAGTTCCATTCGCGAAAATTGTAAGAGTGATAAACAATTTACTGAAAGAAAAAGAAAACAGTTTGTTTTTTCAAATATCTCAAAAACTAATTGATATTTTGATATCTCAATAAAGATACAAAAAGAGGAGGAAATGTCCTATAAGAAATTTCTGACTCCCGGAACTGTATGATAAATATTTATAATTTTGTCAGAGGGGTAAAAAACGGCCGAAAACAGGTAATCTGGCTTGCGAAAGTCACGCCCATTTGGGACTCTTCAACAATAAACATTATTTAACTATATTAAATATGAATATTAAGGAATTAAAAATATCAGGTTCTTACTGGATAGGTAAATGAACAATAATCCAGCGACAACAAAATTTGATTTTTTAGTTTTTTATTAACAATTTACTCAGTTGAAAAATTAAACACTCTAATCATAACTTTTTTTTCTGATTCTCTCATAAACAACGCATTTATTTATAACAATTTTTTAAACAATAGGAGATGAAAATTAAAAACAACCATTTCCATGTAGCTTCCGATAATAATGAACGGACTATTAAATTTATAAAAGAAATTTCATTTTGATTTTGCAAAACTACGTAAATTGTAAATAAAAAACTGAAGAATTGAAATTTTTTATTTTTTCAACAGGGATTTACTCTAATAAGTTGAGTTTTTCTCTTGGGAAATTTCTTCTTCCTTTTGAATCTTTCTTCAGACTTCGAAAATCTCAATTGTTTTTTGACATATTGGCAAAAGACTAATCCCATATTTTTTTCAGTAGGTATATTGCTTATAAATTTCTCAAAAAAAATCTACATGCTTCTCCAAATCGAATGACACTTAGCTTTCATTTTTAACAGATTAATTTTTGAACCACGAAATTCCGGACACCCTAGAGCAAGGTGGGACTCGAACCCACAATCCTCTGTTTACAAGCGATACACCTCACTGCTGGGCTACCGAGGCCTCCTTGACTAGACTAAATATATTAAAAAGATTTTCGGTGTTTTTCAAGCATGATTTATAAGAAGGTTGACAAAGCAGCTGATAAATTCATCAAAACTGGCAAGTCTTATCAAAAAAAATTTTTACTGCCACACCTGCTGTTCTCGTTAGTTGAAAGTGTGGAAAAAATATTTAATTCGTCAAGGCGATGTTAAGCCTAAAAAGCTTTTTTTTCTGCTTATTTTGTGCTACATTAAAGATTATTTGTATCAACAAAAATAAAACTTTAGACGAAAAACTTATGGAATTTTATACAAAGTCATATCCCCCCCCCCCCATCGCAAAAAGCTATCTACATATATATATATATATATATATATATATATATATATATATATATATATATATATATATATATATATATATATATATATATATATATATATATATATGTGTGTGTGTGTGTGTGTGTGGGTGCGCGCGTGTTGTGTTGGTGAGTGTAAATGCATATGTATGTATATTCAATAACTTTCCATCTGAAATTTCACAACTAAACCACTCATCTTTCGATTCAGTCGAGAACATTCAATTATTCAAGAAAATACCTTGTCTCCATCGTACAACTCGAAACCTGCCAATATCACAATCAGTTTCTAATTGAGTTGTATGAGCAGTTTAAGCTCCTTCTGTTTCCGAAGCAAAGTGTCAAGTTAGCTCGTTTTCAGAGCTCTTAATTAATGCACACGTCTTCGAGGGACCCCTCTACCGCTCAGGCAGGACCGAGTTCGGAGTTCAATAGTATTTTACGATGAATAGACCATTCTAGAACAAGAAAGGGAAAAATATTTGCGATTTTGATTTCTGCCGATTCTTCTAGGTGAAACCACCAGAATGTTGCTAACTTAGTTAAACTTAATTTCTTCCGAACAGTGGCGGAGCTATTAACGGGGTACTTCGCTTATGTTATATAAATGAGCCTCAAATCATGCTTCTTCATAGAACGAATAAAAAAGCTGATTTAATCATTATTACCCACAAAATGATAAACTATGGCAATATATATATATATATATATATATATTTATATATATATATATATATATATATATATATATATATATATATATATATATATATATATATATATATATATATATATATATATATATATATATATATATATATATATATATATATATATATATATATATATATATATATATATATATATATATATATATATATATATATATATGTACATATATATATATATATATATATATATATATATATATATATATATATAACTACTCAGTAGTTGCCGTCGAGTCACCAGACGTACAGCAGCACTTGAAAATGCCAAATGAGATTTTGGCGAAACGTCGTGAAACAAACGGTGCTTCTCAGCGCCAACAAAACTTTCGAAAAAATCGGATTGAACCCCGGAATCTTATTTACATATCAATACTTGGAGAACTTAACATCCAAGTCAGATTGTCAACTAAAATCAAACAATTGATCCTCAAGTATTTTGGACATGTCAGCAGGAGGAAAGATGACAATCTCGAAAAGCTTATGGTCCAAGGAAAAGTAGAGGAACACGACCTGAGGGACGTTCTCCAAAACGATGGCTGGACCAGGTGAAGCAGTTTACAGGAAAATCTTTCCAGGACAGCATTAGAAGCACGTCAGATAGAGAGGAATGGAGCGAAACTGCTAAAAACACAACATAAAAACACAACATGAGACAAGTCCTTTGAGCCCCGTTTTTTCAGCTCCATACAGCATCCAAAAAGCTTCAGAAGATCGAATTTCGGATATAATACTAATAATTTTAATGAATTTCCACATATTTTGCCACTAGTTTGACAAATTACAGCTCATGCACCTCCCGGTCGCTCCCTCCTCCACAATCTGGATATAGCTTTGACTGAATGTACCCAAATTTTGATACTTTTTTTTTACTACTAGAACAAATCAAGGAACCTAACTTTCAGCTCTGCAGATGCAAACATGTACAGGAAATATCAGGCATCAAAAAAACCTTAAAAACTGAAGCCGAGAAGGTTTAAAACCTCGATAGCAGTGGCGTATCCAGAGATTGATTTTGTGGGTGGGGGGGTAGTGGTAAGTTTTAGGGAGTTGACCTGAACTATTTATAAGATAATCAGATTAAGCGAAAGCGGGGGAAGGAGGGGTGTTGGTTGATCTTAGCTCATCCATAATTCAACATTTTTATTCTACATCAAAAAAATATAAAATAATTGCGAGGACATGTACATACAATATTCATCATAAAATGTGAAGATATAAAATATACATAAAAGTTAAGAAATAAATATATATAAAACTCAAGAAAAAAATATGAAAACCCTAGAAATAGGCTATTCAAAATTTGAAGGAAAAATATCAGATAGGGTAATAATATCACATGTCTGTGGTAAAAACCTATTTAATTGAATTTACTTATGCAACCGCATAAACTTTCGCATGCTGTTCACTGATCTAGGTATGATCTATCTAGGATCTATTTATTCTGTTAAATTTCGTTTGTTTATTTATTTCTTTTATATGCTACGTGGAATATCAAAGAATATGAAAAAACCTTTTTCATTAGTTTTCGTAAAATGTTTATTTTATATTTCAATTTCATTCGAAGATTTAGTGTTACAAATTCTCTTCTGCCCCTGCTCGATAGAATCTATTATTTTAGAAAAAATACGACTAAAGAGTACAAATGAATTTCCTAGAATTTTAAATGATGAATGATGTTCTTTGAAAGACATTCCTTAAAAATGATGTTGGAATATTCCTTGAAATCAAATATCTGAGAATTCACTGCGTGAATGTTTTCTTTTCTGAGGAAGCATTAGAAGATTGCTTCTATATAGCTTTGGTAGGTAGAGAATTACAATCTCATCACATTATCATTTTTTGCAAGTGACAGCCACTCAGGAATTCGATTCGATTATGTGGTATGACATACACATTTCTGGCTACGGAGCCGGTCTGAGAAAATGTAAAAAATGTGTTGGAGTGACATAGTAATAGAATTTTTTTATACACTCATAGTGACGTGTGGAAGAATAGCAAGAATTTTCATATCGAGTTCACATGTATTGAAAACCACTTTGAAAATGAGAAAATTTCATACATTCTTATTTGTGGATAATAAGATAATGAAATATCAGTAAGAAATGAGCATTCCATTACGGAAATTGAAAAATATTTACGATATTCCAAGACATAATATCGATACGATGGATTTGAAAATTAACATGAAGAAATTTTAACGCAGTTTCAGGAGCTCAAATTGTTTAAATTTATTATTTACCCTCAATATTATGTTATATGAAAAATGGATTCATTTAATATAAATGTTGAAGTCCAGTTTGAAAATGACTAAATAACATTTTTCAAACAGTACCATACCGAAAGAAATATACTCTTCAGGAGCGTATATCTCCCTCAGTAGGTATATTGCATTCTTATGGATATTGTTACAGAATATCAGCACAAAATTTGACATATTGACTGCTGGTGACATATTTATGCCATACCTTCTACACACTTTTCAACAGTAATAATAATATTAATTTCAGATTATCCCCAAAAAGAATACACAATTGCACTGTATCACAATTCAACAGTGTGAAGAGGAAGGAGGTTTGTATGTATGTTTTAGACCTCTTGGACAATGAAATCAAAGAGTTTTTTGATGACTGTGTATATATGTATATTAATATATATATATATATATATATATATATATATATATATATATATATATATATATATATATATATATATATATACATATATATATATATATATATATATATATATATATATATATATATATATATATATACATATATATATATATATATAACACAGTCATCAAAAAACTCTTTGATTTCATTGTCCAAGAGGTCTAAAACATACATACAAACCTCCTTCCTCTTCACACTGTTGAATTGTGATACAGTGCAATTGTGTATTCTTTTTGGGGATAATCTGAAATTAATATTATTATTACTGTTGAAAAGTGTGTAGAAGGTATGGCATAAATATGTCACCAGCAGTCAATATGTCAAATTTTGTGCTGATATTCTGTAACAATATCCATAAGAATGCAATATACCTACTGAGGGAGATATACGCTCCTGAAGAGTATATTTCTTTCGGTATGGTACTGTTTGAAAAATGTTATTTAGTCATTTTCAAACTGGACTTCAACATTTATATTAAATGAATCCATTTTTCATATAACATAATATTGAGGGTAAATAATAAATTTAAACAATTTGAGCTCCTGAAACTGCGTTAAAATTTCTTCATGTTAATTTTCAAATCCATCGTATCGATATTATGTCTTGGAATATCGTAAATATTTTTCAATTTCCGTAATGGAATGCTCATTTCTTACTGATATTTCATTATCTTATTATCCACAAATAAGAATGTATGAAATTTTCTCATTTTCAAAGTGGTTTTCAATACATGTGAACTCGATAGGAAAATTCTTGCTATTCTTCCACACGTCACTATGAGTGTATAAAAAAATTCTATTACTATGTCACTCCAACACATTTTTTACATTTTCTCAGACCGGCTCCGTAGCCAGAAATGTGTATGTCATACCACATAATCGAATCGAATTCCTGAGTGGCTGTCACTTGCAAAAAATGATAATGTGATGAGATTGTAATTCTCTACCTACCAAAGCTATATAGAAGCAATCTTCTAATGCTTCCTCAGAAAAGAAAACATTCACGCAGTGAATTCTCAGATATTTGATTTCAAGGAATATTCCAACATCATTTTAAGGAATGTCTTTCAAAGAACATCATTCATCATTTAAATTCTAGGAAATTCATTTGTACTCTTTAGTCGTATTTTTTCTAAAATAATAGATTCTATCGAGCAGGGGCAGAAGAGAATTTGTAACACTAAATCTTCGAATGAAATTGAAAATATAAAATAAACATTTTACGAAAACTAATGAAAAAGGTTTTTTCATATTCTTTGATATTCCACGTAGCATATAAAAGAAATAAATAAACAAACGAAATTTAACAGAATAGATAGATCCTAGATAGATCATACCTAGATCAGTGAACAGCATGCGAAAGTTTATGTGGTTGCATAAGTAAATTCAAGTAAATTGGTGTTTACCACAGACATGTGATCTTTTTTCCCTTTCTGATATTTTTCCTTCAAATTTTGAATAGCCTATTTCTAGGGTTTTCATATTTTTTTCTTGAGTTTTATATATATTTTATTTCTTAACTTTTATGTATATTTTATATCTTCACATTTTATGATGAATATTGTATGTACATGTCCTCGCAATTATTTTATATTTTTTTGATGTAGAATAAAAATGTTGAATTATGGATGAGCTAAGATCAACCAACACCCCTCCTTCCCCCGCTTTCGCTTAATCTGATTATCTTATAAATAGTTCAGGTCAACTCCCTAAAACTTACCACTACCCCCCCACCCACAAAATCAATCTCTGGATACGCCACTGCTATCGAGGTTTTAAACCTTCTCGGCTTCAGTTTTTAAGGTTTTTTTGATGCCTGATATTTCCTGTACATGTTTGCATCTGCAGAGCTGAAAGTTAGGTTCCTTGATTTGTTCTAGTAGTAAAAAAAAAGTATCAAAATTTGGGTACATTCAGTCAAAGCTATATCCAGATTGTGGAGGAGGGAGCGACCGGGAGGTGCATGAGCTGTAATTTGTCAAACTAGTGGCAAAATATGTGGAAATTCATTAAAATTATTAGTATTATATCCGAAATTCGATCTTCTGAAGCTTTTTGGATGCTGTATGGAGCTGAAAAAACGGGGCTCAAAGGACTTGTCTCATGTTGTGTTTTTATGTTGTGTTTTTAGCAGTTTCGCTCCATTCCTCTCTATCTGACGTGCTTCTAATGCTGTCCTGGAAAGATTTTCCTGTAAACTGCTTCACCTGGTCCAGCCATCGTTTTGGAGAACGTCCCTCAGGTCGTGTTCCTCTACTTTTCCTTGGACCATAAGCTTTTCGAGATTGTCATCTTTCCTCCTGCTGACATGTCCAAAATACTTGAGGATCAATTGTTTGATTTTAGTTGACAATCTGACTTGGATGTTAAGTTCTCCAAGTATTGATATGTTGGTTCTACGGGCTGTCCAGGAAATCCTCAGAAGTCTTCTCCAGACCCACATCTCAAACGCATCCAACTTGGCGATGTCTGCGGCTTTTAAGGTCCAGGATTCTGCTTCATATAGGGCAATTGGAAAAACGGGAGTGTTTACTAATTTGATTTTGTTGTGGTTGTTATATGCCGATCTTTCCAAATTTTATTGAGTTTGGTCATGGCCGTTTTGGCAAGAGCTATCCTTCTTCTGATTTCCTGACTTGATCCGCCATTTCTGGTGATGTGGGCACCCAGATAAGTTATTTTATATATATAAAATTAAGTGAACTAGGACATTTATTTGAAACTAATCAAACAAACCTCCTAGCGGAGCTGGTTATAAGAGTTCACGAAGCATCGAAATATCAACAAACTACCCTAGACGGTAATTGTTCGAAATGTTAATTTGATTATCACAACCGATGGAAATTGATAGACAGACTGTTTCGCCCTTATCGGGGCTCATCAGTATCATCCATCCACCGGGAGTGATAACCAAACCAACATTTCAAACGGTCATACATATTTCTTCTAGCAACTCCATGACATATAAATATGACACAGCGCCACCAGTCGGAAACAATTGAACCACGTCTTTCAGAACAGAAGAAAACATTTCGGCCACGAGAACAATTACGCCCGGAACACCCGAAGGTGGCTACCATATTCGCTAAGCAAGAGTAAAGCTGACGCATCAATTCGATGTGATTCAACATTACACACCGCAGGCAGCAATCGCCCCGAATTTTATCGCAATGGCAAATGAATATAAGTAAGAATTATTCGTGTTAAACGGAAAACATGCCCGTGGTTATAAAATTAAGTGAACTAGGACATTTATTTGAAACTAATCAAACAAACCTCCTAGCGGAGCTGGTTATAAGAGTTCACGAAACATCGAAATATCAACAAACTACCCTAGACGGTAATTGTTCGAAATGTTAATTTGATTATCACAACCGATGGAAACCACGGGCGTGTTTTCCGTTTAACACGAATAATTCTTACTTATATTCATTTGCCATTGCGATAAAATTCGGGGCGATTGCTGCCTGCGGTGTGTAATGTTGAATCACATCGAATTGATGTGTCAGCTTTACTCTTGCTTAGCGAATATGGTAGCCACCTTCGGGTGTTCCGGGCGTAATTGTTCTCGTGGCCGAAATGTTTTCTTCTGTTCTGAAAGACGTGGTTCAATTGTTTCCGACTGGTGGCGCTGTGTCATATTTATATGTCATGGAGTTGCTAGAAGAAATATGTATGACCGTTTGAAATGTTGGTTTGGTTATCACTCCCGGTGGATGAATGATACTGATGAGCCCCGATAAGGGCGAAACAGTCTGTCTATCAATTTCCATCGGTTGTGATAATCAAATTAACATTTCGAACAATTACCGTCTAGGGTAGTTTGTTGATATTTCGATGCTTCGTGAACTCTTATAACCAGCTCCGCTAGGAGGTTTGTTTGATTAGTTTCAAATAAATGTCCTAGTTCACTTAATTTTATAACCACGGGCGTGTTTTCCGTTTAACACGAATAATTCTTACTTATATTCATTTGCCATTGCGATAAAATTCGGGGCGATTGCTGCCTGCGGTGTGTAATGTTGAATCACATCGAATTGATGTGTCAGCTTTACTCTTGCTTAGCGAATATGGTAGCCACCTTCGGGTGTTCCGGGCGTAATTTTTCTAGTGGCCGAAATGTTTTCTTCTGTTCTGAAAGACGTGGTTCAATTGTTTCCGACTGGTGGCGCTGTGTCATATTTATATGTCATGGAGTTGCTAGAAGAAATATGTATGACCGTTTGAAATGTTGGTTTGGTTATCACTCCCGGTGGATGGATGATACTGATGAGCCCCGATAAGGGCGAAACAGTCTGTCTATCAATTTCCATCGGTTGTGATAATCAAATTAACATTTCGAACAATTACCGTCTAGGGTAGTTTGTTGATATTTCGATGCTTCGTGAACTCTTATAACCAGCTCCGCTAGGAGGTTTGTTTGATTAGTTTCAAATAAATGTCCTAGTTCACTTAATTTTATAACCACGGGCGTGTTTTCCGTTTAACACGAATAATTCTTTCTTATATATATATATATATATATATATATATATATATATATATATATATATATATATATATATATATATTATATATATATTTGAACTGTTGTTGCCTGTGAACTATTTTTAACTTTTTGATAATTATTGGCAATAACAGGCTTAATGAATCTCAAAAAAACTTGATTTTAATAAAATCGAGTTTTTTGAGATTCATATCTCATATATATATATATATATATATATATATATATATATATATATATATATATATATATATATATATATATATATATATATATATATGGCTCTTTCATTGTTACACCTTGCTCAAATAATGGAAATTACACTTCCAAAATTAAGAAAATGTATGGAAAAGTATCTAAATTTAATGAATTAGAAGGGATCACATCTGAGGCTGAACTATGGCGCACTTTTTGGGTTAACAAGCAGGAGGGCTACGAAGATTTGGAGATAACGAAATTAATCTAACAAGCAGAATCTTTCAATCCGTTTAAGTGAAAATTAATAGTTAATTGAAAGATCATTCAGTACACTCAGACTCGTGAAAACGTGGCTGAGATCAACAATGATTAAAGGCAGGTTAAATGGACTCAAATGTTTGATCAGTGCATACAAAAAACTTGTAAACATGTATGGCGATTCTTTCACGGAAGACGTTATAAACCGTTTTGCAGAGGATCCTCGAAAATCACTTCTAAAGTAGAAGCGATATAAATAAAATAAAATAGTCAAATTTACTTTTATTTATTTGACTACCTATAAAGTAGGATCATTTTTGGCTGTTTGCCCTACACACTGCACTACATATACCTAATGTTTCATGTAGGTGCATTTGTGTAGTGTGTATGACAAAACAGCCGCGGACGATCCGACTTAAAAAATCTGAATTGCCCCGCCTAGGCCAGAAGCTGGATACGCCCATGGATACAGTTCAATTTAGTTTATTATTTTTGGGGAAAATATGACAAATAGTTGACTTATCACAAGCTTCTCATCCATTACTACAAGAATTTCTATCAGAAGAAAGCAAAAACTCTCAAGTATTAAAGCCATTACAGACGTACATTGAATAATTCTGAATATACATATCATTATTTCGTATGCAGTTGCAGCTTTGGCATCATAACAATGAAAACAGAATCAAAATCTATTAAGTCCCCATTTAATAATCCCAGTGTTACCATATATTTTTCTGAATATAAAATAAATGACACAAAGTCTATAAAAGTTTCATTCAGATCGAGATATTGGATGATGCTCTGAGATTTGGCTCAAAACAGAATTGTTTTCTTGGCTGAGTCACTTGTCTGAAAAATTTTTTATGTATGCACTAAGAAATGAAACTACCGAAGATATAATAAATATTCATTATCGAAAATTATCGTTTTAATAGCAAAATAAAACGATGAAGTTTGTTGACTCATTTTCGCATTAGGGTTTTATATTACCAATTATGGAAAAAAAAACTGGTGTGACAATCAATTTTCCAGTACTTCATTTTTGAGTGGCCGTGACTACAACATTTTTTGAGGTCTGGATTCGAGCCTTCTTTTGAGACAACTTTCAGAATATCAAAAGAAAGATATATACAAAAATTTAGCTTATAAGGAAAACATAATAAGCGATACGCCCCCTACCGGTGTCGAATATTACTAGAGCATGGGAGATAGATTGCTTTGTTTACATCTGTTTACGTGTATTTTATATGAGAAGTTGTTGAGTTTTAATTGTATTTTGGATCGTTTACAAACGTTCAGAAGAGATGAATCACTATTGTTGTGTATTCTATTGTTCATATTGGGCAAAAAAAAAACCGAATATAGCTTACATAACTTTCCGAAAGCTGGACAATTCAAAGTTGCATTCCAAACAAAGTTGGGAAACAAGGAAATGATGGATAGAAGAAAGGTGTGGATTCATAAGTTGAAGATTGAAAAAAATGTCTGAACATAAGATAGTTGTTCTTCACAGTTTACTGAGAATAATTATTTTCCCTGCAGTAAGTTTGTGGATTTTTCCATATAGAATTATACCAACTAATGATGTGCAATTTTCAGCTAACCGAAAACGTAGAGTTTTTGAAGTCTAATGCTATTCCAACAAAAAATGTTCCACTTTTATCGGAATCTGAACCTGGACCATCATCCAGAGATTCTAGATTATTGTATTTTCTTTCATGTAACAATTAAAATGATGTTTATTTGCACAACCAAAATAACAGTTTATCATAACATCAAGAATATGAAATAAATCTGGACTCTATAGCTAGGTAAAAACTAAAATATTCAATTATATAATCAGGAAAACAGAGATTCTATCAAAAAAACCAGACTCTCAGAAGTCCACAGTACTTTAAGGATAGCTGTTATACGTCAGGAAAATACAAAAAATATAATAACATTACGTTCAAACCATTCAAGCAGAGTATTCATATTAATTCTTCTTTTATTTCATATTGTTTCTTTCAGTTTAGCTGGTAAGTACTTAGTTTTGTCCATTATACTCAAAAATTCTTCAGTTCGTAATGAAAATAGACATGTCAGAGATGTTTTCTTGAAACTTTTGAAAGTTTTTTTATTTTTTAAATAAATAGATATTCTATCATACAGCCTTTTCATGAGGTATACATAGTTCCTTCAACCAATTAATTTATTCGTCCTCTACTTTATTTTATTATTGATTTTCATGTTCAATGATAAAAACTCAGTGTAAATTTCAACTTGATGTAGGTAGGTTATCTACTGAGATAAAATTGTCCTCAGTCCAAACACAATATATCACAGGAAAATACAAAGTCAAAAAAAAATACAAATTACGACGATAAACGTTCGAAAACTCAAAACGAAATGAGCGTAAATACCATTACAACCAATGTAAACAAACAGCTAATCTCCCATGCTCTAGTACCGATATTAGCCGTTCCGGCGCTACGATCTTAATTTCGGACGCCTATTATCTATCTCATTCCGAGGTTGATCGCTAAACTGACTGCACTACACTATAGATAGACACATTGGATCCGCGCCATCTACAGGTCAACTGTGGTAAATATAAGTAAAGTAGCCCATAAGAAGAACCTGGTATAGATCTCTTCTCAGGTATCAGCACATACGGTCTAGATTTCCTTCTTTCGGTAAGCCACACTGAGAAAATAGATTTACAAAGCATTATAGCTTTTGCAGATATAACATAGATGGCGCGTTATTCCAAACGAAATTAAAAAATAAATGAGCATGTGCCCTATGTCCTTTTCATTTTTTTTCCCCTTATATGACATAATTTTCGGTTGGATAATGGAATCCGCTGCTTTAAAATGCAAAGTTATTGTATGAATAAAATCTTCAAGAAATGGTTCTAATTATGAAATAGATATATTCTATACGCACAACTATTTTAAAATTAATTATAAATTCTTATCTCATAGCATAGGTTTTTTCAACTGAAATTTCCAAAATTATAGCTTCCATTTTGTACAGTTCCATTAACTTAGCCAGACAAAATTCTTTAGATACCTTTAGTTCACCAGTATTTTCATAATATTAGTAGGTATCTACTTGATTCAGCTTAAAGAACAGTGCAACATGCAATACTTTCAGAGCTGTGACGAGCACTGAAGAATAGTGCTTCGAGCACTAAGCACTTGAAAAAAAAAGGCTCCCGGTTTCGAGCACTAAGCACTTATTTTTACAAAAGGCTTGCGATTACTAAGCACTTTGTGAAAGTAATTTGACATTTCGAGCACTAAGCCCTAAGTACTTTTTTAGGAATTGTTGAAATTGAGGTTATTTTAATCGGTAAATAAATTGTAAGCTGGCATATGAGTATGAGATTATTGACGGGTGAGAAGAGATGCACAGGGTGTTACAAATTCGATGCTCACTTTGAGCTGGTACAGAACTATACAGGGTGTTTCATTGGTAAATGAACATACCTACGATAACCTGAGCTAAAGCTATCCTAGGCGAGTCCACAAAATCGATATATGGTAGGTCTAATCAATTCCATAACCGAGTTTATGTATTCACCAAAAATTTCAATTCCTTATAACTTTTGAACCAACCAGCATAGTCGGTTGATATTTGGAACGTATGATTCACTTCCACAGGTCGACCGATTTATATTTAAATTTCCAGAAAATTCCAGGTCCGTATTTGAAAATTATGGGACTTCCAAGCGGAGATTCAACACCCTGTATATTAAAATTTTGGGATTTGATTGAGATATTTGAAAAGAGCAGAAAATTTTCAATGGGGTTCTGTAGATTTCATTGTCCCACACGTCATTTTGCTCGAAGAGAGGTTCAGGGAAAGATCCAATTGAATATTGGAATTCCACTAAATTCTCAGAAAAATCGTACATTGTACGGAGGGTGACTTACGTCCCTCGGAATTGAAATCTGTTGCCGTCTGTAGTTAACATCCTTATAACTCCCTTGATACATAAATAACTATAAGCATAGGCATTCTCATACGCCATTTTTGATCAATTTCATAAAGATCATAGACACATTTAAGTTTAAATAATACAGAAACAAGATATGCTTCTGTAATCTGTGACCTACGAACATTGATATTAGCTAAATGACATAGATTTTATTGAAAATAGGATAAAAAAGGACCTGTGTAGAATCTTAGTATTAGTATTTAATCACCTGAGAGATGATTAATATATCAAATAGGAGAAACCCTTATGGAAAGCACAGAGTATTGAAAGATTCATTATTTCATATTAAAAATCCCATGCTTATTATTCATATTTCATCAGAATATAGGTACTGAAGAAACTATGCGATTTAGATAGTTGAGTTCCATGCCCATAAAAAAATTCAAAATTTTCATTCAATGTATTGACTACATACAAGTAACATATAAGTAATAGTGTACAACTCATCAAAATGAAATTCAAAATGGAACAAAATGAAACAAAAAATAAAAAAATTAGCTTTTAATAAAACTAAGTTTTCGAAGTTCCTGTCACTCAGAGCATGACGTCTTGGTGCATTTGCTATAGACGCAAATGAAAACAGTCTTTCAACAGGAGCACTTGATGGATGGGGGGTGTTGTATTTTATAAATAATTTTTTTATTGACTTGACACTAACGTGAGATGTTTATCACTGGAATGATATCAACACACGATCATAGCGAAGCCGCATACGCATATTCGTGTTACGACAAGTTTGGCTCAGGGCTTAGTGCTTAGTAATCCGCAGAAGTGCTTGGAAGCACTTTCGGGATTACTAAGCACAAAGCCTTTTGTTGAAGGACTTCAATTACTAAGCACTAAGCTCTGCTTTCGAAAAGGGCTCGGAAGCACAGTGCTCGGGAGCACAAAAGGGCTCCGAGTGCTTTCACGAGCACAAAGCACAATGCTTTGGCACAGCTCTGAATACTTTATATATAACTTTTAACTGTTTACTATATTACGATACATAGCCGCTTACCAGAAATTTATGTTAAAAATTATATTAGTCTTATTTTCTCTGATCATTTAGAAAAATTTTATGCTCAAGTGATATATTATGTAGACGTTTGATATATTTATTTTCATGATTCATCTATTTTAAAGCATACTTATTATTTTGAAGTGAAATTTTTACATGCAAAATTGTTTTTAAAGTTGGCAACAATGCATGGGTTGCATTTTTAAGGTGATATGATATAAATATATATAAATGCTCTCGTGTATACATACAAGCATCACAAAACATAAATTCTAATGTTTTAATGAGTTTTCCTTTATGAAAACGAGAAAAATTATGAGATCTTCAAGAATTGAAATACTTGTATTCTGCTTTTCTCACTTAATATTGAGAACTTTTATGAGATAAAATCAAACATTGTTTCAAATTGGAGCTAACTCTGTGTTAACTAATATTTGAACAATATGATTCAAAATCATGAAGTTCTGTTGTTTTACTAAAATTAATTTCCACTAATTCCCTAGAGTATTAATGAAGGTAAAGAACTTGGATACAAGACAAGAATTTCTATAGTTTCAAATACAACTAAACATTTTCAGCATTCACGAAACAACTAATTGATAACTTCTAGGTGAAAAAATATTAACCCTTATAATACAACAACACTGTTTACTTCACAAAGATATATATATATATATATATATATATATATATATATATATATATATATATATATATATATATATATATATATATATATATATATATATATATAAATATCATACACAATAATATGTATCATATTCAATTTGCTAACCAGCTAATACCAGTATGACTTAGGTGGAACACCATCTTCTTTTATTCCATATTTTTCCATTAAGTCCATTTCAAATGTACAAAGCTTTGGCTTAAACGTAATTTTATCCACTTCAGCCGACACTGTATCTTTTGGTTGTTCTTTATAGGCAGCTCTTGTTTTAAAATCAATGGTTTCTTCATTAGATGCTGGTATCGGTATAATTCTTCCTGTTCTAGATGATACTCTGACCTTTTCTCCTTCCTCTGTATACCTCCATTCCACTGTTGTTGGTTTTAAGTCAGAAGGGTCAACCATTGCAACTTGATCGGTCACAAGAAGAGGTTTTTCTTTTTGTATGTAGACATTTGTATCATCTCTTTTGTCACCTACAAAATATAGCTTCTATATAAATAAGGTGCATATCGTCATAGAAATAATGAAACATTTAATGCAACAAATACAAAATGATAATATAATAAATTTGAATAATTGGTATATAAGGTTACAGTAATTGCAATTTTAATGGTCTTTTGAATACAGAATCCATCCCAGTAATTTATAATATCTATATTATTGTGGCACAAACATAGTGAATCAAAACTAGATGTTCAATTCAATTTTACTAGGTGTCAACAAGTAGAAGAATCCAGAAAAAACTATGGTGGTCCACTAAAGGAGCCAGTTCAATATTGGCAACCTTCCTTCAATATTACATAAACGACCAGATCGGAAAAATTATAATTACAGTTTACAGATATTCTTGCTTCATATATTTCAAATTTTTTAGAGCTATTGATTAAAATGGATACTTTTAGTTGCCTCTTAGTTTTGATTGTTCATCAGTATAATATGAATATCACCAAATCTCTAATAATTTAAATTAAAACGGCATAACAGCATTAGAAATATGTATCGCAGATTCATAGCAATCAAGGTTTTTCATTTCCTCACCTATTCTTTCAATTTTACAGTTCAATCCTTCAACAAAAACCCAGTTTCTTTCTTGAACAATCTGGTTGACAATGCCATGTTTTCCCTTATCTTTACCAACTAATACTTCTACACGATCGCCTCTGAAAAAGCTCCATTCCTTGATAGGTTCAACCCAAACTTTCTTATGCCTTTTTCCTGGAGCATTTAATTGTTGGAACTGTGCAGTCCAAGGTCTGTCTGCTCCATATTTAAATTCTTTTCTTCTTAATTCTGCGCCTGGTTTGTATTGAGGTCCTTTAGGATTTTTCCAGTAGACCTGTTCTGTAGCTCGTTTTATGTAAGATTCCGGAAAGTTTGAATAATGATTTGACCAATTTTTTGCCTTAGACAGAACATTTGTGAGTCTCATTTTGCGTTAACCGCAGTGGAACATATATGATAAATATTTATAGATTTTTCTATTTGATATTAGTACAAAGATATGTTATTTTGTTATTTAATATTTGTAGTACAAATTTTAGGTTACTTCTCACAAAATAGTAAACCACAGAAATTAACGTGTTTTTACATAGAAATTCACATCAATAAATTCTTTTTGTCCAAGTTTTAAGAATTAAAGGAATATTATCCTACGAAAATAATAGAGTAGTGTACTGCACTGAAAGTCAACAGTGCAATGTGGGAATTGTTTTTATGTCCGTTTTAGACATTGGTTTTCGAAATTTGTTCGATGTTTTATGCAGTGTTACCAACTTTCCCGCAGATTTACCAACTTTAAGTATCTAACTCCTGTGTACTACCTTGCAAAAAAAACCTAGTAGCTTTGTAAATTTTTAAAAAATGTTTGTTCTATGTCCCCCAAAATGATGCCTTTGATTTTATTTTATCAATCTTTCTTTCTATTTACCTAATTCCTCAACGGGTTCATAACATTTTAATGAGAAAAATAGAGAGAGGACATTACTTTATGCTCTGACATTTTATTTACTTTTTATTCCTATTGGAAATTTGAATTACTCACGCCCCAATTTTAACCAATGAAAAAACAGCGACCATATTTTCGATATCTGGATTCTTGTATTGAAAATCATTAATTGATGATTCTGATAATAATATACCTTTATACTATTAATAGATTATAGACTATCAAGGACAGGTTCAAGTAAGTATATTTATAGGAATGAAGGAATTAAATATTTATAAGTAAAAACTATAAAATCAGGATACGATAAATTTATTACGATTCGTTTTTCAATTTTTAGTTCTTTTCGGGTTTTATTGTGGGAATTGATGATCAGTGATTCTACTTCCACATTTTACATGGGGTTCCTTATAAAAAGAGGTGAAATATTTGTTGCCCAATAGAAACATTAACGTCATTAACTATGTGTTATATTATTATTGTGAGGTCTCTAAAAAACATTGAAAAATTTGGTGGTAGATAATATACACTTCCGAGACCAACTTCGAGATGGTAACACTGTGTCTCATATACCCCCAATCCCAATTTTATGTGTGTTGGTAGGTATTCAATCTTTCTGTATCTCTTCAAACCCTTCGGATTTTTCGAATTTACATGTAGAAAAGAACAAAAATGAGGAAAAAATACGAACTTACCCAAGCAGCATCAAAGTAGCGAAAACTGAGTTCGGAACTTTGAATAGGTCGTTGTTACGTAATTATCACTAAAACACTAACTTTCTAGGTTTTCCTACTTTTATTTAGATACTTTTAGTAATTCTGTAGTTATTATCACTATAATTTGGAACTTAAAAGTTGCAGTACTTCTAAGTAGCTTTTCAAGTTTCTGGAACGTGACTCTGTTACTATGTAAAATAACTTTGAAGTCGCAAAGACTTTGAAGTTATATTCGCTAGTCACAGTAACTTAGTCTTGTTACTCGTATATCACTTTAAAGTTTTTATTATTTTATGGTGGCACTAAGAGTAACTATGACGTCGTTGCTACTTTTGAATTTCCGTCAAAGTTATGGAACTATGTAGTAATATTTAAGGTAAAAATTAAATATTTCGCTACTCACGAAAACAACTTCACAGTAATTTTTAATTACAACAAAGTTCAAATTACTTAAAAAATAACTTTAAAGTAGCGGCCAATCTATAGAGACTTCTTGGTGTTCGAATAGTATGTTGTTGTTTTTTGAAGTGAAAATATCAGCTGTGAGAAAAAAGAAAAGTTATGGATCAGTTCTAGGATCTCCCTTTCGCTGTACTCCCCAAGTGTTGGGAATAAAACAATACTCTGTCTTTCTCTCACTTATGAGGAACAACCATGAAATATATGAGAGGCTTTTATTGTGTGACCACAATTTTATACACCTACATTGTTTCTTTCTATTTATCACATGCAAATATATAGTTCGAAAAACATTCAGCACTCACTAACCGCTATAAAGCACTTATTAATTATAGGTTAAAGTTCCAAGGGTAACGATATAGTGGCTTCAGGAACTTTGTGGTTGTTTTGTAGACAAATATTCTACTTAGTGGTGATAATGGCTTTAAAGTGATAAAAGACTAGTGGCCGCTACTTACAGTGAAGTGACAAATCCTTCAAACACAACGTAAATATTACTCTAAAGTAATTTCTTTAAAATGCGCCATATTTACTGACCAAAGTACTGAGTAGTACAAGTATGGAATCGCCAAAAAGTAAGAAAAAAATATAAATTGAAGCGAACCTGAACTCATATAATTAGTAAAAATGTTTTAAAAATATATTTTATCAATTTGTTGCATTATTATCATTGCCTTCCTGAAAATAAAAGTGCCGAAAAAGGTATTTTGAGAGGGCGCATTGTTTTTATGAATCTATCAATATCACATTTCACAGAATTTTTCAAATCGTTTTGAATTTCTTTGTACTCGGAACTCGTAAATCAGCAAAGTTTTGTGTACCCATACAAGTAATAATATCTACATAACCATAAAAATATTATTTCCATTCTGTTGAGGAGGCTGAATAATGATGGAAGATGTCATTATTAAACTCTTTCTACATATGCAAGACAAAGAAAATGCGAAGCAGACGCCAAAGTAAAGTAGGCGGGGACAAATATTATAAAGTAACGGTGACTACGCCGCAACGCTCCCGCCACGGTATTGGAACGTGAGTGCGACGTAGCGGTATAAGTTGGGGGGTGGTATTATTCACGTAGCTATCACCTTCAAATTGTTCCCCAAATTGGTGGTAGGAACGTGATAGGGCCGTGGCAATCACGTTCCCGTCGAAAGTAACTATAACTTCAGAGTTACCCATAATAGTCGCCGGGTGGTACCAACGACTAAAAATGCTGCTTGGGTAGTGACAGAATTCTTCTGCTCATGCATTTTTAATTATAAGGTGTAAATCGTAGAATACATATGTTTCAAATGCAATTATAATTAAATATGAAAGATATTGAGAACAAGTCGAAGAGATTATTGAATAAATTTGTTAGATTTACAAAATAAAAAAGACAAAAAGATTGCCAATTCCTAGAATAATTTTATCTGATGACCTAGATACGTATGTAATCAGTAAGCCAACGAGAATTTCTGGTCAATGTCTTCAAGAAAATCATATTTTTATTCAGACTCTCCAAGCAAATTTGTGAATATATAATGCCTTGTGAAACGAGTAACTGTAGAAATTAACTACTATATAACTCTAAAACAACTTCTTCAATATACAAAGATTTTTAAAATCTTTTTAATCATACTTATGAAATGCATTAGTATAATATACGAAAACCATGCGTCCTACGAAAGAAAATTCAGAAATTAAATTTGCTCTGAATAAAATAAAGATTTCAAAAAAGATTTTTATTTTTAGAAGAAGCAGTGGCGTATCATTTTTTCTTAAAAAATATTTAATCGGAATCCATTACGGACGCCACTGGTGGAAATGAAAAAATATTTTCAGACCAAAAAATGCTCTTTAATGCATAAAAGCCGTACACCAAATTTCATAAAAATATCTAAAGTAGTATGAAAATGACAACAAAACATGAATTTTTCCCTTAAAACTTTAACACCTTTTTATTTTGGAAAGGAATCGTTTTCGGACCATAGGTTATATGAAAAACTACCATTATTTTTTTATTAAGATGCGCACCTCCTCAAATATTTTACCTTACTATTGAAACACCCTATATATATATATATATATATATATATATATATATATATATATATATATATATATATATATATATATATATATATATATATATATATATATATATATATATATATATATATATATATATATATATATATATATATATATATATAATCAAGTACTAGGACATTTATTTGAAACTAATCAAACAAACCTCCTAGCGGAGCTGGTTATACGAGTTCACGAAACATCGAAATGCCTCCATACATCTTAGACGGTGTATGTTAGAAACATTAAGTTGTTTATCACAATCAATGGAAATGATAGACAGTCTGTTTCGCCCTTATTTGGGGCTCATCAGTATCATCTATCCATCGAAAGTGATAACCAACCAAATATTTCTAACGACGTTATATTTTCCTTCCAGTGACTATATGGCATATAAATATGACACAGCGCCACCAGTCGGAAACAAATGAACCACATCTTACAGATAGAAGAAAACATTTCGGCAACGTGATGATACTGATGAGCCCCAAATAAGGGCGAAACAGACTGTCTATCATTTCCATTGATTGTGATAAACAACTTAATGTTTCTAACATACACCGTCTAAGATGTATGGAGGCATTTCGATGTTCCGTGAACTCGTATAACCAGCTCCGCTAGGAGGTTTGTTTGATTAGTTTCAAATAAATGTCCTAGTACTTGATTTTATTGCCACGAACGTGTTTCGATAAACACGAAGAATTCTGCTTTATATATATATATATATATATATATATATATATATATATATATATATATATATATATATATATATATATATATATATATATACATATGTATATTATATTCATATATGTATACATGTGTGCGTGTGTGCAATTTTGTATTTAGACCAATGGTGGAAATTATTTTCAATTGATCATAACTCAGTTGTGAAAATGTTGAATGCTCCTTATTTTGAAAAATTTCAAATTTTTTACAAATATTGAAAAAACTTGGTTAGTTGCAAATTCAAAAATAATCCTGATCCAAAAAATAGTTGCTTTACGAGATTGACTGTTTTGTCGGTGTAGGTAACCACCATTTCAGCACGTTTGAGTATTGATTATTTATTCCATGGTTTTAATAGCTTGGACTATATATAACTTGGGGAATCCCCGATTGATATTCTTCTAACTGCGCCCTCCCAACACTGTCCAACAGTACAGATACCACAGAGAAAACATAAAATCTGTCTGCTAATACGCAATACATAATATTCCACTATATTCATTACTTTAGCTGCAATTGGTTGAATCAGACAGAAGCGAGCTGTTATCGTCTATGTCTATGGCATTATTGGCATTGAAACATTCAATGTTGTGTCTGTGATTGTGTGTGTAATTGTCAGAGAAGCCGAGGAATAAAACCGGTATAAAATATAATAATATTAACGAAACTGAAAACAAGAAATATGGAAATGCAATATTGTGTGGTATTAACTTTGATTGTGTTATTTAATATGAGTAGCTGTTCAACTGATTTGAATTACGTCGAACATAATCAAACAATGAGGTAAGGAAAACAATGCAATTCGATTTTCGTCCACAGCTGATTATATAGATGATTATTTTATACATACATTGTTGCCAAATGTTCGTCTACTTACTTTAAATGAATTCTCGACTTACCTCTTTTCCCACTTAATAAGATTTCAGAAACTAAATACAATGCTTATCTATCTATCTTTAAAAATGTCTCTTATATCATAAGGGGAGAATAAAAATACATGTAGGTACCATGAAATTCATTCAAAAAATTGAATTAGCATTTCAGATACAGAATAGATAAAAACCATGACTTCTACATTCTGAGCGTTCCCCCTATGAAATTTCTGTGAAAATTGATTCTTATTGCTCGTTTATAGATAACAACCCGAAAATATTAGGTGAAATATAAAAATGGAAACAAAGGGAACAATATCGCTTGAAACAGTTTGCATTATTTATAACTAATGCCATGAGAGTAATTTAAGAGGAATACAATTTTTGATGGTTATCAAAGTTGTAATAAATTGTTAACCAAAATGTCAGAAATAATTGGAAAAAACTGAAACTTAGATTAAAACTCAAAAAAAATTCTAATGGTTGTATAGTGTAGGTAGGTATTTAAAAAAAAATTGTAACAGAAGAAAAATATGCACAAATCTTGTGATCAATATAATTGAAAGTATCAGTGTAGGTCCTAAATACACTAGAAATAAAAATGTTCTATCATTTGAGTAGGTAGTTATATATTTTGTTCCGTTTATTCATACTAATATTTCTGGCACGTGTAAGGCTGAAATATTGTTATTTTGATTTTGAATAATAATTTACTTAATGAACAAAAACAAAATTTGTATTTTTCACTTGAAATGATAATTGACTTGCTAGAAATTAATTAATAAAAGATTTAATGATATACTCAATCTCCATTTCGTTTTTCTATCGACATATTATGCCAAATAAGCCTTTTATATTTAAGTCGCAGTGTTACTGTTGTTGTAATCAAACATAATTTGCCCAGCAACAATTGCTCGTCATCAAACAAGCGTTGAGATATGTGAACAAAGGTGATTCACACCTCGAGTTGCCCTGAGTGAGTCATTTTTAATGTAAATATATACCATTGATGATAAAGACGTTATCCCATTTCATGAATCAGGATTGTCCAAAGTGATTCGCTGATCAGAAGTAAAATTTTCATGACCCTACGGCCAATAGTAAGAAGAATAAATATATTCTGCCTTGCACATAGTTTGCGGATAACTCAATTTTTTTTTTTCATTTTAATACCATTTATTTTATCACATATTACATATCACTCATATTTTGCATTTCAAAATTTTAAAAACAATAAAACAACTAAAAGAAACAACGAAATTGAAAGAAAAAAAAATACATATATATATCAAAAGGAAAATAATTTTGGACCAAACTCATTTATATTATTATTTTTACACTTATTGAGTCGGTCTTTTCTCAAATTGTTCAACATTTGTTCACATGATCCTCCATAATTCATAATAGCAAAAATTAACCCAGTTATGTACCACATATAACAATTGCGATCTTTTTTCCTTGGGATTTCTATAGAAAGTAAACTCAGGACGTCATCGAATAAATCGATATTTATTCCAAGCCTTCCTCTAATCATAGTAGCTATTTTGTCCCAGCATTCGTTTGAAGGTATACAATATTTTAGTAAAAATGTTGCATTTTGGGATTATTGAAAATAATATACAAGATCTTATATATGAGGCGAGGCATTGCAAAACTCACTGTATCCATTTTAGAAAAATTTTCAGAATTCACGAAAAACTGTTATCTGTGTTAATCGGCAACAAATGAGTAATTACTTTTTTCCAAACTTATCTATCATATCTAAATAGTGATTCTGGTAAGAAAATGTAAACATGGTTGCTGAATTTTTTCAATTATACCATTTCAAAGTTTAGATAAAGTGAGTTTTGCAGTGAAACTGTGGATATAGATAATTTTGCACCATCATTAGATGGATATCAGCATTTTTGCACTGACACAATGAAAATTGTATTAATACAAATCAAACACATGAATATTGAGTTTGAAGGAAAAACATATAAATCATTGTAAAGTTAAGTTTATTGAACAAAAAAAAATATTCTTAAATAATTTTTATATTGAAAAAAAAGCTCAAAAAATACGAGCAGCATAAAAATTAAACAAATCACTTAAGGTAAAATTTTCAAGTTTAAAGTAGCGGATATTTTTGTGGATAGTTTTGATAAAAGTTTTAAACTCTCACTGCATGATCATCCTCATGACTTTCACATTCACACTCATCTTCAGGTCCTAAATTGTCAGAAACTATTGCATGATAAACAACAGTTTTATAAAAATTGCATTCTTCTAAATCGCACCACTCATTTCCAAAGTGCTTGGTTAATAATTATTGTCGAATGTCATTAATCTTGGCTGGTTTCACAGGATTTCCTCGCTTGTTTTGGTGCAGCAGGGATCACAAACATTTCCATGGCTTAGAAATTAATAATATCCACGATTTAATTATGAAAATCTATTAAAAACAATAAACCAAGAGAACAGGTTGCTACATAACCTTTACGTTTACGCTGATATTCGTCACGGGCATCTTTTCGAGCGATTTCATTGGCTCAGTGGATATAGTTAATACTGCTGCGTCACTGCAGTAAAATATCGTGATATCAGTTTTGGAGCGACACCCATTTTTCTCATGTATTTTTAATAGGGATATAATCATTTTCGCTACGACAACACACTGTAGTTTTTGTGAGAAACATCTATAGATTCAAAATTCACTGTCATCTTGATATTGGAAAAATATGGATATAGTGAGTTTTGTAATGCCACGCCTCATATAGTACACAAGATCCTCAATTCATACAACTTCAAGAGTGGAAACGGCTAATAATGAATAGAGAATTTAACTTGAGATCACCAAAATCAAATTACATCAGATAGGTATTATGAGAAAAATAAAAAAAATTGATTCAGTAATAAAACAAGAATTTTTTTATCACACAAAGACTTTGAAGACAAATTTGACAGTTACTTATGAATGCAAGCAGGTAAAAACTAAATTAATTTTTTTCGCAGAATAACATATATAGGTATCCTACGAACAACTTATCATATTAAATATTAATAAAAAATAGGAGGAAACAGATAAATACAATGAATCAGGTATTTATTAATTCATATTATTGATGAATAATTTAATCGTTTTCTGTTATCTCGAACTACTTATGTATAAAGAATATTACGTTTCAGGGACTTCTCCGTACTGCACTAAAGCGATAACCCTATCGTTTTTTCTGTTGGCGCTAGATCGGATGTATTGAATAAACAAATCTTGGATCATTTTTATTAATGCGCCCTATTTATTATTATTATTCAAGGTCACTGGAAATGTTATGTCGATCATAAACGTTCTGTATGAACAGATCTAAATGGAAAGATAATTAAATACCTCATTTACATGCAGCTCAATTCCACGGCAGTGAACAGGGAAGTGGGCAGCGTTCGTCCGATGCTCACTTGCCACTACCATACGCTTCCCTTTGACGGCAGTATTTTGAACGGTTCAAGTCAAAGGACAGTCAGCACGAGTAGCAGCGACTGTTTACACGCTGCCTGTCGAAAGTCGGGTTGAAATGATTTTAACGAAATTCCGTATTAACTTCATAGACCAGTCATTTAAGCTTAAATAAGGGAAAAATCTCGGAATTCGAGATACCCAGCTGTAAGTCTGTAAATACTTGTATATTGACACCCTAAAAGTTGTCTCAAAACCTACATATGGTAGGGTGTACGCAACTATTAAATTTCAAGGTCAAAGGTCACAAAAATCGGTTTTTTGCGCTTTTTTCTTGTAAATATCTCATTTCCTATGGGTTTTTTGCTATTTGTATTTATTATCAATATTGTAGCATACAAAATTCTCTACAAATTTTGATTGAAAAATTTTTTTATAAGGTGAACCGTTTTCGAGATAGAGGGCGGAGACCGCGCGGTCACAGCATCAGTTCAGGTCAACCGGTGCCTCCGGTCGAAAACGCGCCATATATAGTTGATGAACTATCTATAAATCAATAATTATAAATATTTGTCAATTTTTATTAACTATTATATTATATTTCATCATTTTCTTCTTACATTAAATCTATATCTATTTAATAATACTGATAACCGTTTCCGAAAATTAAAAAATAATTCGGGAGCGATTCAGCTCCCGAATCTGACTTATTACATAGAAAACACAAATCAGCCATAGTTCTTGAAATTGTACGTCCGTAGTTACCCGATTCAAACTGAAATAAAGAGAAGACTGTCGTAACTATACACTACAATTGAACATCTGTCCCTATTGGCTATAAATAGAAAGGTCCGTAGTGTATAATAAGGGCCCGTATAATTCTTGATGTAGTGGAAGGATTTTAAAATTTAAAGATTTCAAAGAAGATGCACTTAATTATTGTTTATTTAAAATGTCATTAGAGTAAATGGGAATATAATTATATTTTGATTTAAGTTTTTCCCTTAATTATTTTTTAATTTTCGGAAACGGTTATCAGTATTATTAAATAGATATAGATTTAATGTAAGAAGAAAATGATGAAATATAATATAATAGTTAATAAAAATTGACAAATATTTATAATTATTGATTTATAGATAGTTCATCAACTATATATGGCGCGTTTTCGACCGGAGGCACCGGTTGACCTGAACTGATGCTGTGACCGCGCGGTCTCCGCCCTCTATCTCGAAAACGGTTCACCTTATAAAAAAATTTTTTAATCAAAATTTGTAGAGAATTTTGTATGCTACAATATTGATAATAAATAAAAATAGCAAAAAAACCCATAGGAAATGAGATATTTACAAAAAAAGCGCAAAAAACCGATTTTTGTGACCTTTGACCTTGAAATTTAATAGTTGCGTACACCCTACCATATGTAGGTTTTGAGACAACTTTTAGGGTGTCAATATACAAGTATTTACAGACTTACAGCTGGGTATCTCGAATTCCGAGGTGAACTTACTATATTGACTGGATTATCAGGATTAATTAAAAGTATAATATCAACAAAGTATAAAACTCGAGGGAAAATGAATGTCGAATGGTACTCCCTTATTTTTTAAGTTTGAAAACAAGAGAAGAATGAAACAATTTTCTCCAACTAACAATTTTTTTATACTATTTCTTTTTAATACATTAATATAATTTTGCAAACTTAGAACACAGAGCTCTGTCGCCGCTGCAATTTTGGGGTCATACATGCTGGAGAATTGACTGCTGTGGAGCAGCATGTAAACAGTAACTTAGGGGTATTCACTCAGAAAATACATAGATATTTCTATGTAAAACTTCGAAACCCTGTATCGATGTTTTCGATGCATCGCTTAAAAACATTGATGTTTTTTCAACATCAAGTATTTTTTGTTTTTCTTTAAAATTTTAAGATATTGTGCGTTGGTTTAATAGTATTATATCAGTAAGATATATCTTTGTGAGTAAAAAAATTACAAATTAATAAAAGTGTTTTATTACAATAAATAATATTTATTAAAAAAAATTCTCTTCCACAAAAAAGACCTATAGGAGGCAAAATATACATATATATATATATATATATATATATATATATATATATATATATATATATATATATATATATATATATATATATATATATATATATATATATATATATATAAATGTATATATATATATATATATATATATATATATATATATATATATATATTATATATAAATATATATAAATATATATATATATATATATATACTTTTTTTTTCAAATATTTAATTGAATAAATTTCTATTTGAAGGATTGACCTCTATCAGAAGGTTTCAACAAGCGATAATACTTCAACAACGAATTGGCAAAGTTCTCAAGTGAAAAATGATTCAATTCCACTTTATGATTATTGGAACGTGAGTATTTTCAAACATTATAATGAGTCTTTTAAACACAAATGTAGCTAAGCCGTTATAAAAGTTCAACATATGTTTAGCTTACAGACATGCTAAAATAATGGCTCATATAACTCGAGAAAAGCTTGTACTGTTGAAATAGAATATTCAGAAATTGAAGTTCAAGTTTGAACCTAATATCAATTTTTCCAGTTTCATATCCGGGTTGAAAAATCTAATTTTTTCACTTATTTTCAATAAAATTCAATCACTGTTAGTATTTTCTTAAAACCGTCTCAAGTGTCGTCTGCAAAAATCAGCACAGTGTCATATGCCTGAGATTATGGATTCATTTTTATTTAGACCTAGCAGTGGGTTTATGTATACAATAAAGAGTAAAAGCCCCAATACAGGTCCCTGGGGTATGCCTTGTTGTGCACGGTTCACTTAATAAGTGATTTACACACACATTTTTACAAATTGTGTTCTATTATTAGTGTAGTTCTTAAAGATTTCTAACACAGGTACATGAACCCCATTGTAATGTTCCAAAACGTGAAGAATTCCTTTATATAGGACCGTGCCAAAAGCCTATGCTAAATCTAAGAAATACATTCAATCTTTCCACCAATTCTCTATACCACATGATTCAGGCGTTTCGATTAGTGAGTTGACATAATCTAGCTTTGATAAAACAGTAAAGAACAAACATCTGATTGAATCCTATTCAAATTATTCACAGATTTCTCTCGATATTTTTCGACATATTATGTGCTACATTAATCAATATTGAAGATGTTTTTATAATATAGTTCGAATTTGAAATAAATTGGAGGCTTTTATAAAATATATACTTTTCTTGATTTCAAATATTGCATTTGTATTGATATTTTCTCTATATTGTAGATACAGACCGGGAAAAGTTCTACCGATATAGAATAAAAATGTAACTATACCCTGATGTCTTGTTCTTTTATTCTAGCAAGAGTTTTATGGAAAAGTTGCCATAGGCCGTCCAGGTCAGATTCTCAATGTTGCATTCGATACCACATGGACCTACACTTGGGTACTCTCATCTGAATGCAGTGGACTTGGAAATATAGGATGCTGTGAGTATTGCGGTAGTAAAAGTTCTACATTCGGTTTCAGAGAAAGCAGAGTTTCACTCTACTGTATATTCAAATAGTTGAATGGAAAATTCATTGTAGTTCGGATTAAAATCAGTTATTTCTATACTTTCAGATGGTCACAACAAATACAAAAATCACAAGTCATCAGATTATAAACCTGACGGAAAGAAATTCTCTGTAAACTTAGGAACTTACAACTTGACTGGATTTTATTCATATGATAATATTACGGTAGGTACACACTCCGTTGCATATTATCTAGGTTCTAATTCTTTTAGTATTCAATTTACTCTTAATCTATCTGGCAAAGTCTTTTGATATACTATACATTTTTTCAAAACCTGAATGGTTATGGAAAAGTTTCATGGTGGGGGGGGGGTGCTATAACATCAACTTAAACTTATTTTAAACATTATAGAATGAGTCTTTGATTAATGAAAATGAAAATACTTTTTGAATTTGAAGCAAACGTTTTTTATGAATCATTCCAATACTACTATCTGTGACGTGCCTCTTACAAAGGAGGCACGTCACAGACATGCGCAAATAACGACGCAATGCTGCCTACCCATATAAATAAAATTCGAAATTGTCCAAATTCATATTTGGCGTAATTAATATTCTGAAAACGTATTTATATGGTGATAGTGGCCGGATCATCCATTTCGTCAAATATTCTGTCCATAACATATCAAATCGTATGTATCTCTCAAGAAAAATTGACATTCCGAGTAATGAAAATAAGTTAAGTGGTTGTTAAGTTGTCATTCTGTTTCAAAATTTGCAATGTTGTCGGACCCTCTCGACGAACGCGCCCGGTTCCACGTTTGACAGTCGCCGAGATAACCTAGTTGTTCGAAGATTTTGTAAGTAAAGGTTAGATTTAAGATTATTTATTACGTCTGGCATCACTGTTCACGATAGATATTTGATTGATGACGTGCACGCCAGCTCTCGCTGGACAAACTATGGTGCATGAAATATCACAGTTGTATAATAAATAAGAGTTTACAATTGCCTAAAGTGAAGAAAACTGTTAGTAGTGACCTATGTGATAGGTATTCTTGCACTGAATAGACTGTCTATTGTGTTGAAAACTCTTAATCATGGAATGTGTGGTTAAGCTTAGATATTCGGCGAAAAACAAATTTCTCATTAATTGCTGATATGTAGATTTTTCTAGTCGGTAGTTATTATTATTCAGTAATTAAAGTATACATTGTCCTCGCACAGGGTTTTATGGATTGAATAAATAAATATATATATATATATATATATATATATATATATATATATATATATATATATATATATATATATATATATATATATATATATATATATATATATATATATATATATATATATATATATATATATATATATATATATATATATATATATATATATATATATATATATATATATATATATATATATATATATATATATAGGTATATATATATATATGATACATAAAATAAATCAAATTTTTTAAATGACATTTTCAGATTTCTCAGTCCACCGTTAAAAACTATTCGTTCATTGAGATCGTTGAAGTACCAAGATCATTCATCTTAAACAAAGCAGATGGAATTGTGGGATTAGGACCGAGAGTTGACAAATATGAACCATTCTTCTATGCTCTTTATAGACAAAAACAAATCAGAGATAACGTATTCTCTGTTTATTTCAATAGGTAAGTAACATAAATTTATTCCGGGGGATTTGAATCTTCGTCATTCATAACATACATACATATATATACAGGTTGCGATAAAGTATGGAACCAAGTAAATATCTTTCGAACGAAAAGGAGAATATTTATGAAATTTTGCAGGTAAGTCCAATGGCGCAAAATGCATCTGATGTATGATTTTTTGTTGATAATATACTTCCGGTTGTACCGGAAATAGACCCTAAGTCGCTTATTTTGAATGGGATACCCTATATATTATTACATTTTTGGATTCTACTTAACATTCTAGGCAGATTCTATGCATCATGTCCTATACCTAAGTCTAAGCGTTTTTTAAATATTTAGGTTTTTATGTCAAAAACGACGATTGCAAGCCCTAATATAATTATCAGTTGTTCCTATAAGTAAGCCTTTTTTACTTACTTTGGATTAGATTCCTTGTTGAAAATGACATACTTTAATAGATTTTGTATAATATTTGGATAACTAGTCATACAGGGTGTGCAACAAATACGATCTAAAATGAGATTGAGAAAACTGACAAAAATCAATTCAACTTCTTTTGAGTTTTTTACATTACCGTAAAAAAACGTTCAGATAAACAAATTGATGTTGTGTGTATGCATATGCAGTAAGTAATAAACGAGTATAACGATGATTTGAAATTCAAATACGATCGTCGCTATCCTAGATCTAATTGTTTTACGATTGAATGCAAAATTGCCATATAAAAATATCAAATTAGCAATATTTCGAAAACTTCAAATTTTAGGTGAAGATAACCTCATACAAAGTTACCTTCTTTTTAAATGCTTAATACTACAAAATAAAGAATATGGGGGGTTTCCATTTGAAAAAATTGTTTTTTGTCAGTTTTCTCAATCTCATTTTAGATCTTATTTTTTGCACACCCTGTATAACTAGTTATCCAAATATTATTCAAAATCTATTAGAGTGAGTCCTTTTCAACAAGGAATCTAACCCAAAGTAAGTAAAAAAGGCTTCCTTATGGGAACAATTGATAATTATATTAGGGCTTGCAATCGTCGTTTTTGACATAAAAACCTAAACATGTCAAAAACGCTTAGACTTAGGTATAGGACATGATGCATAGAATCTGCCTAGAATCTTAAGTAGAATCCAAAAATGTAATAATGTATAGGGTATCCCATTTAAAATAAGCGACTTAGGGTCTATTTCCGGTACAACCGGAAGTATATTATCAACAAAAAATGATACATCAGATGCATTTTGCGCCATTGGACTTACCTGCAAAATTTCATAAATATTCTCCTTTTCGTTCGAAAGATATTTACTTGGTTCCATACTTTATCGCAACCCTGTATATATATATATATATATATATATATATATATATATATATATATATATATATATATATATATATATATATAGTATACATAAATATATTATAATTATATATATTCTTCTGTCCGTGTGTATGTGACTGAATTCTCCTAAACGGCTGTACCGATTTTGATGAGATTTTATGTATTCGAGAATGCTTTAGATTCACAGTTCAGTCCACTGGAAAATGTTCATTTAACTAATTTTCTATTTATAAATTGTTGTTGATCTTGGAATGTTTCACGTTGAACCTAACAGACAGCGCTGCGATCGCATTGTCGAATATTCGATTAGACGGCGTTACCGCACTTCGACTAACAATTTTTTTTAAACATTTTAATTGATTTGATAGTTGTATATATCTTTTGTTCTCGCTATGTAGCCTCAAAAGGTCTGAAGATGAAATGCAAGGTATTTTGAAACCGGTCGTCAGGTACTGAAATAAAGGATTGTAGAGTATAAGATTAAAACGTTTTTCTTCATTTTCATACATCAACCCACACCATGAGTTCCACATCTAACTTCATATATATATATATATATATATATATATATATATATATATATATATATATATATATATATATATATAAATATATATATATATATATATATACATATATATATATATATATATATATATATATATATATATATATATATATATATATATATATATGTGTGTGTGTGTGTGTGTGTGTGTGATGGTATGTCTGTGTGTTTTTTGTATAAAATTATATCAGAATATGCATTAAATTTGATGGCTTGATAGAGCTACTTCTAAAGTGTGCAACAGGTAATTTCTGCCGGTTATTATCGATTCGATGGAGAACATGTGTCAGTTTGAATTTAATGAATAGATAAAACAGTGTCCTATCCGCCTAAATTGGCAACTGTATATATTGTTTGACATAAACGAAGTAATAATTCAATCTACGCACCCGCAGAATTAATTCCAGAGGTGTCAGAGGCACGTACCAGGACACATTGCAGTAAAAGATCTACACTCAATTTGTTTATTATAATATTCGGAATTTATTTTTCTTTCCATTCCAACTTTTTATCTATAAAATGCCCTTGACAAAATTTATGGATATTTGAATTTTGAGAATATTTATTCTTGTTGTTTAGGCATATATCTTTTATTTTTTTCAGAAATTGTATAATTTCTCCTTTTATTCTTTCACATAGCTGCTTCTTCTTGTTGATAATTATTACTTTGTGAAATATCAGGCATGATATTTTGATCAAAATTTTAGGGATGTAGGATCCGATAAGAGGGGCGCCATTTTGCTTGGATTCATTGACAGAAACCTCACTAGATCAGCTGTTATTAATGGTGAAAGAGTGTACGACAATATTCAATACTCGCCAGTGGATGATTCGTCTTATTGGCAATTCGATATGGATAAGTGAGTATGGAATAATTATACACATTAGTTTTGTACAACTTCTTGTGATTCAAGAAAAGGTACTATAAAATAAATTCCTTGTAAATGTAACAGAATCTTGAGAATTAAAATTTATTTTTTGTGAAAGCGTTTCGAAAGGGACAGTTTTCGATATTTATTAGAGTTTCGAAATGAAATTCTTTTAGGCACTAGTACCTAAAAGTCACAGTTTTAGGCACTAGTGCCTGAGAGTTAAAATAACTTTGACTAACAGGAACTCTTTGTCATCGGCTTCTTTCATAAAGCGTTCTATTTCCAGCTTTGTAAATATTTTCGATTTCTTCGGCTTATATCCGACAGCTCTTCTTTTTAAAAATGCAATAAGGTTAGTGAATTTGCTTATCTACGTTTTTGTTCAGGTAAATCATGGTGCGGATCATCGAATATTTACTCCACAAAGTTGATGGCCTTAAGGTAGATAACTTCAGTAAATAGGCTAGCAATACCTTTTCTGTAAAATTCTCAACATGTTTTTCTGTAGGTAACCCAAGTTTCTGTTACGGTAATATGGGTTGATTTGTATCTTCTTATTTTTTAAAGAAATTAATTAAATCCCAAAAACTAACTTAATTTTATTTTCTCTTCTTAACATTACATTAATCTTACACCACTTGTCATTCTTTCTTCAATATTACTTACTTGTAGTGATGGGTCGTTATTCGTGTAACGTTGTTTTGGAGCGGTATTTTTTGATAACGCTCCGTCGCGTTACCGATTAGCCAAATAACACACTCCAAAATACCGTCGATGCACGCGCTGCGACTGAAAATTGGTTGGGAGTCACTGTCAGTGTGTCAGCATGAAACAAAAAATTACTATTACTTTGTTCTATGAATATTGTTTTCATCACAGAATTTGAGGTTATCATGGATTGTATTTAGTTAGCGGGAAATTTGAAGTATTTCCAGAAGATGTATCCCAGTAATGATCAGTTAATGTCAACGGATGGTTGTCCAATCAAGCAAATGAAGTTTTATCATATTCAAAAAAATAAATCAGGTACAAAACATACGAATATGTATATATATATATATATATAAATATATATATATATATATATATATATATATATATATATATATATATATATATATATATATATATATATATATATATATATATATATATATATATATATATATATATATATATATATATATATATATATATATATATATATATAAATGTATTCAAGGTACCTACAGAAAACTAAAAATGTGAAAAAAATAACTATCAAAATGGGTAAAAAAATCAAATAAAATTCAGGTACATGAATCTTTGGTGTGGTGAAAATAAAAACTACTACATTATAATAAACCGAGTTGTCAGTTGTCAGTGATCGGTGATTTTACTGATTTTAAAACTCAGGACAGAAGGTAGAAGGTGAGAGGGCACAGAATCACGGAAAACGATGACATTGACGCGTCGAACCCCGTTTCTTTTTCAGCTTGTTAAATAACCACAAACGGCTGTCAATTGTCAATGCGACAGTGGCAATTGCGATAGATGATAAATCTCGCTCCGAAATAACGTTATTTTGGAGCGGTATTTTTGTGGAGCGAGCGCTACTGGAGCGTTACAAGTGTGGAACTGCTTTTCCCATCACTACTTACTTGTTCTATGTCTTACATCATATCTTTTTGACCACAGAACACTAATATATGTAATCATTAACTAAACAATGTCACATTCTTCTTCTTAACTATAACTAACATGAAATATTTATAATACACCTCCTCGATTTGAAATGTGAAACATGAAAATCGTAAATAATGAATTAAATTATGAAATGTGGACCTTATTTCTAAACTCAACACAAATTTCCTTACTTAGAGGTTTTGTAAGCATATCAGCTAAATTTTCTTCAGTTGAAATATATTTAACATCCAATTCCTTTCTAGATACTAAATCCTTCAGATAATGATATTTGATGTCTATGTGCTTTGCTCTTTTTAAATTCTCATTACTTTTAGATATTAGTATTGAACTTTTGTTATCATAATAAAGAATTGCCTCATTATTAAGTTTAAAGTCAATTAAAATTCCCTTTAAATTGATCATGTCTTGAGCAGAGTAGCGCAGTGGAAGCATGCTGAAAGAAATTAATTAAATCCCAAAAACTAACTTAATATTATTTTCTCTTAACATTTCTACCTTACACCACTTGTCATTCTTTCTTCAATATTACTTACTTGTTCTATGTCTCACATCATATCTTTTTGACCACAGAACACTAATATATGTAATCATAAACTAAACAATGTCACGTTCTTCTTCTTAACTATAACTAACATGAAATATTTATAATAGTTTCAAAGTTGTAGGTGTTATCATATAATGTTTTCGATTTTTCGGGCACCAACATGGATAGCTCAGTTTCAGCAGCTTGTTCAATATCCAAAGACTCGTCATTAACACTCATTTTTATACCATTTTTTTACAGAACTTTGTAAGAAATACCGCGACGTTTCAAAGTGACAGAACCTTAACATTAAACAATGCATAAACAATGCCTAAGAAACAGATTACCAGCTCACTTTTAAATATGTTTAAAACACAAATAAACGCATGAAAAAATCGAATTCTCCGATTTCACAAAAAATCTTGAATGAAATTCGTTGCGAAAAGAGTGTTTCAAGCACTCATTTCGCAACTTGATACATAAATAGCTATTATGTACAACTCAAAAAAACCTGACATTTCTGCATCTTTATTGATGCGTAAATGTTCACTTTTTTTCACCGTGATTTCACTAAATAAACATGAAATAAATAAAATAAATAAATAATTCTTTATTTCTTTAAGACAGCCATAAAACTGTATAGAAAAAGTCAATACAGAAAAACAAGAGGGAAAAAAATACATAAAAATACAAAAAAGAATACACAACCATATACATACTTGACAATTAAAACAAATAATCTTTCACTTCATAATAACAATTTTCTGCCAAGAAATGCTTCAACTTTCTTTTGAACATATTAGTGGATCCACAATTCTTCAAATCCGTTGGGAGAGCATTAAACATTCTAGGTGCCATATAATTTGGTGATTTATAAGTTAATTGATATTTAGCAACTGGTACAAAATAGTCTTCTTTTTGACGGGTGTTCAAACCATGCTTTTCTTTATTTTTTTCAAATGTAGCTTCATTGCCTGTGAAAACATGTACACATAATATATATATAACAAGGGAAGCCAGAGTTAATATTTTGAGATTTTTGAATGTAGGTCTGCATGATCTACGATTTGAAAGGCCAATCATGGAGCGTAGAACTCTTTTCTGAGCAATAAAAACATCTCCAGCTGAAACAGATAAGCCCCAGAAGACAATTCCATACCGAAGCCTACTTTCTACTTGGGCGTAGTAGAGCTGCAACAACTGATCAACAGTCAGGACATGTCGCAAATATTACTTTTTGAAGGATTTATTTTTAACAGAGTAAATTATTAATTGATTATTCATCATAAAACAATTTCATTTATTGGAATGATAATTGATAGTAAAGTTTGAACAATTACTTCCAACATAAGTGCCCGAAGATGTTCTATGTTGCTGCTGATCAGAAACGTTAGATATTTCTTGAAGGATTGATTCCACAATTTTACCAGATATTTCAATATGTTTGGACGAAGATAGACAATTCAATATTTTTTGTTCTTAAGTATTTATTTTTAATATATTTCAGACGATGTATATTTACATTCACAGTTGTACAAAAAATGTTGTTTGTATTTTGTATAAAATTCGTGTTTTCATAGCACATTCGAGGGAAATAACACTCTCATGTGCCATTAAAAAAACACTCATTTTACGCACTTAATACAAATTATGTTATTTCATTATTCGGAATTTTTTATTCAGAAACAAATTATTTTTGACTTCAACAATTTGCTTGGGCACACTTAAATAAATGACGGAAATTTATGATCGAAGGTGAACGTTATCTAGAAATTGTTTCATGAATTAAATAATCATTAGATTACGATATGTGAGAATAATATCAGCCATTTGTGCTCAATTAAAATGATCTTGCCCTTGAATTCGATCAGCGAATATTTTGTTACCATAGACAATTATACTTGTGGTCTATTTGAGGCATATATTCATTTCACTTCGTGCGTCATTAGTCGTATTTTCCACGAATATAATAAAGTGCGGAAGTGGTTTTTATATGCCTTTCATAAGTCTTGGGCCACGATTTTTGGGGTTTTATATATATATATATATATATATATATATATATATATATATATATATATATATATATATATATATATATATATATATATACAGGGTGTTCCAAAATTGAACGTACAAACGAAAAGGGGAGATTCCTTAAGTAAGTTTAAGAAAAAAAAGTCCCATTAACATGGGGTCGCAAACGTTTCGTTTTCGAGATACAGAGTGTTGAAGTTTGAATTTTTTTCAAGTTTTTTTCTCATAGTATCTACACTTTACAAGATATTCAACTGAAATTTGGCATAGATATTACATTTGAGAGTTCTCACCACGTGACATGGCAATTTCGATAGCAGATCTACAGGGTGATATTTTTTCTGGAACACTGTCACCTGTTTTCCTCAAGAACTTTTTTTTGGTGTGCAACTGTTAATTTGAAAAAAATGTAAAAAGAAGCTTTGTTGTTATACTAAACTTTTCGTTCTCTTGTAGTTTTGTCGTATCTGCTACTGATTTCGAGAAAAAAAATTTCGAACGATTCTCTCGAAATCCTTGGAAAAATCCAAATTATAATAAGGAGGCCAGTTTGTAAGCTGTGGTGAATTCATTATTAGTTTTTATGGAAAATTTCCTGATCTGTTGCGATGATTCATAAGGATTTGATAAACTCGTATAATCATTATAAAAAATGTATTACTACAAGAAAGGTAAAACTCAAAAAAAAAATCATAACAAGAAAACTAAGTAACCGCAAAGGACTGAACTACAGCAAATGTTGAAAATGTCCTCCCCCAACTCTTGTACAAGCTTCTGTTCTTCGTCTCATAGACGATCGAACTCTTTCAAACACTCCCGGAGTATTCCTAACTGTATCAAACGCGCCTATTATACGATTTCCCAGTTCTTCTACGGTGTTCACTGGCGAGATTTCAGGTGGCCCCATAAAAAGAAATCTAAACTATTTAAGTCTGGGGATCTGGCGGGCCATGACTGAGGTCCCTCCCGTCCAATCCACCTGTTTTCATAATTGTCGTCCAAATACTCCCTTGCCAAAACTGAAAAATGAGCAGGAACACCGTCATGCATGAACTACATTTCTCGTCGTAGCATAAGAGGTATATCTTCCAATAACAAGGGCAAATCGTTTTCTAAAAAATGTCTGTATGATTGACCTGTTAGTCGACCTGGCAAGAAGGAAGGAGCAATCAAATGATCGCCAATATTACCACCGCACACAGTTAGTGAAAATTGCTTTTGAAAATGGGTTTCTACATATCCATGCGGATTCTCCTCAGCCCATATGTGTTCATTATGAAAATTTATAATTGAAGTCCTTGAGAAACAGGCTTCATCAGTGAATAGAATTTGGAAATGAAAATGAGGATTGTTCAATAGTCTATTGAGGTACCACTGACAAAAATTAATCCTCGGATGAAAATCTCGGGGCAGAAGAGCTTGCACCTTCTGAATGTGATAAGGATATAGCAGAGAATCCCGCAAGATCCGCCAAACGGTTTGCTGACTTTCATTCAAAAGTACACTAATATTTCTTGTACTGGATCTTGGATGTTGTTCTATTTCGTTCATAACTGCCTCTTCGAGTTGTGGTGTTCTCACACTGCGTGGTCTACCGGCATTAATTTTTTTCGTGGAAAAAGATCCAGCTTCTGAAAGACGCCTATGAATATCAGATTCGATGATCTGGTATCCCTCTATTGGGATAGCGTTCCATGTAAAGACGCTTAGCTTCTCTTGAATTTCCATTTGCAAGACCATACATGAAAATGCATGTCAGTCATTTCTGAATTCGTGAAATTCGGCATGTTTCGATATTTAAATTGTTAGAGGTTTATATTTTCTGATCAAATATTGTTGTGACAGTCATAAAAATCGTAATGAAAATAGTAGTCTACATTCAAAACAATAAATAGCCACAAATGCAACCACCTTTACTTTTCAAAACACAAACGTTCAATAATTTGATGTGTCAAAACTGACACTGAATACAATCACCACAGCTTACTAACTTAATTTTATGATAATTTGGATTTTTCCGAGAATTTCGAAAGAATCGTTCTAAATTTTTTTTCTCGAAATCGGTAGCAGATACGACAAAACTACAGGAGACCGAAAAATTTAGTATAACAACAAAGCTTCTTTTTACATTTTTTCAAATTAACAGTTGCTCGCCAAAAAAAAGTTCTTGAGGAAAACAGGTGACAGTGTTACAGAAAAAATATCACCCTGTAGATCTGCTATCAAAATTGCCATGTCACGTGATGAGAACTGTCAAATGTAATATTAATGCTAAATTTCAGTTGAATATCTTATAAAGTGTAGATACTATGAGAAAAAAACTTGAAAAAAATTCAAACTTCAACACTCTGTATCTCGAAAACGAAACGTTTGCGACCCCATGTTTACGGGACTTTTTTTTCTCAAACTTACTCAAGGAATCTCCCCTTTTTGTTTGTACGTTCAATTTTGGAACACCCTATATATATATATATATATATATATATATATATATATATATATATATATATATATATATATATATATATATATATATATATATATATATATCTATATTTATATATATATATATATATATATAATATATAATATATATATATATATATATATATATATATATATATATATATATATATATATATATATATAAGTTAAAAGTTGAGGGTGGCTCAATTTATACGATACCCTGTATATATTTTTTTTTCAGATATATATATATATTTATATATATATCTATATATATATATATATATATATATATTGGTATATTGGTTTATTATGGCATCTCCAGCTGCCCCCATCAGACCAATGAGCTGAAATTTGATACATACCTAGGGTTATTTTTGATGCAAAAAAACTATTAATATTTGGTGCATGAGCAAGAAACTCTCAAACCTGTGGTAAAAGATGTGAAAACTAATTATCAATAACATTTTAGAAAATCAACTAAAAAAAAATCTTTAACGGGTTTTTGCTTTCCCTCCAAGTTTAGGGAGAGGGTTGAAAATTTGTACGTTGATATTAGAAAAGTGTCTTTTGGCAATATGAACTTTTTTTCTCTCTAGTCGTCGAGATGTAGAGATATCTTGATTTTTTTTAGAATTTGCGCTCCTTTGCACCTTCTGCAGATTGAGTTAGAGGGATGAAATTTGTTATGTGGATTGAGTTGAAGTAAAGGCAAAAAAAAATTGTTGGTTTCATCGCTTTTTCCCTACCTCATCATTTTGTTTTCATTTATGATATAGAGAACTTGGCCGCAGTACTCCAAGAGGAAAAACTAACGTCTCACCGAACTGTGCCTCATTATGTTATCGTTTCAAATTTATTGTTAATATTGCTTTATTTATACTTTATTAAATCTTTGTCACATACACTACTTGCATTTTGATTTTTGCAGAATAATGATGGTTCATAATTCTACAAAGAACAATACCTTTTGTGCCAAAGGTTGCAAAGCTATCATACACACAAGTTCTCCTAGTATAATTGGACCTAAGCAGGAAATAGCAGAGATTCACAAGAATATACAAGCCGAGAAATTCATGTTCGACTCATATTCAGTAAGTATTTAATGACATGCTAAACCAATTCATATTTCTTTTTTCCAGTTTTATTCTGCTTTAATATCTTCTTCAAGTGCTGGTTTCGGGTGTAGGCGACCTCTCTTCAACTATTCGTGTTGTTCGTGATACAGTGATACGCGAATAGAAGGGGGACCTACAGTTTTACGACAGTTCCGAACGTCTTTATAGAGAGGCTTTACAAGGCAGATTATTCCTCGATGGTTTGCCATTGCCTTCCGAGAGGTGGCTCTGCATTAATTTGTTGGTTCCGCCAGGATTTGATTCACCGATCTTCTGTTCAGTAGTCTAACGCACTGACCACTGAGCTACGGAGCCACTGCTATAATACACAAAGCAATCATCAAGATTTTAATTATAGTCATTATCCTTCCTCCCTGAAGTATGTGTCCGGAAGGCAGGCTTTGTGTTATGGGTATTAACTCCTTCAGCCAGATCAGAGTATAAACTTGTATGTACAAGTGGATCAAGAATGTTGAGACAGGATATTTCAAGGAAGATAGGAGTGTGGGTAGGGTTCAGAGGATAATAATGACCCAGTATTCGCCTTATAAGTATGCTAGCAGTAACTTAACTCCATGAGGAAACCTCTGAGAAAAACTCATGGCAGACTAGTCGAACCCGGGGGCTAACTAGCTTGGTATTACAAAGCATGAGTTTTTTGTATATATATATATATATATATATATATATATATATATATATAAATATATATATATATATATATATATATATATAAATATATATATATATATATATATATATATATGAAATGTAAAATCCCTATGTGAGTTCATACTTAATAAGTTAGGAATGAAAAACACAACTCACAACTCCAAAGGTTTTTAAATGTTTATTTTGTAAATAGCTACCGGTTTCGCGAAATTTCCTTCGCATCCTCAGGCACAGATGGCTGTAAGAGAAATATTCAAAAATGAAGAGCAATGTAAAAATACGACCTATCATGACTTACAGTGGACCACAGGGGTCAAATTCAAGACATGTCAAACTTTGTGTGTCAAAAATTAAAAATAAGCACAATATAAATGGAAGTTTTGGATGGATACAATAATGGGTCGTTTAAATATAAAACAAATATAAGCATATACAGAATACAAATAACCATGACATTCATATGCGGACATTAGTAAAATTTTAGAATTGATGAAAATCTGATGCTCAAGCGCACTAGACAGAGCGAATACGACGCTAACCGAACAACAAAACTAACTTGACGTTGACAATTGACAGCTGGTAGATCGAATCATGTAGTAGAGAAAGTAGTAGAGTAGTGTTTGTGTTGTGTACTTTCTCTACTACATGATTCGATCTACCAGCTGTCAATTGTCAACGTCAAGTTAGTTTTGTCGTTCGGTTAGCATCGTATTCGCATTGTCTAGTGCGTTTGAGCATCAGATTTTCATCAATTCTAAAATTTTACTAATGTCCGCATGTGAATGTTGTGGTTAATCGTATTTTGTATATGCTTATATTTGTTTTATATTTAAACGACCTATTATTGTATCCATCCAAAACTTCCATTTATATTGTGCTTATTTTTAAATTTTGACACACAAAGTTTGACATGTCTTGAATTTGACCCCTGTGGTCCACTGTAAGTCATGATAAGTTGTATTTTTACATTGCTCTTCATTTTTGAATATTTCTCTTACAGCCATCCGTGCCTGAGGATGCGAAGGAAATTTCGCGAAACCGGTAGCTATTAACAAAATAAACATTTAAAAACCTTTGGAGTAGTGAGTATATATATATATATATATATATATATATATATATATATATATATATATATATATATATATATATACATCGTCACTCCCACAGTAGATGTTTTTTCCTTAGATATGTCAGAATTCTAACTTAATTAAGAATATTAAGTTAGAATTCTGACATATGTGATAAAGTGATAAAGATATCACTCCTTCTATCCTGAGAAATACTATGATGGTACTCTTACGTTTACTGCCATTCTTGAGGTCTGACCTTTCATGAACTTTTCACAATTTCCCTTGTGGCGTAGATAAGTCCATGTTACTTACAAAGCCGAATATTGAATTAGTATCATAAGCGAAAAACATCCTCAGCGCAATTTTTCTTTTCCATAAAATCATCCAGCCTCAACATATGTTGTTTTATACAAGAATAGCCTGGCTACCACACACTTACTGAGAGGAAAAAGGAAAGAAAACACGTGTTTCATTCCTCCCTGAAGTATGTGTTAGGCAGGCGGGCAGCTTGAGTTTGGGATTAACTCCTTCAGCCAGATCAGGGGATACACTTGTATGTACAAGTGCATTAAGGATAGGTGAGACGGGCTATTTATGGAACATAGGAAGTGTGGGTAGGGTTCAGAGGATTAATACTGGCCCAGCATTCGCCTTATAAGTGTTTGCAAGCAGTGACTTACATTACCATGAGGAAACCTCTGAAAAAAACTCATGGCAGACCAGTCGGCCCCGGGGTTTCAACCCGGGATGAGAGAAAGATGATAACTTCATATTTTAAATATACCTAGAGCAGAGAGATTTTTTTTCATACAACGCCATATCGTAAATTTTTGTTGTACTTATACTGTTGACGATGGATGATAATCAATTGTTACTTCAAAATTTTGTGAGATGGCGCTATATGACAAATGTTTGGTTAGAACGATCGCTCAGGTTCTGTATAAATTAAGAAGTTGTTAAAGATTCAGCTGAATCATCGCATTAACACGATTTCAAATGGAGCTGATCTGAGATATTTAAGAACTATTTTTTGACGTATTCTACTACTTGAACCAAGACATATCAATTGATTATGTGTTTGAATTTCAGGTGGACTGCAAAAAAGTCGACAGTTTACCGAAAATAGATTTTCGGGTTGGAAATAAAACTTTTACTCTAAGTGGACCAAAATATATAACAAGAGTGAGTATATCGAGAAATTTATATTTGTTGTAGTGACATCAATTGACTGGTGTTAGCAGACACAAAAGGTGTTGGTGTACTTTATCTATATTCATAGTGTTATAAGTCTTTTTATTGCACATATTTTCAACAAACTTTTTTGTTATATTTTTTTTATATATATATATATATATATATATATATATATATATATATATATATATATATATATATATATATATATGTGTGTGTGTGTGTGTGTGTGTGTGTGTATGTATAGAGGGTGAGAATTTAAAAACGAGCAACACTGAATATTCCTTTAATTTTTCTTCAAAATGGCAGTACTTAACCTTACGAATTTTTGGATTGTAATCAAGAATTACTAGATAAATATGAAGAAACTGAATCTGAGAAATAAGCCAAGGGTGCCCAATGAGGACCTACTGAATGGCCAACTAGGTCACCAGATCTGACACCTCTCGATTTCTTTGGACGGGATCACTTGAAATCCAGTATATTCAAAACCCAACCAGACTCAATTGAAGAACTATATCAAAGGATCGTGCAAGAATGTAGTATTAATTTACCAGAGACCCTCCAAAGAATCTGCGAACAATTAGATATATGCTGTACTCGTACTTACAAAACGGTTGAAACTATTTTGAACAATTCATAAAGTAATTAGTTAGGTCAGTATCTCAGTACTTTCATTTATCATAATAAATTAGAATTCAAACATTCATGAAGTTATGAGTACTGCTATAAAAAAAAATTCAAATAGATATAACTTATCTGGAATTACACAGGGGTTTCAAAAATATAAAAATTAGTTGGGGTTGCTATTTGAAATTTCAAGGGTAGTTGCCCTTGAGGGAGAAGGGGTTGAATATATTATCAACAAATACCTCAAAAGTTTTTCCTCTTGATATGTAAATTGACTTGTTTCGCCAAATTTAATTTTCATAGTGTCATCAGTTGAAGAAATATTGAGTGCTGCTCGTTTTCAAATTGTCACACTGTATGTAGTAGTATCGATAATACGAAGAATTCTGTTTTATATTCATTTGCTGCCTCTATAGAGGGATAAAATCGGAGCGATTGTTACTGGCGGTGTGTAAGTGTTGTATTACATCGAATTGATGTGGCAACCTTACTCTAGCTTAGCGAATATAGTAACCACCTTCGGGTGTCAGGACGTACGAGTTCTCGTTGCCGAAATGTTTCATCTATCTGTAAGATGTGGTTCATTTGTTTCCAACTAGTGAGGCTGTGTCATAGTTATATGCCATTGTGTTACTAGAAGGAAAATATAAGAACGTTTCAAATATTTGGTTATCACTTTCGATGGATGGATGATACTGATGAGCCCCAAATAAGGGCGAAACAATCTGTCTATCATTTCTGTTGATTGTTATAGACAACTTAATATTTCTAACATTTACCGTCTGAAGGTAGATGGGGATATTTCGATGTTTCGTGAACTCGTATAATCAGCTCCGCTAGGAGGTTTGTTTGATTAGTTTCAAATAAATGTCCTAGTTTATTTCATTTTATTTATATATATATATATATATATATATATATATATATATATATATATATATATATATATATATATATATATATATATATATATATATATATATATTTTTATATATATATATATATATATATATATATATATATATACAAATTAATATACTTTCAGGTTTCATATGGAGTTGGAACTATTTGCTTGTCTGCATTTCAAGGAGCAGATACAGACAGATGGATTTTGGGAAGCACGTTTTTGTCGGAGGTCTATACAGTTTACGATGTTGCACGTAGGAGAATTGGATTGGTTAATGCAGCCTAAGTTGTAATATTCCTTATTAGAATTTTTTCAATAATTATAAATTGTATTTGGTTTTTGTGCCATTTTATTCGAAGAAGTGTAGAGTAAATTTGCTCTTTATGCTAAAAAAATATTAAAAATTCAAAGTATATTGACTCATTCATTATCTTTCTTTGCATCCTGTCTGATTAAACAGATATAAATGATTTAATCAGGTGTATATTTCAGGATTTTTAATGAACAATTTCGTTTTTATAGCCGCTCATTTATTTGTCTATTATTTTATCGAACTATTCTACTCAATTAATTAAAAACATGAATGTTCACGAACCTGACAAAACCAAGACATTTCGGTTAAAACATTAGTTTTTACAACGAAACTGTTAATATTGTGCAAAAGATTGGTTGAATAGGTTTTCTTTGGAGAATAAAAAAACGAATAATTTGATAAACTCATCAGGTTCTATATAGGAATTATTTATGTCTGTGAGCTATTTCTAATAATACTAAGCCAGGCATAGTTGACACTTTCAAATTCAAAGAAGTCACTGAGAGTACAGTGTACAGAGTGTTCAATAGTATTAAGTCTAATGCTGAAGGAAGTGATAATATAAATCTAAAAATGTGGAAACTCATTCTGCCTCACTGCATTGACCAACTGACTCACATCATTAATACACCCTTAATGAGTGGTATTGTACCTAGTCAATGGAAAGTTGCCAAGGTAAGACCGGTATCGAAGGTATCTAAGCCTACATCTTTGAGTGATTTCAGACCTATCAGCATCTTACCAGTGGCTTCTAAAATTTTGGAGAAGGTTGTTTTTGAACAAATGTCTGACCATGTTGAAGGGAATATTCTCCCAATAAGTCAATCAGGTTTTAGGAAATACCATAGTACTAATACTGCTCTACTGAAAATAAGTAACGATATAGCTGGTGCTATGGACAATTTGATGGTTGTTCTCTTGGTCTTACTTGACTACAGTAAGGCCTTTGACCTAATATGCCATCCACTACTAGATGCTAAGCTACAATTCTATTCATTTCATCCTTCAACGGTGAACTGGTTTTGCAGTTACCTTCGTGACCGGTATCAATATGTTGAGGTCAACAGTACCAGCTCGTCATTACAGCATATAAGAAAAGGTGTACCTCAAGGAAGCATCCTAGGACCTATATTATTTACAATATTTGTGACGGATATGGTTGATGTTTTGACCCATTGTAAAATTCATCAGTATGCTGATGACACTCAGCTTTATTTGCCCTTCTTACCTCAAGAAGTTAACACTTCTATACAAGTGATTAATGATGAATTGAACTCTATAGTACTCTGGTCCCAAAGAAATGGTTTGAAATTAAATCCATCAAAAACAGAAGTGATATGTATAGGAACTAGAAATACACGCTTAAAAGCAATAAATCTATTTTAAGGATGCTGTTAAAAGTCTGGGAGTAGTTATAGATAATGAGCTCAAATTTGAAAGCCATATTTGTAACTTACTTAAATTAGCATATGTAAAACTTAAATCAATCTATAGTTTTAAGCAGTACTTGTCTAGTCATATTAAGTGGAATTTAGTTACAAGTTTAATCATGTCATCCTTTGGTTACTGTAGTTGTGTTTACTACTCATTTGCTACAACTTACGCTAGAAATTTGATACAAAAAATGCAAAATTGTTGCCTTAGATACTCATTCAACATAAAACGAAAAGAACATGTTACTCCACATTATAATAATCATAAAATCCTGAAATATGAGTCAGTGTTTCTATGTCAATTTGCAGCTGTTATACATAAAATATTGAGTTCAGAGAGTCCCTCATACTTGAATGAACTCCTGGTTAAGAGAGAACTATGTCATTGTGTGAATGTACGTAGTAGTAGTAGTTTTGATATACCATACCATAGGTCATCCAAGTTTGAAAGGGCTTTCTCTTATAGGGCTGTGAAGATTCTAAATGATAATCTGGATCTTTTTAATAACTGTAATAATATCAATACATTCAAAAGGTACCTTAAAAAAAAATGTCTGAATTTTCAGATTGATTGTATACAGTGACTGTTTCGTTTTGGTGGTAGTGGTAGAACAGCTATAGCTGAACTTCCACCTTTTGTACTTATTTTTATGTAATTCTTAGGTGCAATAAAGATTATTATTATTATTATTATTTGTATCTCTTTTTTCTACTCCTATTTCTGAAATGCAATTTTACACATTGATAAAAATGCTCTAGTTTTAATACCAGTACGTAAAGTGCAATGCTATTCTTATGGAAGCTAATACACTTTTACGCACAGATGAAAAATGCTCAGATAGCTGTGCTTTAGAAATAAGTTTAACTCATACTCGTTTTTCTTATTCATTTCAATCGATTGTTTTCTTTTAAATTTGCTTGTTCTTACGATCGTAGAAAAATTATCATGTCACGTGCCACACTTGCGTGAAGACTTTTTTACACTCGCGTGGCTATTCCGCTCCTTTCGCAAACTTCACGCTTGTGTAAAAAAGTCTACTTCACGCACTTGATACACAATATACTTAATATACTACTTTATTATTAGTAATATATATATATATATATATATATATATATATATATATATATATATATATATATATATATATATATATATATATATATATATTAGTTATTTATGGCCCGAGGGATGAATGTTGCCCGATGGGCGTAAGGATCTAGTAAAGCGCGCGGTGCATACAAGATTTTATTTTTCACGAAAAAATTATTATATTATGATGAAAAAGCGATTTAAAAATCGTTTCATTGCTCCTATCCAATTTCCTTCTCATAGTAGGCATGTCATTTGTTGATATTTTGACGTTTGTGATTATTTTTGTCATCAAATTTAGTGAATGTCATTGCTGCTTTCTTTGTGTAATCTTATAGAAATAATGGAAATGAAAATGAATTTACCCAAGAATATCATAGAAAATGCAGCCACAGCTGCGAATAATTCATTGCCGGAGAAATCCAGAGTCTTATACGACAAGGATTATGAAGTATTTTTTCAATGAAATTTGCTTCATTTCTCCTAGTACAATAAGCGGGCTTTTTAAATCCATTATACCCGCAAATGCGGGCATAATGGTCTAGGGCATAATGAGTGTGTTTATAGCAGCCGTATCCAAGGTGAAATAAACGAATAATATACAAGTGAAAAATAAATATATATATATATATATATATATATATATATATATATATATATATATATATATATATATATATATATATATAATTCAGGGGCGGCTAGTCAAAGTAGGCTAAGCCTTCTCAATAATATTCCGTGTATCACTAATATATTATATTGAATAGTCAGCATATTCATATTAATCAAAATCATACCTATTATTTTATGCACCTACCTACTTTCAACCTACATTATATAATATAATTTATTCATTAAGATAGAAGGTATTTACATTTACTGCATTTCATTCATTTCAAGATTTGTGGCAACGTTGCGGAGGCTTAGAAAGGTATATTCTCAACGTTCATTATGCCTGCCACAGAAAAGCAAACAACGGTGCAAATACAACGAATGAATACTTCATTGCAATAGAAAAGCAAAACACATGTAAATGGCAACACCGATAGGAACCCAGTCTCATACAATGTCGACCAATCACAACTATAGAATTTCGCATGACATCGAGTGAATTCGTTGAAAAGCATTAATTGAATCGTAGTGTGATCGTAGTTACTAATGGCCGAAAACAGCAGCGTGTTTACTTATATTGCTCGCGTATTGTTTTAAAATGAGTTTGGTTACTGAAGTTAATCGATAAAGTAACTTTAAATACAGCACGCGGATTAATATCTTACTTACAAGATAAGGAATTTATATATATTTTAAACATCTTTAAATTAATTTTTGAACAAACAGAAATAGTTTTTCAAATCTTACATCACAAGTTTTCAGATGTAATTTACTCACGAAATCGGCTCAAGTTTCTTTTGGAAAAAATTTCAGAATTTCGTGCAGAAGTTTATTTCAAAAAACTATTTTCTGTATTTCAAACTACTGATGATACGACTCAATTTAGCCCAAAACGAAAGAAATTCAGTTACGCAGATATGGAGCTTCACTATAAGCAAATATTTTATGAAATTTTGGATACTATTAGGGCTCAAATAGAAATAAGGTTCTATGATTTGAAAGAACTGCATTTCTTCGACTTACTCAATAAAAAATTTTGTACCGGATTTTCGGCTTATTTTCCAGATAACCTTTTGGAAAATTTATGTCAAAAATACACTTTTTTTGATAAGGTGGCCATAAAAAGTGAACTGTGTGTTGTTTATAATGACAATGAAATTTTGGGGCAAAATGAAAATCATGTGAGGACTACTAAATACCTTTTTGATAATGATTTGAATCAAGATTTACCCCAAGTTTATAAACTCTTATGTTTAATTGTTTCTATCCCGGTGACATCGGCTTCCGTAGAGCGATATTAGTTTGTTGTCTATTGAAAAGGAATTGGTAAAACTTTTGGCGAAAGACAAAAAATTTTATGAGGATATTATAGATCATTATGCTAACGTTAAAGATCGCAGAATTCCGCTAATCTTCAAAAATATATAATAACTTTTTATTTGCTGTATTTGTGGAATTCTGGACTTCCATTGTCTATAAAAATATATCTGAAACAAAAATAAAAGAAAAGAAAACTTGATTAGTAAATGGCAAGAAAAGAAAATAGCTGAAAAATTAAATTCAATGAATTAGTAGTATCTGAAAAAAGAAATGAAATAAGATTAGTAAATAATAAGTTGGAAAATGGTGAAAAAATAAAATTATACAATATACACGACGTTTCGGTTAGTTGGGTATCTCTAACCGTTCTCAAGTGTAAACTGAGAACGGTTAGAGATACCCAACTAACCGAAACGTCGTGTATATTGTATAATTTTATTTTTACACCATTTTCCAACTTATTATTTACTAATCTTATTTCATTTCTTTTTTCAGATACTACTATTCATTGAATTTAATTTTTCAGCTATTTTCTTTTCTTGCCATTTACTAATCAAGTTTTCTTTTCTTTTATTTTTGTTTCAGATATATTTTTATAGACAATGGAAGTCCAGAAATTTCCACAAATACAGAAGAAACATTGTCCGAAACATTCAAACTAACATTTTTATTTGCTCTCACCAGCTGTTAACAAATTCGTTAAGTAGGCTAGGTAGGTAGGTACCCTATTTTGTGAAAGAAAAAAAATTTCATGAATAGATGAATTGATTAAATGGCTGAGAAGAGTTTTTGTGATATTGTAAATAGGAGTTGTAGGTCACAAGGTAGACACCCGAAAGTGAAAAACAAATTAATAGCTTTAGGGTGCTTGTTTTACTTTGATTTTCTTTAAATTATAAGGCGGTTGACCTTGAAATCATAAAAAATTTTCGCCTATGGTGTATTTTTAACACCTCTTGTAGCCTCCTCAAACGAAAACCTCACGAGCCGCCACTGATATATATATATATATATATATATATATTATATATATATATATATATATATATATATATATATATATATTATATTATATATATATATATATATATATATATATATATATATATATAATATATATATATATATATATATATATATATATATATATATATATATATATATCTTCTTATGTGCTTGTGATAAATTGATGAGAATCAACGAGAATTATCTGCATTTCATAATAATAACCAACAATATTCCTGGAGTTGGTATTTATATGGTATTTTCCTATTTTAATGTGAACTTAATTGGTAATTTCATCAAAATTGATTTTACTGAAATGATGAACTATCTATTGCCTAAGTTTAAATTTTTGTTTTCACATCAAAACTACTCTAATATTTCAATAGAAATTGCAATCAGATACACTAATCTTAGAAGTAAACATTAATTCGGCTGGGTAAATATTGGTTATTTGAACAATGTTTGCGAAATATACGTTGTCTAATCTAAGCTATGCTAAAATATAAATAAAACTTATTGGGCGTTTCTCCCAATTTGATATCTACACTTCATTTATACGAATATGTAACGCACAATACCGTGTCAATAGCCTAAAATGATTATCTTCATTCCGTAAGGATTGGGTCCAGAAAGTGCGATAAAGGGGGTTCACAGTCAGTTTATGTATAAATCGAAAGTATTGAAACTCAGATGCCCGATTTCACCAACTAATTCCTAAAGTTAGGCAATAATTAAATTGGATTTAGGAATTCCTAAGTGCAATTTGCGTTTCACCACGTGTTAAGTAATGCCTAAGGACGTTAGGAAATACAGTGCCGCATTAGCCATGTAGCAAGAGTAGCAAATGCTACGGGCCCCGCGAATTGGGGGGCCCCGCGCTCCAAAGCCTGTCTGACAGTAAAAAAAATTAGTTTAGATAAGCGTAAAATATCTTGCACGCCTTAAACGCGAAGCGCTTAGACTATGCTTCGCTCACACTTGAAAATCTAAAACTCGATTTCGTCACGTTAAATCGTAGGTATAGGTTGTGTAATACCTACCACGAGAAACGTTGGTTTCAAAATCTACAGCAATAATTTCAAGTTGTACCACATTTCTAAAAATTTAGCGCTGTCCGCACAAGTTATGTGTTTGTACTACTGCAAAACTAACACAGAAATTCCCTGATATTGTCACCGATCGAACTAGTCGTTAAACCCAAACCAATAAAATAGGATTCTATTGACTATCAAACTATTATAATTTGATGTATATTTATATTTGGCACAACGTAAAAAACTGTAAGAAGCTATTTAGATGTTAGTGTAGCATTGTATTTCAGTTGCATCAGTTTACATTCCACCATATTATTGTAACTTCGACACTTGTGACCCCCTCCCAGGTAGCACATGACGTCTATATGACGTCAAAAGGACGTCACTACATATGTCCAAATGAAGTCAAATATACGTTCAATATGACGTCAAAACGACGCCGTAATGTCACATCCAATAGACGTCATATTCTGACGTCCATTGGACGTCTAATTTTAAACTAAATAGACCTAAAATGGACGATATAACGACCTCAAAAAGACGTAAAATATGGACCCCAAAAAATTTCAACATTTATTTATATATCTGCACAACTTGGTTACAAACTTCCATAGTAATTATACATATTTACAACTTCATCATTCTTCTTCTGTTCTCTTTTTCGGTCTGGTGCATGCTTCAGCCATGTCTTCATTATATCCTGTATTTCATCTAAGGAAGCCCTCTCAATTTTTAATTATGTTATTTCTGGAAATCAAGATTACAAATTAGCTAGTTCTATCAATTTCCTATTTTTCAAAACACTCATGTACATAGGCTGATTCAGGTTTTAGTGCTCAAACTTCAACAAAGTGCTTTATTGATCAAAATATTAGGAAAGTTTATAGAATGATTTTATAAACATATATAATTATTATAAACGTTATTTAAATTTTTATGGTCAACAAAAAGATATAATAACAATTTTTGATCAGTCTCACTAATTTCGAGCGCCTTTATATATATATATATATATATATATATATATTATTGAATTTAGCAAGAATGGTCAATAATTTTTCATCAATTTTCAAGGTTTGATCAAATTTTCAAAATATATGTACATTATTTGATATCTTGTTTTCATAAAATAGGCTTTAAATTTAACTTACTAATAAGTGCGTTGTTCAGACTAAGTTCCGAGAATATTTTCTTGCCTTTCTTTTTATTTTTAATGGCGTCAACCAGTTTTCATGAACTACTGCGAGTCCTTCGCCGCCTGTTTCATCAAGTTGCAGAACGCAGTACACAATTATTTCACCTAGTTCGTTGATAGTAGAATAAAACACACAACACAACTAAAACAAGTTACAAAAGAAAAAGTGTAGCCATAGTAGTAAGTAGTTCTTTGTATATCATATAAATAAACGCCTAACCACAACACAACTTTCTGTCTTTCTGTAGCGTAGGAAGGAAGTATACGATAGTTTGCCGGCAGTGTTGCCAGAGTGACTAGGCTGAAAATCGCCATCAACTATGTTGTAAATTAAAAAACTGAGATGAGACGAGTTGTAGTCGCGTTTTGCAAATTTTTTATATTACCGACGAATGTACTCTTCTAAAGTATTCGACTTTTCTCCATAAAATAGTAAGTCAGTCAGTCGCCTAAGTGAATCATTTTTGGACAATCGTCGCCAAGTCAGCATTTTCGAGATTTGTCGCCGTGAATGGCAACGTGGTCTGCCGGTAACAAAGGTATATAACTTATCGGTAATTATGTCAGAGGCGTCAGGTGTAAAAAACGAAATCTCTTAAAAATTCAAGATAGAACTGACATTTGGAAAAATAAAATAGTATCAAATTCATTAATATTAGGATTATTTTCTTAAATTTTAATTAATTTCTGTCATTTTTTAATTTGAAAAATACACAGTTTGTTTTTTAATAATTTTATTTGATAGAGTTAATCTAGTACTGATTTGTAACAGCAAAACATATAAAACATAGGTAAAGATACTAATCAATTTTACCAATGAATTTCGACCCGGATCACTCAATTTTGAATTGAAGACCTTTATGAGACGCCTAAAAGACGTCTAAAAGTTGACGTCTAAACCATGTCTTAAAAATGACGTTATAGAGACGTCATTTTTTGGTTACCGGACGTCAAAGACCAAAAATGACTAAGTATTGAGGTCTTATAGACGTCAATAACGTCATGTTGGCTACCTGGGCTGGCAAATGAAAAAGAGTGGCCGAAGTTTCTTGTCAGATCTCATGGCTCAACCTCAATCAGCTAACTGACCGTAGACAAATTAGCTCAAATAGCTCTTTCCCAAGTATCATGGATTTCATTTAAGTACTTACATGAATATAAATTTGAATTTGATTGTGAGTATGTAGCTTTGATTGTACCTAATGAATATTTAAAATAATATACCAACAATTTTATTACCAAAGTTAAAAAACGCCAACCAGTTTGATTTGTAAAAGTAATAAAAAAAATTTTGGAAGTTTATTTCAAAAACTGGTATCATCACACGCACATATATACGTGTTCCTACATAGCTGCTTCGGGTTGTCACGCACACACATTTTCGGTTTTATTCTCTAATCTGTGTTTAATACCATAAACTTGAGAACCTGAAGCGAACCAAGGGCCTCTCGGCCGAATTTGCTACAGGCCCCGCGCTGGCTTAATCCGGCACTGAAGAAATACCTAACGTTAGGTCTGCCTAGAGTATTTAGGAAATGCTTAACCTCAAATTGAAATATAATAAAATTATTATATTTCAATCATTTTTTCTCTTCTTACTATCCTTTGTCAAATTTACAGTTTAGTATTAAACAGTGGTACCAATTATATGTACAAAACTTTCCAAATCAAGTTTTTAACAAGGTGTTTCTTAACTAAGGTTTTTTAGGTGGGTGAAATCCAATTTAGGTAAGTATCGGATTTAGGTATTTCCTATCGTAGGAATTACTTAGTTAGGAACTTCCTTACATCTCGTTGGTGAAATTGGGCATAAGCTTCTAAGGAAAAACTTAAGAATACTACCAACTCGAGGAATATTATTATAACGTCTGAATTTGCTTGTATCGCCTTGCGGCACATGGCGCTGGCGTGAGTTCACGATATCTGTACCGCGGATCGTCCGCCTTTGTCTATCGCCCAAATTCGGCCGAAACAGCTTTTGTAGTTTTGTTCCCTCAACGCGAAAGACACCGTCGACTTGATTTCATCTATTTTCAATTGTTTGTACCATACATTCCACAAATAACTTTCCCTGATTGGTAGACGTGTTCCTTTTTCTCCAAATAAGTGAGAAAATTACTTTGGTTCAGAATGGTCGAGACAAATCGGAACTTCTCGCAAACCGCGAAGTCCAACATGATAGCCTCAGAAGCATTTAATGAGTATACCTACTTAATAGTTTTAAAAATCTGAAAAATATGTTTGAATAGAAAAACAAACTAAAATGGAGAAAATAATTTCAATAACTTTAAATTAAGAATAGTGTAACTATCAAAAAAAATATTTTCATGGAAGAAACCCTAACGACACAAGTACATCCCCTGTACATCCCAGGGACGTCCTTCATTTGCTTCTAGGACGTCCCTGGGATATCCTTTGTCGGGACATGGCACCTACTAGGGACGTCCCAGGGACATTTACTTTCCACCGAAAAGGACACCCATGGGATGTCCTTCTGGTATGTCCCAGGAATATCCCGAAGATATTTATGAGGTACATCCCCTGGACGTCCTGACTTTTTCATTTCCTTGATTCATATAATTTGAAGAATTTTATATAAAATTTGGAGAAAAAAATTCAAAGATTCTCAACAAAAAACAAGTTTAATTCATAAAAGAATGTAACATTGTGTTAAAATATGATAATTAGGTACAGAAAACGACAAACAGAAACTCATCCTATATATATATATATATATATATATATATATATATATATATATATATATATATATATATATATATATATATAATTATAATTATATATCATAAATCAACAAAAGAATAGAAGAAAAAACTCATTCTAAATATAATTTCATATGTGTATGTCATTGGCGCCGGAACCGGGGGGGCAGGGGTGGCACTTGCCCCCCCCCTGTTTCAGAAGGGGAGCAAAGTATGCTTTTTGCCCCCCCACTTTTTGAGAAATAAAAAATATTTTAGTGCTTGAAAAATTTTTTGACATCGTTTAATATTTTACATCCGATCATATAAATTGATACGCAAATGAATTTTCACCATGCAGAGTAAAAATTTAAAATTCAAAATTTGCTGCTTTTAGGTCAACTCGTTCAGCTTTATTCAGAGTACTTCCAAGTTAGGTACACGAACCTTTCTTTCTACACAGTTCAAAAATTCACATCAAAAAAATATCTTTATAACTTTCATAAGATATTGACTTGTTTTTGAAAATTTCAATGATATTTTTACCTTTTCAAAATCTACAAATTTTTATAATTTATTTTGGAACATTTCCAACTCGTTTACTTAAAAAAAAAATTCTGTAAGGAAAAGAAAGGAAGACTCATATGTGCGAGTAATGCTAATACAAAATATATTTTTGCCTAAATCAAATTTTGCGTGGAAAATTTTTTTTTTGAGGCAATCGATCTTTTGAAAAATGAGCTTGAATCTAGATTTGACCAAAAAAGCTTGAAAGCTGTAGCGTCGAGTTGGCTGATCTTTTTCGAACTTCATCCACTGTAACGAAGAATATTTTCAACGAAGTAACGAAATTGCTCACACTGTTGTTAACAGTCCCAGTTTCTGCGGGGACATCGGGGAGATCATTCAGCGCCTTAAGACGTCTGAAAACATACCTTTGGACAACAATGACTCAAAAAAGATTGAACCACGTGACGCTGCTTCACGTTTTAAAGAATCGATATACATGAAGTATTGAGAGAATTTGTTTCGCGCAAGGACAGATCAGTTGTTTTTGGTAAAATATAGAATTATATGTTAACTATGTCAAAAAGTGTTCAATCTGTACGTTAAAAAAATAAAAATATTTTGAACGTGAACTAATTTTTTTATTAAATAGCAAATAAATTTTTAGTTTAAATAAATCTTTTTAAATTGACCAACAAAGCTTACACAGTAATGATAATTAACAAAGTTACACATTTCACTGACTACTCTACAATTTTTATTACCAGTATATATCAATGCTGATAAAAACAGTTACATGGGGTTAGGTAGTAAAAAATTTTTCACTTTGGGTTTGCCCCCCCAAAAAAATTTACCTTCCGGCGCCTATGGTGTATGTGCATTTGTTGCAGGCATTATTGCATCATCTTTTCCTCTATGGCTTCTCTCCTTGGGCCTGTCATCAATTATTTGACTCAAAAGAGTACATTCAATATTTTAATATTATACCAACCTTAAACTCAATTTTTTCAATTGTTCAACTACACCTTATATAACTACATCTTATATCAACAGATAAAATCCTTTAAATGCTCACGAAAATGGCCAATCAGAAACAATAAGAATGCAGAAACGTGAAATGGTCACTTCCCAGAAATGTATGAGATATATTTCATTTTTCGCCATAATTATTTTTCCAGAAGAAAAAGCAACGCTTTCAACATTTCGACGAGTTTCGATGATTCTTATTATATATGTGGATATCGAAAATTCCAGTGACATGAATGGGATATCCTATGGATATTCCAGATGGGATGTCCTCTGAACAAATTATGCGGGACATCCCCTGGATATCCCAATCATGTCATTGTACCGCGGTACATCAAAAGGACATACCTAGGACATCCCTGTGTTGTTAGGGAAAGCATTGAGCGCTTTTTAAAATATTTCCATAATGACACTACTTTGTCCAATATCTACCATAAAAAATTTCATGATATTTGTCTACAAGAACTCTACGCTTTTCTACAATGAAAAAATTATTTTTGTTAATTACACTATTAATTTGAATTTATTGCAAATTATTTTCTACTTTCTAGTTTACTTGTCTATTGAAGCGTGTGTTTATGTTTTTTAAACTATTATTTTTTCAACTTTTCAGTTCGGTTATCTACAAACGCTAGTTTTTTAGTTTTTCGAAACTATTATTTATTATCAATTCAGCGCTAAAGTAAAGGTTTTAGAGATTTAATATGAAATAATAGGTTGGACACTCATTTTGAAAATTGATGATTCATTAAACTAATTAAATTATCGGCGTTTGGCGTTTCTGTATTTCCTGAAGTGAGTTTTCTATCGGTTTCCGATGGATGACGCTGTGATGTCTTGCCATGTCATTTCTGCTCTTCCTAGAAATTATTAGAAGGTTATTTGGATTTGATATCGGTGATCAACCGGTGGACACTACGGAAACTACTGATGAGTACGTTGAAGAGCGAAACAGACTGTCTAGTATTTCCATCGGTCCATCAATAAAGTGATTAAACAAAGATCAGACTGGATCAATATTTTCCATGCTACAAAGATTAAGGAATTTATATATCAATAGGCATTTTATTCCATCTTCCATGCCAAGCTTATTTCAATTAGATTAGTCATTACAAGCAATCGAAATTGATCCCGATAGATATCCCTTCTTCTATCGCATAGATTATCGAATTTGCAACACATTGTCATCCAAAAACATATTTGGGGGAAGTACAGGTATGAAATTTTACTGTTGCGTTGCGCATGCCTGAGAAGGCATATATATATAACAAGAAAATTAATTGTATTCGAATATATATACATATTTGAAAAAAACGTGTAAGGAACTACTGAGTTCTTGATATAATGAATTTCGAGGGGAGAAATATGATGTTATATTTTGCTTTATTCATTGTGATACTTGTATTAGATATCCGAAGTTGTTTTGGTGGAGAAGTGAATTCTGTCGAACATGATCAAACGATGAGGTGAGAATATTAACCTGTTTATACGCATTTCTAACTAAGCTTTCAATTTTATGTTCCTAAAAAATAGTTATACAATCCTACAATCCCGGGGGCATAATTTGCAATTGAATATATAGTTGACAACGTATGTGTGACAATTATTCATAAAAGGTATTTATTCCTCAAAAGTTTTTCAAATATTTATTCTTAGATTTCAGTTCAACTTTCCTGAATTATTATATCTGATATTTGATATTTTCTCGAAAGATAGCGTTACTGTGACGGGAGACGGAAGGATAATTTATATTCTCACAATTTTTAATTCTACAATATTTTTGAATTAATTTTTAATCAATAAATTCTATTTCGACGTTTTTATCATTGTAACTCCGTTTTCTACCTATCAATAATCTGCAGTTACCCTCCATTTAATAATCAATCATATATATATATATATATATATATATATATATATATATATATATATATATATATATATATATATATATATAAATATATATATATATATAAAAGATTGATTATATAATGGAGGGTAACTGCAGATTATTGATAGGTAGAAAACGGAGTTAGAATGATGAAAACGTCGAAATAGAATTTATTGATTAAAAATTAATTCAAAAATATTGTAGAATTAAAAATTGTGAGAATATAAATTATCCTTCCGTCTCCCGTCACAGTAACGCTATCTTCCGAGTATTTAGCAGTAGCAATCTCAGTTATATATATATATATATATATATATATATATATATATATATATATCTACATCTTGAAAAAATAAACATTTGAATCGGACTATGGAGAAAAAGTTATCCATTAAATTTCATCAAAATTTTTGCTGTCCCGAATTTTCGGTCGGTGAGTGTGTATATATATATATATATATATATATATATATATATATATATATATATATATATATATATATTAAATATATATATATATATATATATAAATATATATATATATATATATATATATATATATATATATATATATTTATACATATCCAAAACGGCTGAGCCGATTTTGATGAAATTTTTGGTGTGGATTCGAGAATGGTTAAGATTCACATTTTTAATACCAATGGAAAATTTCTTGTTTATAAATTGTTATTGATCTTGAAATTTTTTACATTGGATACGACAGAAAGCGCTTACCGCCGATCGGGATCTTTCGACTCGACGGGGGCAAGAATAAGTGTAGCACACATCGGGTTTGGCAGATTTATATTTTCGCGAATAGCACTATAGATAGATAGTAATAATTTATATGGCAGAACAACGTTTGCCGGGTCAGCTAGACAAAATTCGAGTATATATGTATATATATATATATATATATATATATATATATATATATATATACACTCACCGACTTAAAATTCCGGACAGCCAAAATTTTGTTGAAATTTAATGGATGATAACTTTTTTCTCCATGGTCCGATTCGAATGTTTTTTTTTCCAAAAATTTAGATAGATGTTTCGAGTTTGAGTAATGTTATTCAATTTTGAAAAAAAGTGTACATGTAGAAATATAAAGGAAAATAGCTAAATAATATTTTTCCCTGAAGTTTGTAACACCCTGTAAAGTAGATACGGAATTCACAAGCCAAATGTTCGAAATGTCTTCTTGAAAAATTCATATCTCTTCAACCGAGAACGATATCGAGACGAATTGAAGAGAAAAATGTTAATAATGAATCAGAATCTGCAGAAACACATAATACACTGGAGTTTAGATTGCCGAATTACTCTACAGGGAAAAAATATTCTTCAGCTATTATCATTCATATTTCTACATGTACACTTTTTTTTTTAATTGAATAACACTACTGAAACTCGAAATATCTATCTATATCTTGAAAAAATAAACATTTGAATCGGACTATGGAGAAAAAAGTTATCATCCATTAAATTTCATCAAAATTTTTGCTGTCCCGAATTTTCGGTCGATGAGTGTGTATATATATATATATATATATATATATATATATATATATATGTATATATTATATAATTTTTTTCAAACAGGATCACTCTTCATCATCAAAAACCTGCATGGGAGCAACAAATGAATTCACCACTATATAAATATGGTATTACTGCAGACTGGCTGTATCGAGAGACTGCCAAATCTGGCGACCGAACTAATGATTCAGTTGTATTATATAGTTATTTAGACGTGAGTATACAATTGCTCACCAGTATATTGTAAAGTTGGTTTGAATGAATTATTATGAATACTTAACATCAAATTTAATTTTCGAATGAATGCATATGGCAATTAGCTTTGCTTTTTTTTTTACTCAAGGGACCTACAGTTTTACGAACGGCCAATGGGCTTGAATCTTAGTCATTACCCAACAACATATCAAATTTTTGAACCACTAAATTCCATACATACACAAGAGCAAGGTGGGACTCGAACCCACGATCCTCGGTTTCCAAGCGATAACACCTTACCGCTGGGCTACCGAGGCCTCTATGCTGTGCTTTCAAATGAATTAAAAGAAAACACGAGAAAAATTCTCAATTTGATTATTTATTATATTTTTCATAAAAAATGTTGAAAAGCTCTTTACATTATAGAATGAAATTTATGGAAAAATCGTAATTGGTCATCCCGGACAAACGTTGAATGTTGCATTTGATGCTACTTGGATCTACACTTGGGTAATGTCATCGGAGTGTAATGATGATAGGCCAAATGCCACTGGATGTTGTAAGTAAACCAAATATATGTATATATATATATATATATATATATATATATATAAATATATATAAATATATATATATATATATATATATATATATATATATATATATATATATATATATATATATATATATAGGGTGTTTCCAAATAAGTGCGAAAGTTTGAAGGGGTTGATTTCTCGTCGAAAATGAAAGGGGGTCTTTCCTTGAAAAATTACACGTTTCCAAAAATGAACGTTAGTATAATTATTCATACTGAAGATTTAGAAGGCGCAACTGAAAATTCAACTAAGTACCCCATAAAAATTGAACTTTGAACTACCACATTAAAATCAAAGCGACTTGACAATCACCTACTAGATTCTTTCGAATCCATTTGATGAAGATCCTTTCATGGACGATGTTGAATTTTTTTTGAAAGAATACAATAGTTGCAAAAGGTTAGCACTAATTCATTCTTTTCAAAAATTATTTTTGTAACAAGAAATTTTATTTTATCAAAAAGTTGTAGTAAAAAATTGTAACCACTCTCCCTTTTAAGACATATTTATGCCCGAGCTAGCAGGGAGATTGGTTAAACATATATGGGTTCTAGTTTGTTCTCAGTAATAACAACAAGATAAAATGAAGGTATTTACTATTTTCTTAATACATAGAATCTGACTTATCTTTTTGTTTTAATTTAGTTTTCTATCGACGTTTTAGATTTTTTTATATGTGGATTGTATTCTTGACTTCTGCCCTATCTTTGTCCCTAGTTTCTTGGTAGCTCCAGCTGTGGTTTCCAAGGTGAATATTAGCCCCAGATAAGGTGATTTTTAGCTCCAGATAAGGTGGTTCTTTAAACTCCAGACAAGGTGGTTTTTTAAACTCCAGACAAGGTAGTTTTTTTAACTCCAGACAAGGTGGCGTCTATCAGACGCCACAGATACTTCAAAATTTTAATATATTGAATAGTCGTTCAATAGATATGGAATATAATTCTAATACTTAACGATGTTACTTCTTCAACAGTTATTTGGCTAGAGAGCCATGTTATACGTGCACGTGCAAATGAGACGCTATCTAGATCTTCTCGTTATACGCAAGTCATTAATCATAGAGGAAACAAAAGTGACGTATCGCTTGGTAGCGTGAATCACGGTACCTATTTCAGTGTAGAATTCCGTGGCGGCAGTTAAGTGGAGAATTTACACGTCACAAAATGAAAAAGGGGTTGTTGCATGTTTCACCCCCATCAAAAGAACCCTACAAAAAATATTCATATGTAGCCGTTTCAATGGTAGAATACGGGCACAAAAATACCATTTATTAAAAACTTCAGCAATTTCAAGAAAAAAAATTTGAAACGTTCTTTCTTCTCATTTTTGGAAGCGTGTGACTTTTCAAAAACAGCCTTTAGAGTATTCGTTTACATGAAAGACCCTCTTTTATTTTCGACAAGGAACCATCGTCTGAAATCTTTCGCACTTATTTGGAAACACTCTGTATATGTATATATATATATATATATATATATATATATATATATATATATATATATATATATATATATATATATATATATTATATATATATATATATATATATATATATATATATATAAATATATATAAATATGTTTATACATATATTTGATGAATTTTTTCATTTCAGATAATTGTTTTCGATATATTTCAAATGATTTTTCCATACAATGATTTCTTCTTTTAACGAAATACACATCCGAAATATGAGAAAGTGCGATACGAATTGAATGTATTTCAAATTTCTATTACATTTTGAGTTAACTTCCATCAAAATAACATCGAATGTGAAGACTATTATTGATTGAGCAAATACTGGAAACTTCGAATTTTTATCGAAACTGTTTGGACCTTTCCTTTCTTTTATATTCTTCATATGAACATCTCTAAACATATCTTATATAAACCAACTAATGCAAAAAGAAATAATCTACTGAAATTGGAAGACTCGTCAAAATCAATACCTACTTCAAAGTATTATTTTATTTTCAGTGGGCCATAATCTATATAACCACAGAAAGTCATCCGAATACATACCAGATAGTAAGAAGTTCACGTCGGGCGATTTGGAGGGACACTATGGCTATGAAAATATCTCGGTGAGTATTTTTATAGCTCAATTTCTACTACTAGATACTAGATAGAAAACCGATTTAGTATCACCATATATGTATATGTATATGTATATGTATATGTATATGTATATGTATATGTATATGTATATGTATATGTATATGTATATGTATATGTATATGTATATGTATATGTATATGTATATGTATATGTATATGTATATGTATATGTATATGTATATGTATATGTATATGTATATGTATATGTATATGTATATGTATATGTATATGTATATGTATATGTATATGTATATGTATATGTATATGTATATGTAGGTATATATATATGTATATGTATACCTACGTATACGTATATGTATATGAATATGTATATGTATATATATATATATATATATATATATATATATATGTATATATGTATATATATATATATATATATATTTATATATATATATATATATATATATATATATATATATATATATATATATATATATATATATATATATATTTATATTTATATATTTGAATTATTCTTGCCTGTGTTCTATTGTTAATTACTTATAAGAAAGAGCGGTAGTTAGTTGAGGGGATGTTATCAAAGAATTTGTGTTGTTTGTGCTTAAGTTTGTTGGATAAACTTTTTGTGTTTTGATTTATGTCGTTTGTTAAATGATATATATTCAATCTGAATGTTGTAATAAGTTCAATTTTATCACAAACACAATCTGCACCTAATCAAATATTCTAATAATGAGAATCATACTTTAAACTTTAATCGAACCAAAATTTTTGAAATAGATAATGATCATAAATGGCGAGAAATATATATATATATATATATGTATATATATATACATATAAATATATATATATATAAATATATATTTATATATATATATATACATATATATATATATATACATATGTATATATATATATATATATATATATATATATATATATATATATATATATATATATGAATCTGAGAAAGATTCCGGGGTTCAATCCGATTGTTTCGAAAGTTTTGTTGGCGCTGAGAAGCACCGTTTGTTTCACGACGTTTCGCCAAAATCTCATTTGTCATTTTCAAGTGCTGCTGTACGTCTGGTGACACGACGGCATCTACTGTTCGCCTCTGCTTGTGTCCGGGTTTTATTGACATTGGCTGGTCCTGTTTCCTGATTGGCCGGTTCGCTGCATAGGCTCCGCAAGCAGAGGCGAACAGTAGTTGCCGTCGAGTCACCAGACGTACAGCAGCACTTGAAAATGCCAAATGAGATTTTGGCGAAACGTCGTGAAACAAACGGTGCTTCTCAGCGCCAACAAAACTTTCGAAACAATCGGATTGAACCCCGGAATCTTTCTCAGATTCATTCCACCATCCGAGAAAACATACGATATAACATATATATATATATATATATATATATATATATATATATATATATATATATATATATATATATATATATATATAAATAGATGTATATATATCCACTTTAAATCACAGTCGTACTATTACTATATGAATGTTAGGGGACATCGACTGATATATAGGTTCATTTGTATATTTACTCTTTATTTCATACCGAGCTTTCGGAGCTTCCTCGCTCCTTCCTCAGGGTTACTACAAATTTTAACAGTTACATACAACAAGAAACAAAATGAAATGAGAACAATCACTTACAGAATGTGAGGTTATCTTCCTAAAACGATATTATTCATCAAGTTATGCTGAATTTTACTAAGGATATAAACGAAAACTTGTCAATCATCTGCTACGTGCTACAATAAAAACTTTTCTTTATTAATTTAACCTAACTTATGAACTAATTATCTATGGTAAGAGCCACAGAGATTAGTTTGTTTCTTGTTGTATGTAACTGTTAAAATTTGTAGTAACCCTGAGGAAGGAGCCAATCATATATGTATATATATATATATATATATATATATATATATATATATATATATATATATATATATATATATATATATATATTTCCTTTATCAAGACATTAACTTGAGGTTATATAAATTTTGAAAACACGTATATTTACATATATACATATATATATATATATATATATATATATATATATATATATATATATATATATATATATATATATATATATATATATATATATATATATATATATATATATATATATATATATATATATATATATATATATATATATATATATATATATATATATATATATATATATATTTATATATATACATGTGTCTAAGCAGCCGTTGACACGTGTCTCGGTCCTCTTTGGTTGCAGCAACAACAAGCAGAATCCTTTGCTCCGGAAGACAATCACACATTTGTGGTACATTGTTCGAACTTTCCAGTTTATGAGATTTGGTCAAATTTTGCCACAGAGGAGATTAACGTCATCCGCGAGGTCTCGTATGAACTACAAAAAAAAATTTATTGCAGTTTATTTCCACGGTCCCGGATCTCAGGGATGGCATTAATAATGGAGGTTTTAATAATAGAAAAATTCGACTGCACTCTTTTTTCCCAATATGCTTAGCTGTTTGATATTATAGGTGGTATACTAAGACCTCAAAAGGTGACATATTCGATAGCTATAAGTACTATTTTATGTCTACTTCAAGAAATTACTTTATTTATCTATCTATTTTTTTTGTGAAGTTTAATGGTCAGGCACCTTCTGCTACTTGAACTATGTTCAATAGTTTTATCTTTATCCCCTGATTGAAACATCCTCACAATCAATTCCATGGAATTGAATGAATATTATATACAAGCTATGTGCAAGATGTGTGCTGCGTTTGCTTGACATCTTGCACATAGCTTGTATGTAATGATTATTTTCTACATAATATAACACTACTTTTTGAACTCTTGAATCATTCTGACAATCGATGTCTCACTGCTGTAGTTTCATCAATATCAGGTTTAATTAGAGTGATCAATATTATTTTCTAGATCGCCCACTCTAATGTAACAAATTGTCATTTCATCGAAATGACGAAAGTACCAGATAGTCTCGTATTTAACAAAGCTGACGGAATAATGGGCCTTGGATTGAAGGTGGATAGTTACGATCCATTTTTCTATACACTTTTGAATCAGAAGAAGATAAGAGATCCAGTATTTTCAATATATATCAACAGGTAACCTATATTATGTCTTTTTAGTCCCATTTTACCTGAAAACACTAGATTTTTGCATTTTATTGAAAGCCGACAGTAATGTGACGGATTTGCTTTTAAACAGTTTAGGTATATGTATGTATGTATGTTAAAAACTAACATATGTTAAAAACTAACATAAACACATTAAAAAAGGTTTTTAAAGTGTTTATGTTAGTTGATTAAGTTTGATTTTATTGTGGATGTACTTGACAAAATTATTGTATTAATTGATTTTATATGTATGTATGTTACATTTAAGGTTGTTTGTGATTTATATATCGAGTGCTGAAGAAGGCGGATGTACCACCGAAACGTACAATTTTATACTTTTATTCGTTTATAATAATTAATTAAATTAACCTGTCAGAGCTAAACTTTTATTGTTCCCATATAACGTAAACAGGTAACAAATTCA
>JARQZK010002215.1:430000-570872 GCA_030704885.1 Cynegetis impunctata
CCAAATAAGTGATTTTCTTCCAATAACAGAGGATTTTATTTATTAAACTATTTTCATCTCCAAATTTTCAATCCAATACTTAGCTACGCCGTTCTGATGAGGACCAAAGAGTCCGAAACACGTGTCAACGGCTTGCTTCCATATAAACGTTTCTATACCGATAATTCTACTCTACTTTTTTAATATTTTCCCGTGACTAATTTCTTTCTGTTAAATAAATTAGTACCCTATTATTATTATTTTCGAACATTACATAGGTAAAGGTTTCTGTTAGTTTCCTTGCCTTCTACTAATAACAATTTTGAATGTTAATATTAGACTGAAAGAATTTTTTACAAGGACAGATCAATCTTATCTATTCAATTTTTGCAAGTCAATAAAATGTCAAAGAATTTTCAATTTTTTTTCAAAAGTTTGAATAACTATGAATGTCATAGTGAAACGTCAACTTATTAATTAAATCGAGTTTTTTAAGATTCAACCAGGGCCTGTTATTGCTAAATAATTATCAAGAGATTAAAAATAAATCACAGGCAACAACAATTCGAATAAAATAATATATATATATATATATATATATATATATATATATATATTTATATATATATATATATATATATATATATATATATATATATATTTATATATTTGAATAAAGTATAAACTTTAAAATAAAACACTTGGCTTATGTTTCACAATATAAAAAAAATATTTAGATACTGTATTTAGCAGTAACGAAAAGTCGACATGTTTCGAGTTATGAACTCATTATCAAGACTGACTACAGGAGAGTATTGGAATACTCTCCTGTAGTCAGTCTTGATAATGAGGTCATAACTCGAAACATGTCGACTTTTCGTTACTGCTAAATACAGTATCTAAATATTTTTTCATATTGTGAAACATAAGCCAAGTGTTTTAATTTTAAAGTTTATACTTTATTCTTTATGATGTTTCACCAAGAGATGTGCGAGAATTCAATCTCAGTTATTTATATATTTATATATTTGAAAAGTGTATGGAGCTAAAAAGCCGGCTTTTCGAGGACCTCTGTACCAAGTAGATGGTTGGAAAGTTGTACGTAGATTAAGAAGATCATAGGGAAATGATTTTTGATGGTATACCAAATTTTTTTTTTAACTGCCGCTCTATATCTAGATGTGAATACTCTACTAGGTTTTTCGTGATTTTTGTAGATTTGTGCAGCTTCGAAGCTTCTCCATATTGAGTAAGAAGGTTAAAAACTCGTATGACGATTGAAAGAATTTTGAGAAGTGCCTTTTGGTATTTTCAACATTTTTCCTTTACCACCGCCATTTTAATGTAGAGATTCAATGTTTTTCGGGGATTTTAAGGTTTTGCTTACCTCCACAACTCCTCTAAATTGACTGTCACTAAGGGGTTATGAATTAGTAGATATATTGAAAAGAACAGTACTAAAGGAAAAATTTGACCTCAGTGATGTTTTTGTTTGTTCGTATAAAGAATATCCAGGAGCGTAGGGAGCGTACTGATTTTTGGGGGGTGGGTATCTATTGCCATAAATGCCGACTCAGTTAGTGAAATTTGCCAACTATGAAGATATATTGTGTATACACCTAGGAATCTATGCATGTATCACTCATTGAGAATTGCAGTTATTTTTTAAGAAAGTGAACTTGAAAGTGAAAATTACGGAGCAATCAATTTATATTCCCGTATCAGTGTATGTTGTAACATAGTATGATTCAATGATTGTAACATATTGATACAATTCTGAAATTCCCTGAGGGAAAATACAAATTACTTTTATGTTACAATTTCATCACAACTTCTCAATATTGTAATAATTTTTCATTCGTATACATAAAAGATTCCAAAGTACGAAAATAATTCAATATATTTGAGGCGATGAAGTTTGCAGTATAAAAATTCAACTAAGTATAGAAATTTTGCATTACAACTCAAAACTTTGTAGTTTCTTGATACAAAATTCTACGATGTTTCAATTCAAACCAGATTTTCATGATTTTATTGACATCAATTCTGTCCATAATAATTTGTGAAGAAAACAGTAACATTAATGAATCCAAACGACCATCGCTTATTTTTTTTTATTTAAACGACGGAACAGTTTCTGTTAACATATCATGGAAATTATGTTCAGTACAATGAAATAAATTAATTATACATTATAGAATAAATCAATATCTTTCAGATAACCACTAAGATTTTGTACATTACATGAGTTACCTAACAATGATGGCATGTCTTGTGGGATCTTATGTGTGAGTAGTGAGTTATGAAATATTGAGCAGTCTAATAGAAAATGTTTCACACTCAGTTGTACATTGCAATGTTCGCATATTGGGTTGGCACTATGTTTTATAAGATGCTCGTGGGTCAGCTTTGTGTGGCCTATTCGAAGCCGGGTTATAACTACTTGGGTATGTCTTTCATTCGTTTTAGGCACCATTGGTTTAATGCCGGGTTTGATGGTTTTAAGTTTAGATGAAGATGCTCTGCCACTTATCGAGAACACATTTTTTGAAGTAGATAAGCTTTCACATCACATCACATATAGAATCCATTGAGATTCCACTGAATTATTTTGCTGAAATTATTGAAAACGAAGAGGTAAGGTAAATGAGTTGAAGTATTTTGGTATTAAAAACAGTCCTGTGATGAGTCGCTTTCTACTTCGGTACTGTCGTTTCCCATTTCAGTGAGTAACTTCTTTTTAAGTTTGGTGAGTCTTGTTTTAATCGATCTTTCTGTTAGGAATGGATAAATGGTTGTCAACATACGTACTAGGGCTAAAAGGTCACTAGTATACTCTTTCACAACGCTTATTGGGTCATGGGATTCCTGAATATTGTCAAATAGGCTTGCTAGTTGATTGAAGTTCAAAACCAGAGTGGGAATCGAACTATCTATAACAGTTTCAGCAGGTTGGAGTAATTCTTCGTTGGGTTTGCTTGATTTGAATTTTTTCGTTTTATCAATAGTTTGCGGTTTCGTGAAAAGTGAGATTTCTGTTGAGTTTTCATCGGTTGGTGTGAGAATTTCATTTACAGGTCGTTTGTTAGAGTTTCCATCATTGTGAGACAAGTCAACTGATTCTTGTGGAATGGATCTGGGTTTGGGGTCTTGATTTAGTTCCATTCTGTTTTCTTCAGCATTATGTTCAACATTCGGGGTTATCTCCTGAATCGCTGATTCGGAGGATATCTTGCATTGAGAAGCTTTGTGTCCAGGTTTTTTGCATGTAAAACATGCAAGGTTATCCTGTGAGACGAATATTCTGTAGGATGTGTTGTGAAAAGTGAGATCGATGAATTCGGGTATTTCGATATTATGGCCGTTGATGTAGACTTGCCGTCTAAAACTTAGAATGTGGTTATATTCGGGTGCTGTGGCATTTATTCTCAGAAAAGTTATGGGTGACATTAGTTTCAAGCCTATTCTCTGTAGTTCGGTTTCGAGAATTCCATGTGGTATCGTTGGGCTGACATTCGAGAGGACAATTCGTTCTGTTGGTGTTATCAAGCGTCTTGCATGTATTGTTTGACCATTGACCTCAATAGTTCCATGGTTTTTGATAAAATTATCGACTATTCCTTTGTTTGCCAAGTACATGCAAATTCTTTGATTTGAGAGTCGAGATGAAAATATGATGTTTTTTGGTTGTATAATGGACCCTAATGGAATCAAGTAATCTTGAAGACGGGTATTTTCGATTGCATTGAAAATAATTGCTTGTTCTTTGGAAGGAAATAACTGTTGAGTGACGACTGCAGAGTAGATTTTGGAAGAAGATGGTATTTCCTCATTAGTCTTTGAATTTTGAGAACTACTGTAGTCAGTAGACTCCATGTTGTTGTTTATAATTTGTCGATATTGTTTATAGAACATAATTGACGAGATGCACTGAAATTAAAATTAAAATACGTATCCGATAGGAAATAAAGAGATGACAAATTATGTAGAAAGGGTAAATAGGAGGATAGTTACAAATAATTATTAGAATCAGGTAGTTCATTAATTTTGAAAAGAGTCAGAAGGGCGCTTGAAGTATGATCGATTTGGCTATTCAATAGAAGACCGAAATGCTTGTATTTATTTATCTGTGATGATTCTAGAAAATTTAGTTTAATTCCCTTACTTTCAGCATTTAATATTTTAAAATCAAAATTTAATGTGTGATTTTCTTGGATTAAATGGTTTGCATAATGTGAATCCGACTTTTGATTAAGAAAGCTACGTTTGTGTTCTGAAATTCTAATTTGAAATGTTCTTAAAGTTCTACCAATGTAAAACTTACCACAATCACCACAATTAATATTATAAACTCCTGATTTATTATCTTCATGATCTTTGGATTTATTATTTTTTATATGATTTCCTAAATTATTACTGGTACGATAAGCAATGTTAATGTTGTACTTAGATAAGAGAGACTTAAGTTTTCTACTTGAATTTCCGATGAAAGTGAGGCTGTTGACGCACATCGTCAATTTGTTTAATTATATTTTTCTCGATGTTAAAATTGGCGTTTGAAAGTGGAATATTTACTAAACAATGTACCATACTATTGAAAGCTGCCATTTCGTGTTGGAATTGATGTAGGGAAATATATGTATGTGGCACCGAAACGTGCGTCATGTGTTATTTTGATTTAACGGTATTCAGATGACAATTGAAAAGTCAGTGTTAACGGCCGGCGGCCGTTAAGAAATCACTTGTTTAAATATTTATTTCAAAACATCATTCTGCTTACAATATCAACATTGAAATCTTGGTCTACAACGAGTTGGCAGAATAAACCTCTGATTTTCATTTCGCATAGGCTAATAATACATCTTCATTAACCACCTTTATATTCTTGCTTTTACGCCACATTTCAAAATTTTCATATTCTTTTTAATATCGCTCTTGAGTTATTTTCGGCAGTCAATCAACACTCGCTGCACTGCACATGATTCTCCCAATATTTCTAAAGGAATTTGATTTTGTTCCTCAATTTCATCAGTTTCATCCATGGTCGTCGTTAAAGCGAACTTGAGAACACAAAAAACTGACGTTGTTCATAAAACTGTCAAACTGTTCCATGACAACAGAGTGCACGACGTAGGGATTTTTCTTTAGAATTGCGAGGTACGGGGTTTTTTCTTTCTTCGGAATCAAAATATAATCTTTCAACGGGATTACGGAAAATTTTCAACGACACACGGCCGATACGCAAATAACGGATTCGGTTAGTTATAATCCTCGGCTGCCCCTCGGACAATACAATATCCAACCTCATCCGTTATTTGCTACATATCGGCCTTGTTACGTTAATAACTATAATAAATGTGTGAATTGTTATCATTAACCATTGTTTTAATATGTTTATTAATTTACAACATGTATCGGCCCAATCAATACAAAATATTCATTGTATGCTTATGAGTATATTAATACAGGAATCGGCAATCACACAAGCAGAAGGCTGGAAACCTGCTACTCGGATTCTACGATGAAAAACATATAAAGGTGGATGTAATCAATGGTAAGAAAGTTAGGGATGAGATCCTTTATCTACCAGCTGAAGGATACTCGTACTGGCAATTCCAAATGGATAAGTGAGTATTATCTACCGAATATATTATTTAGATATCCTGAGTTATTCCCTTTTATTCGTTCTATTTTCTGTTAGGGTGATGATGATTTTCAACCCTGAGAAAAATGAAACCTTCTGTCCAAAAGGCTGTAAAGCCGTAATTGATACAAGCTCAACAATTATAACTGGACCAGTTGATGATATTACCAGAATTAATAAAAATATTGAGGCGAGAGAAATTATGTTGCAGAATAAAAAAAGATTCGTGGTAAGTCTATTTAGTTGCTAGTTGTGAATATTCCAATATTGATGAATTTTCTTCGTCTATTATAGTATTGTCTTGTCATCTAAAATTCTTTCTTTTTTTCATGTATATATAACCAATTAATTCACTTTTTGATTAATACAAATCAAGATGTCTTGGAATAAGACTATCACAAAGATTTTCAATATTAGCATACCATCTTACGACAATACCAAAACAGCATAAAATGTTGACAGAAAATATACTTAGTAGGTATATTATATGATTTAATTGTTAGTTGGCACCATCCAATATATAATATTAGGTACCGTTTTTTTCGGACACTCGAATGTTGCAAATATAACTTTGGCATATATGTACGCCAATTTATAGGTAATATAATTTGAATAATTTTTTTGAAAAAAGTTTTCTCTTTGCGAACAAGTGTTGTAACCACTCTCCCTTTTATGCCCGAGCTATCTGAGAGATTGGTTATACATATATAGGTTCTAGTTAGTTTTCAGAAATAACAACAAGATATAAAGTGAAGGTATTTACTGCTTTCTTATGATATACAAGAGACATCTGTTTATTTCATTAATTTTCTATCGACGTTTTATTGACTGTATTCTCGGTGGATTGTACTTTTTTGATTCTTATCCCCACGCTTGAAAATCTTCGTCCCTAGTTGCTTGGTAGTTCTAGCTGTGGTTATATCGTGGCTTCTGTTAAATGTTTCGGCCAAAGTGGTTTTTAGTTCCTATCAAAATGCTTCCCAGCTCCAGCCAAGGTGACTAAAATAATTCGGGGCAAATCAACATACAATCTCAAACATAAAATCTTCCAAGAATCTCTGTAGGGTATAGATGGCAAATTCAAATTAACATTTAGATTTATCTCAAGCAAAGATGCTAAGAAAGACAGTATATGTTCCAACATTAAACTGAATATAAGATATGACCACGTGAAATTTGCCATCGTTAGCCTACAAAAATCTTGTGTCAAATTGAGAGAGTTAAATAAGCAAATAAATTATAAATATTTTAAATTAAGAAATGTAAGATGATTATTTCAATATTGAAAGATAAATAATTTGATATAGATAAATAAAAAAATGAAATGGCGGAAAATAAAACAAGGAATCAATTCAGATTTTCAAGATAATGCATTTATACGAAATAATTAGATTTATTCTCATAACTTACCGTCTATCAGACGCCACAGATACTTAATAATTTTAATAAACTGAATATTCGTTTAATAGATATTGAATATCATTTGACTCTTAACGATGTTGTATCTTCAACGGATACCTGCCAAAAGAGAACGATGTTAGATGTTTCACGTGCAAATTCGACGCTATCTCGATATTCTCGTCGTACGCAAGTCATTATTCATCGGTGAAACAGAAGTAAGGTAGTATTTTATAGCGTGAATCACGGCATTTCAATGTAGAATTCAGTGGCGGCGGTTAAGTGGAGAATTTACACGTTACAGTGTACTTATTCGTACGCTTTTAGTAAAAGTATTCTTGTGTGGAAAGTGGTATGTACTTTTCCATATTAGTACGCACTAGCCTTCAGCTACCCCAGTCCAGAATCTACATCGAAGATTCAACAAAAAATAAAAAAGTCATATCAAATGAAATGTAAGCCCAATCAAAGCATCTGCGCATAACGTCCAAGTCATCTTCCAAAGAAATTGAAAAAATTTTTATAATCCTTTGATTCAAAGACTTGAAACCCAGATTATGAGCAGTATTATTTTCTATCAAACATTATTTTATGTAGGTACCCAGACAGTAGAAATTTTAAAGTGAAGTGGAACAAACAATGTTTTAACTGAATAATACTACTATCTAATTGTACTTACTCTTACTATTTTCGACTTTCAGGTTGATTGTGATACAGTGAATGGTCTACCAAAAATGCAATTCTATTTCCAAAATAAGGTTTTTACATTTAGTGGACCCAAATATATAGTGAAGGTAAATATCCCATTTTTAACGGAAATATATATATATATATATATATATATATATATATATATATATATATATATATATATATATATATATATATTCTATATATATATATATATATATATATATATATATATATATATATATATATATATATATATATATATATGGAAACTTCTTTTTGATGGATATTTTCAGGATATTATTCTACTGATAAAACTGGTCGTTTAACATATAAGAAGGCTATGGCCTTCTTCTTCAGTACTTAATTGATATAAACATTCTTACAATCAGTAAGTCTAAAACACAATGTTTACAACAGCTTTAAAATATTTAATATTGCATCTCAAATCTGTCCTCCATCATCATGTCATGTGACAGATTTGAGATGAAATATTTAATATTTTAAAGTGGACGTGAACATTGTGTTTTAGAATTAGTGATTATAAGAATTTTCATATCAATTAAATACTGAAAAGAAGGTCATAGCCTTCAAAACGCATATTTTAAACCACCAGTTTTATTAGTAGAATAATAATTTGAAAATATCCAACAAAAAGAAGTTTCCATTTAATATATAAAGTCAGGTTACGAAATTCAATGAATATATATATATATATATATATATATATATATATATATATATATATATATATATATATATATATATATATCTATATATATATTACTATTATTATTATTATTAATTTAACAGGACAGAGGAGAACCTATGTTTCCAAATTTACGAATTTCAAGCCCACATCTGTATCAAACGAAAAGTTAAATAAAAGAATAGATAAATATAGATAGATAATAATCATTACGAATAAAATTAAGTATTCTGATGAAAACATCATATATGTACTTAAAGGAGTTAATGCTGGGAACGGTTACTGCACTAGTGGGTAAAGTGTTCCAGTCCTAAGAAATTGGCTGGTAGTCCTTAAAATCTCTCCGAATAATTCATAAGGATGTTCTCTGAGTCGATCGTCAGGTAATAGTAATATATATATATATATATATATATATATATATATATATATATATATATATATATATATATATATATAATATATATATATATATATATATATATATATATATATATATATATATATATATATGTATATATATATATATATATATATATATATACATATATAAATCTCCCAATATATTTATTGAAATGATAAACCTAAAAAAAATGTGAAAATAGTAATAGAGATTATATATAGGTACCTATAGATAGTTAATATATCAAAATGTCAGTGTTTTTAAATACGTCAACAATCCGTGAATCGATCATTTGATTATCCATTCGAAATCAATTTATAGTTATTAACGTAACAAGGCCGATATGTAGCAAATAACGGATGAGGTTGGATATTGTAATCCGAGGCGCAGCCGAGGATTATAACTAACCGAATCCGTTATTTGCGTATCGGCCGTGTGTCGTTAAAAACTTTTCGTAATCCCGTTGAAATATTATATTTTGATTCCGAAGAAAGAAAAAACCCCGTACCTCGCAATTCTAAAGAAAAATCCCAACGTCGTGCACTCTGTTGTCATGGAACAGTTTGACAGTTTTATAAACATCGTCAGTTTTTGTGTTCTCAAGTTCTCTTTAACGACGACCATGGATGAAATTGAGGAACAAAATCAAATTCCTTTAGAAATATTGGGAGAATCATGTGCAGTGCAGCGAGTGTTGATTAACTGCCGAAAATAACTCAAGAGCGATATCAAAAAGAATATGAAAATTTTGAAATGTGGCGTAAAAGCAAGAATGTAAAGGTGGTTAATGAAAATGTATTATTAGCCTATGCGAAATGAAAATCAGAGGTTTATTCTCCCAACTCGCTGTGGACAAAGATTTCAATGTTGTTATTGTAAGCAGAATGATGTTTTGAAATAAATATTTGAACAAGTGATTTCTTAACGGCCGCCGGCCGTTAACACTGACTTTTCAATTGTCATCTGAATACCGTTAAATCAAAATAACAGTATGGGATTACGAAAAAGAATTATGAAACTGAATAATTGTTCATCTTTCTATTATAAGTTTTCTCCATATAAGTCTATTTCATAGATTCATTTCCTTAGCAACGGAAAAATTAGAAGCTAACGAAATAATACAATTTAAAGATTAAGTTATGTAAATAGATTAAAATATTCGTTATATTTTCCAGGTTACCAACAAGTCTGTTTCGATTTGTATGTCCGCATTCCAATACGCAGATTCGTATGACGATACTTCCAGGTGGTTTTTAGGTGCCTCCTTTCTTGCTGAGGTTTATACCATTTATGACGTAGGTAACAAGAAAATTGGACTTGTGCGAGTAGCATGATTTACAATATAATTCAGTGGTTATTATTTGACTAAACTTGTGCCATTTTATGAAAAATATTTTGTAGTTTTTTGTAATTAACGAATGTATTATCAACTCACAGAGTAGTATTGTTCAGCATTGAAAGAATTTTGTATAAAGAAAATAAAAATACTTTGCTTGAGTTTCACTAATATATATTAATAGGTGAATATATGAAGGTTTAAATAAGCGGATCAAAACTTTCATTCATCGGTATTTCATAGGTACTTATATCAGACTAACGAAATATAAAACAGAAAACTCGGATTAATTTTAGTTTCCTTGTGACGGAGTGACTTCAAGAAATGCATGAAGAGATATTATTATATAAATATATATATATATATATATATATATATATATATATAAATAAATATATATATATATATATATATATATATATATATATATTTATATATATATATATATATATATATATATATATATATATATATATATATATATATATACATGGTGTTCCAGAATAACGTCAGAAAATTTCGAAGGGTTATTCTTTGAGACATTATAAGAAAAAAATTCTTATGATGTAGGTCCGCAAATGCTGCCTCACTGAAATACAGGGTGTTGAAGTTTGAACAAAAATGTAATTTTTTTTCAATATCTTCTAATCTACGAAAGCTATCAAAATAAACTTTAGAATATTGTTATAGCTCCTTAAGCTCTATAAACACTGTTGGAAGTTTTTCCAGCACTGTTAAGGAACGGAGAATAGTGGGGTAGGTACCATGGGTTTCATTTAACCATATTTTTGAGGGAGGTCATTATTGGTAAATAAAAATAGGATAAACAATAAATTTGGAATTTTCTGAATTGATTTTGTCTCTTGCTTCAATTCGATATTCTTAAGCATTTTCAAGATAATTAAGCATAATTCCTTCGAACCATTTTCCTGGAAAAAATATTTAAGAATTAAAAATGTGGTTGCCTTGAGTACTCGCAATCGCAATGCCGTACTTATGTCAAAATTAGATTTAGTATTTTGAGTTACAATAAGAGCGTTCGTTGTGTTCTATTTCCTAAAAAAAGAAAACGCTTGAGAATATCAAATTGAAGCAAGAGACAAAATTTATTCAATAGTCTTCAAATTCATTGCTTAGGTACCTCTTTTCTATTTACCAATAATGCCCTCCCTCAAAAATATGGGTTGCTGAAACTCACGGCACCACTGTATTCTCCGCCACTGAACAGTTTTAGAAAAAATTAAAACACTAGTGTATGGAGCTTGGGACGCTGTAACAATGTTCAAAAGTTCATTTCGATAGCTTTCGTGGTTTCGAAGATGTTTAAAAAATGATTTTTTTTTAAAACTTCAACATCCTGTATTTCGGTAAGGAAGCATTTGCGGGCCTACAATCATAGGAACTTTTTTTCTTTAAATGTCTTCAGGAATAACCTGTTGAAATTTTGTGACGTTATTCTGGAACACCCTGTGTATGTTTATATATATATATATATATATATATATATATATATATATATATATATATATATATATATATATATATATATATATATGTATAAATACACACAAGCAAAGATTAACATTGTCAACTTATTAATTAATTGGTTTTTAGTTTGACAAAAAAATGGTTTTAATAACTATTTTTGTAGTTAGACAAAAAGTTGTAGGTTAACAAAAAAATAATCATACTCGGCAATTGCCCAATTAAACAATTTTATGAAGTATTTTAGATTTTATTTTATTAAAACTTCTTTCTAGATGGTAGACCAGAAAAAATTATCATTAAAAAGGAAAAAATATATATTTTTAAATAGCAAAATTCCTTTTTTATTTTCAAAAGGCATAAAAAAATGCTTAAAAGTCACCATATCGCTTCTGATTTAAAAAAAAATTTTTCCTGGAGAGGACCCCTCGCTCTACTAGACCCCCGGTAAGGCCTTCCCATATTAATGTGTCCTGGTTCCAATGAAAATTTCTTTTCAATTTTTAGTTCATAAAAGTAAGGCTAGTTTTGCTCTTTCAGAACATCAGAATAGATCTACATTTACAGAGAAAATGTGACTAGATATTGAAAGATTAATAAATTAGTGTAGTAATGTAATAGTCCGGGAGCTAGTAACATATTCACATGATCAATTTCAACTCGAGCGATAATTAGTGGAATGCATCAGAGAGTTGTATCATGAAGCTTAGTGAATGTCAGCTACTGTTCCGTGGGTGGAATGAGCGGTAGTAGCCTCCGACGCATGAAGAAAAAAAATATTTATTCAATCATTTCCTCCTTAGTAAAAGGGTCTAAGTTATACCGATGATCTAGCTAAAAAGGCCCTATTGTGTTATAGGGTTGGATTTTTGACTAGAATCCTAATAAATTTAGTACTTTTCGATTCAATTCAGTAGCCTACTATACTCAATGAAAATCTAGTATTCTCAACCAATATACGCAATTTTGTTTTGTGCACTGCGCTCAACTGTGTGTTCTGTGTTTTCCTTGCTCTATTCGTTCTCTGACGTTTCGTTTACATTTTAGAAAAAATCATCAAATTATATAACTTTCATTCGAATTTCTCCGCTTCTCCCACCCACGAAACCGCAACTGACGTTCGCGAACCTCAATAATACTATTCCCTGATGCGTCTCACCAATTATCGTTCGAGAAGAAATAATTGACCAAATTTTTACTTGCTCCCGGACTATAATAGGTGGGCTATTATGTTCAAATGATTTTCAATTAAATTAGTCATTCCATGTTACAAGCATTCGAAATTAATCTCCATAGAGATCTTGTTTTCTGTCGCCTAGATTATCGGATATGCAACACACATAACATTGGCTCGTGAAAACATATATTTAGGGGAAGTACCGGAATTGTTGCATTGCGCATGATTGTGAAAGAATATAAAACAAGTTATCCGTTGGATGTTAATTTCATTCTTTCATTGTGGTAGAGTTCATATTAGAAGAACTCGTCTGAAGAGTTACTAAGTTCATTACAAAATCATTTTCGAGATGAAAAATATGATGTCATATTTTGCTGTTTTCATTGTGATACTTTTAGTAGATGTCGAAAATTGTGCTGCTGAAGAAGTCAATTCCATCGAACATAATCAAACGATGAGGTGAGAATGCTTTTTTAAAATGTATCTGCTATAAAAGGATGATTTATTTTTGTAAAATCTTTAGGTTTATAATGCTTCCGCTTTCTTCCGAATTTTGGTATTAATTTAATTATATCTGAGAAAGAATCAGAATTAATACTTAGATGTAGGTGTAGATATAGATAATTGAGTGTGGACATAAAGAGTGTCAATATGAATTTCATGCATCCTTTTTGTTTCTAGAAATTTTTTTAAATCTGTTTAATTGTATGAGTATAATACATTATATATATATATATATATATATATATATATATATATATATATATATATATATATATATATATATATATATATATATATATATATATATAATATATATATATATATATATATATATATATATATATATATATATATATATATATATATATATATATATATATATATATATATATATATATATATAAAGATATATCAATATATAAATATATGAATATAGATAACTAAATTTATAATTGAACCGCAATGGCGAGTTCAACTGTCATTGCTCTTTTGTGACATAAATAGCAAATAAACAATATTCATATTGTATCTCTAGCATACAAATGCAGAGTACTTTACGATAAAGTTTATCAAAATTACCAGTGTGTAGATAGTACTATTCAACCTACAGTCTGATAAATCTTGTTGAAACATTGTAACTGAGTCAAACAATAGTTTTGTACATATCTGTGATCTACAAATTACCCTCCATCATATTTTCAACGAATTGTTATATAATTACCATTTTTATCAATTTTTGAGTGAAAGTACTCAAGCGACTCGAACACGACAGTCTAGCCTGCCACCCTCATTATTATTCAGGAATTTGTCACTGAAGTAACAACATACAAATTACAAAAGATTTCAGGTTCGCAGGTAGTAAGATGAGAGCAGTTCGTACATCGTATCGAGAGCGCATTGAGAAAACAATGAAAACATCCGTTCCATGCCATTTATTCGTACATTTCATTCATTCATCATTGCAGAAGTAACGTGTGTTGTAAATAAATTAATATATTCCCTTAAATTGTAGTTAATCAATCCCTACAGTACTTATTACTTCGGTTTGTTAGTTTAATCTGTTTTATAATTTGAAATTTAATTCTTCTGAGAAGTTTTTCTGATTTTTTTATCACCCGATAGTTAATCTTATGAATTGTGGAATTTTTTAAAAAGGTAATGAAGGTAATTGAATTACCATTTCTGAATAAAAAATTACATTTGCGAAACAAGATTTCAGATAAATGTTTTAATGTTTATACTGAGGTAATTTTGTTGTATCAAAAGTTATATCACAGCGGGATCAATCCTTTTTTTAGGGTTCCGTCCCCAAAGGGTAAAAACGGAACCCTATTACCAAGACATCGCTGTCTGTCCGTCCGTCCGTCTGTCACCAGGCTCTATCTCAAAAACAGCGATAGCTAGACAGTTCAAATTTTCACTAGCTATGTATTTCTGTTGCGGGTATAACAATAAATACTAAAAACGAAATAAAATAAACATTTAAGGGAAGCTCCCATACAACAAGCACGATTTTTTTGACCTTTTTTGCTCGATGTCAATAAGGGCAATAGGTAGGCATTTAAAATTTTCACAAAATACTCAGTTGTATTTTTACTTCAATTATAAATAATAAAATTGAAATGAAATAAATATTTATGGGGGGCTCCCATACAAAAAACGCAATTTTTTGTATTTTTGCTCGATATCCAAAAAATAATTAATTGTATATTTACTTTAATAATAAATAATTAAATTAAAATGAAATAAATTTTTAAGGGGGGCATCGTCGATGGTACGAAACCCTTCGTGCGCGAGTCCGACTCTTACTCGATTTTTTTATATTAGAAAGAAGTCTGATGTTAAATAATGAGTGTTTACGAAAAATTAGGATATCTCTTTTAAAAGCTTCATTTGTGTACATTTACTTTGTAATGACACCTTCAACTGACGTTGCATTTTTGTGCAAGAAATAACAAATAAACTAAATTCATTTTGTATCTGCAGTATACAAATGCAGAATATTTTTCAATTAAGTTATTTACATTTATCAAAATAACCAGAGTGGAGAAACTGTGAGTCAACAGACAGATTGATCCGTCTTAATGATTCATTGTGACCCAGTCATACAATAGTTTTCTACATATCAATAATCTGCTGTTATCCTATATTATATTATCAACCAATAGATGAAATGAGTAAATCAGTAGGTCCGAGAAAAACTGAGTTTGAAAATATCGAAAACTGAGTAAGAGTATTATTTTAGTTCGTTGTTTGTTGATTTAATGAGGAATTAATCTTTTTTTACATAATTTGAAATTTCAGTTCTTCTGAAAAGTTTTCTCTTCTATGCCACCATCTAATATTAAAAAATAATTAACGTTATTGAATGACCATTTTTGAATTGAAAGTCACTGTTCCTAAATAAATTTCAGAATAAATATTTATCATTTGTGTTTTTCATCTGAGTACTTAATTGATTTGACTTTAATCTCTTCAATATTTCATCAAATGGTCAAGTTTTATAAGCTACCTAGCGTGTTAATCGAAAATTTCCGATATTGTATAGTGGAAATTTTGATTATGTGTAATTATTCAATGTTCTTAGTTGCCATAGCTCCCCGTGAAACTCCAAATACCTATATATATATATATATATATATATATATATATATATATATATATATATATATATTTGTATATATATATATATATATATATATATATATATATATATATATATATATATATATATATATATATATATATATATATATATATATATAATATATATATATATATATATATATACATATATATATATATATATATATATATATATATATATATAATATATATATATATATATATATATATATACCTATATATATATATATATATATTTAATATAATTTTTTTTCAAAAAGGATCGAGCTTCATCGTCAAAAACCTGCATGGGAGCAACAAATGAATTCACCACTATATAAATATGGTATTACTGCAGACTGGCTGTATCGGGAGAAACCCAAACCTGGCAACAGAACTAAGGATTCAGTATTAATATATAGATTCTTAGACGTGAGTATAAAATTGCTAACTAGTCGCATTTTTCCCGAAAATATTAGACCGCGACTTTCGAAAAACTTCACATGTCATACATATATATATATATATATATATATATATATATATATATATATACATATACATATACATATACATATATACATACATACATATACATATACATATACATATACATACATACACTCACCGACTAAATTCGATCCATCCAAAATATAGATCAAATTTAAAGTATGATACCTTTTTTTCTGGTATTCCGATTTGAATGATTTATTTTTTAAATTGTAGATAAATGCATCTGTTTTAATTGACTTTTTTCAATTTTCTGAAAGAGAGTATACGTATTGATATATACAGGAAAATGAAGATGTATGTTTTTTTACTCAGGTTTGTAACGCACTGGGAATTTTGCTATTTTATCTCTAGTGAAGAAGATTTTGTGCGGAGTCTGATTTATTCTTAACATTTTCCTTTTTTATTCGTCTCGATATCTTTCACGGTTCAAGAGATATGAATTTTTGTAAAAAACACTACACATTTAATCCAAAGTCTTTAGTTTCAATTTAAAACTTAGAGTGCTATGGCTTTGTAAATTAAGTCATATCTTGACAGTTGTCATAATACATATTCTTCGGTGTTTAAATTTTGGGTGTCGTTATGGTTCTTTCACCTACTGATGCAGCAAGAGCAGTGGCTTTAGTAAATGATAGAAGATCGCAGTATCATGCTGCTAGAGTTATAGGATGTACAAGATCTAGTGTTCAGAGAGCCGTGGAACGTTTTAATGAAACCGGCAATTTTTCGAGACGAATAGAATCTGGCAGAAAACGATGTACAAATGCCCGAGATGATCGTTTTTAACTATAAATGTGTTACGCGATAGAAATACTATTATACTGCTGTTATGGCAAGAAATCATTTGGAAGAGGTACGACAGATAAACGTGAATGAAATAACTGTTCGAAGACGATTAAAGGAGGTGGGTTTACGGTCTAGACGACCCGCAACTGGCCCAGAGTTGACTAGAAATCATAGGACAGGACGTATTCGATTTGCTCGGGAACATCGGGATTGGGGCTTCGAGGAATGGAGTAACATTTTATTTTCCGATGAGTCAAGGTTTTGCCTAAGATCTCCAGATGGTCGTCAGAGAATATATCGTAGATCAGGTGAGCGCTTCGAACAAAACCATTTCTCTACAAGGATCAATTTTGGAGGCGGTTCTGTGATGGTATGGGGTGGCATCAATATGGAAGCTTGAACTGAGTTAGTAATGGTTGATGGAGGAACCATGACGGCTGATCGATATATTCGGGATATTTTAGCACCACACGTCATTCCTTTTGCACCTTTTATTGGAAACAACTTCATGCTGATGCAAGATAATGCTCGTCCTCACATTGCAAGAGTTGTTACTCAATACTTAAACGACGTAGAAGTACTCAAAATGGACTGGCCACCACGTAGCCCAGACCTTAATCCCATAGAGCATATCTGGGACATGATTAGTAGAAAGATTCGAAGCAGAGCTCCGGCTCCGAGTAACCTAGAACAATTAAAAGAAGCACTAACTGAAGAATGGGATCAAATCGAACAAAATCAGATTCGACACCTCATTGAAGGAATGTCAAGGCGTAGGTATAGAGGCAGTTATTCGAGCTCGTGGGGGTAATACCCGCTATTGATGTTTTTATTCCTTAATATTGTTTTGTTCTTTACCTTATGCTGTATTTTTCTAAAAATTAATAAAATGTTAACAAAATGTGTAGTGTTTTTTACAAAAATTCATTATCTCTCGAACTGTGTGAGATATTGGGACGAATAAAACAGGAAAATGTTAAGATTAAATCATACTCCGCAAAAAAGCTTCTTCAGTAGAAATAAAATTGCAAAATTTCTCTACAGGGTGTTACAAACCTAAGTAAAAAAACATACATCTTTATTTTCCTGTATATCTCAATAAGTAAACTTTTTTTTGTAAAATTGAAAAAATTCAATCAAAACTGATACATTTATCTACAATTTGAAAAATAAATCATTCAAATCGGAATACCAGAAAAAAAGTTATCATACTTTAAATTTGATCTATATTTTGAATGGATCGAATTTAAAGTCGGTGAGTGTATATATATATATATATATATATATATATATATATATATATATATATATATATATATATATATATATATATATATATTAATAGTTTCCTTATAACAGGAGCTCAAAATGTTGGTCACCTGTGATAAAATGATAAAATCTATATTTGAAGCTTCGAATAGAAATTGTTTGTATCTCAAGACATTTGAGAGTTTTTGAATCAGTTATGTCTGTTATAAAGTGGAGTCAAGTCGGAAGATCTTGCCGGTCACTTAATTACCCCTCTTCAAACAATCTATCTCTGAGGGAAATTTGTTGATTATACGTTTAATCGTCTAAAAAAATACCTTGTTGCCAGACTTTCTCGCTACCCTGTATATATATATATATATATATATATATATATATATATATATATATATATATATATATATATATATATATATATATATATATATATATATATATATATATATATATATATATATATATATATATATATATATAAAAATCGACCAGTTTTTGGAATTTTTCAAAAATTCTTATTAAACGAAGTATTCAGGTGGAAATTTTATCTGGGACATTTTGTACTTATTGTATAGTATATAATATACTACTTTCCATAAATTTCAAGAGCACTGAAGAGCAAGTGTTCTAATATTACTATCAGTGTATTATATTCTTCAATTAACATAACACTTACTTACTTAAAAATATCTACTATTCTGATGATTTTAGTTTTCTGATTGTAGGTACTCGAGAAGTCATTGAAATTCGAGTATGTTGATCTTGAAATCATTTAATTCAGCATGAAATTATAGCTATTTTGGAAACACTATCCGATATTTACAGATTTACTTAATAAAAATCGAATAAAAACAATTAATATCGGTTGGCGTTGGTGTGGAATAAAACAGATAAAGATTTCTTTCATCCGCTGTTTTGTCAAATTCATTTGACTGTACGCCATTAACTTCAACATTCCGATAATGTTATCAAAAATGATTCAGAGTAACTGCAGATACGTACGTCTGTTAGTTACATATTATGTGAAGCAAAATTCGATAAAAATTATTCTATCATTCGCATTTAGTGTTTAATAGCAAAAAATTAACAAATTAAGAAGTTTTTTCCTATACTTTGACCAAACTTTCTGAGGTTAGTATATCCAGAACGTAGTTCCTTATCATACGTTACACTCAAAGCACTTGCCGAATTAAAGCTAGGCCTAAAATGAGACAACGTAACGCGATAGTCGGAGAGGTCAACTCTATCCAGATGTGTATTTCAGCTAGAGTTGCCATCCGTCCGGGATTACCCGGATTTGTCCTAGTTTAGGGGGCGCCCCGACGGAGCTTTTAAAATATGTCCAAATTTTGGGTTAGGGGAATCCGATTGATTGAAAGATGAGCAATATATTAGAACAAATCTTGGTTAAAAATTAAGATATAATCGTAAGTCGCCTAACAGGCTTAATCCAAAGAGAAACTTGCTAAATACACAGACGGTTTTTCCTGTGAACAAAATAAAGTATAATTTTAAAGATTTGAGTTGCTTCCACTTTGAAAATTCCTGATGGAAAAAAAGACATTTTGGCAGAAATTGACAAGTGTGTAAAATATCAAGTTAAGTTAAATTTGTAAAAAAACTTGATCTCGTTAAAATTTAAACTTGTTACTTACTTTTAATTTTTATAGTTAATAAATAATTTAGGCTTTTGATTACCTAACCTATCTAACCTAACTAGATGACCTATCCTATAATTTGTTGTTACAACGTAGAATGTAGTCTTATTGATCTATCTTGATCTACCAAAAATTATCATTATAAGTCCTTTTTTATTTGATATCAAAAAAAAAGTTTTTCTGGATATATAAAAGAGTTCTTCTGATTATTTTTGTTACCAGATTACCTCAAAAAGGAAAAACTGTAAACTGTGTTAGTAGATATTTTATGTTTTTTGTTTTGTTTATATCGCAAACAAGCGGTTTAAAGTTTGAATAAATGAAAAAATTGAAAAATAAACGATGCTTTATTTTATTCGAAAAAAATATATTTTATATATTGTGTGCCTGGGTGTCCGGCAAAGAACTCAATTTCACCCAAAAGTCCTGGGTTTTTAAAGTTTTTGTCCGGCGTCAGCAATTGAGGTGATGGCAACCCTAATTTCAGCATAAATAGTTTTAAAATAGAATTTTAAAACTATTTACTTGAATGTATGTGCTTGATTCGTAAGTATTTTTATGCCTTACCCTCCTTGCCAATAGATCCTCGCTATACCCTCCGCTGAATTAATAAAAAAAGTCTTGATGGACGTTATAATTCTGTAGAGGACTTTTTTAAAATTGAAGTAACCTTTACTTGATGAGAATTCATATTAAGAAATAGTCAAACGTTCATTAGAAGTTTGTATTTAAATCTGATGAAGACACTGTGTAGTCGAAACAATTGTCATGTATTGTAAATATAGTGAAAATTGAGTTTCAATAAACTATTTCTTTTTTCTGTAGAGGACTTCTATTCTATACATTGTTTGATTGATATGACCAAATTGAATAGCACAGACATCGCTTCGATCGAAAAAAATTCAGCCTCCGTTTCGGAAAAAGTTTTGTTCTATCTTCAATAATGTGAAGTTTGTATGTATTTTGTATGGAAATGTGGAGGCAATAAAGCATATTTTGATTTGCGCAACAAGTTTGGTATTCGTTATCAGCACGTTCTTCCTGTTTCTCTAAATATAAACTAACAAAACAAAATTCTCGAACTAAGCAGAAATGAAAACGCTTAGTCAACTACAGCAATTACCTCCACGGGGAGCGTGTTGTAAACATGGTTGTTCTGGCCGTGCCGTGGACATTCAACCTAATCTGACTGTTAAAGTGAGGCATTTTTAAAAAATAAAATATTTCTAGTCAAAATGTTCTTTGTTCTAACGATTTCTGATGAAAATATAGAAAAGTATAAATCGGCTACAAGAAAAGATTATTTTAACGTTTCCATTTCGGCACCTACATGTCAAGTATTGTTTTTTTTAAATCAAGGAAGGGATCTACAGTTTAACGCAGGTTCCGAACAGCCAATGGGCTTGAATCTAAGTCATTACCCAACAGACTAATTTTTGAACCACTAAATTCCGGACATACACAACACCCACGAGCAAGGTGGGACTCGAACCCACAATTCTCGGTTTACAAGCGATACCTTACCGCTGGGATACCGCCGAGGCCTCAAAGTATTGTGTTAGTTTGAATGGTTTCGACAATGTTTTTCCGTATTTGTGGAATTCAGGACTTCCATTGTCTATAAAGTATCTAACACAAAAAAATTAAAGAAGTTTGATTATTAAATGGCAAGTTCAAGTATTGTATTTGATATACCTGGAATTTCGATGATTTTATGTTATGCGCCGATGTTATATATATATATATATATATATATATATATATATATATATATATATATATATATATTTATATATATATATTTATATATATATATATATATATATATATATATATACCTATATATATATATATATATATATATATATATATATATATATATATATATATATATATATATATATATATATATATATATATATAGGCCAAACTGCAGAGATTTTTTTATGTAAAAAGTGTTAGAAGAAAACCAGCTACGCCATTGTAAAATAGTTCTATATTATATAGTGATATGTTTTTCACTCGAGTTTAGTATTTATAACTTCGTTATTAACAATTTTATGCAGAAAACGCGTTTTTTTTAGTTTTTTGCTTATAAAGTTGAAACTATCACAGTAATCGTGATGGTGTCTAATTGTAGAAAATAAAAAGTCGAAGAAAATGAGAGGTCGGACGACTCGATCCGACCCTCAGTGGAAGAGAAAAAAAAAAGTTTTTTCAAAATTTCATAACTCGGTTAATTTCTGAGTTGTAGCGCAGATATTCCGGTCAGTGTTAGTTATTAACATAAACTTTATTTATGCGAAGAGCAGAAACTGTCCGATGCATAGTTTTTGATCTGTGGCCATTTGAATATTTTACTATGCAATTTTCCAGCAGACCTGAATGCGACATGTATGGTCCGATTTCAATTTACAAAAAAGATTTTGAAAGTAGAATTCTCATAGTTCAAAATGTTCATCTTGGTTTTATATGAAAACGCTGAGAAATATGTTAAAAATAAAGCTGAACATGACGAAATCACTATCATGTGCCGACGCTTTCGAATGTCATGCTTCTCCTTGCCTGCTACTCTACCCCCACTCTTCAACTACTATCACGCGCTCGTCCCTTTTTCGTCATGTTCAGCTTTATTTTTAATAGTCCAAGAAACGGCTGCAGAAAATGTGTCGTCATAAGGTGGACGAATGAGAAAAATAACAAAGGTAGTTGAGACTCACATTAAGAGGGAACGCGAAGGTTGCCTGGGAAAATCCGGCCGAAACAGTGTTTTTTTTAATTTTTAATTATATAAATAATTGCAATAACAATCTTTTAGCGGTGGACGGAAAATGAAATAACCATGTTATAGGGGAGAGCGAGACAAATTCAACCATATCAGGTTGCCTACTCCTACCCTGCCGCACACCCCGGCAGCCCGGCATAAGGGGGTCGTTTTTTTATTAATAACTGTCGTCATCAAGTGGACGCATGAATAAGGTATCAGATTGAAGGTCTCGATCTCCTCTATGCATTGAACTAAGGTTGCCTGCTCTAAACCTGCCGAAAAGAATAGGTTGCCTCGAAAAAAGGTCTCGGTGCGCGAGCCAGCTATTCGCGGAGCGCGGGATATATAGTTGCGCAAAACTCGTCCAAAATACTCCAAAACGAGTTTTAAGTAATCCCCATATATCACCTTGCGTTACTTAAAACCATTAAATCCTCAATAAACATTAATACACAGTAAACGATCAACCACATCCAGATATTTCGGCATTTTTTACAGTAAATTTCGTCACCCGCGTTAATATACCGGAAAAAAAAATCAAGAACTGTCATGAAAACATTCGAAAGCGAGGGTTGTCAAGGTTAGAAGGGCGGGAGGGGGGTGTTTAATGGTTGCTAAAAAATGGGTCATTAAATTTTGAGGTAAGAAATTTCAGGGCCGGTAAATTTTTTCCAAATTCAATTTCCAATGGTTTGGTTACCAGGAAGGGAAAAAGATACACATCGATATTGTTCTTATCAGATTCGAAATAGATTCATCATTAGTTTTCGAGAAATATACTTATACTTATACGTATTTTACAGATAGTGAAATTATATTCACCAAATTAGTTTAATGAATTTCATTCAATGAAATTCACATTTATCCCTGTTTCGAATTCCATTTGAGAATTCGTATTTACGGTAGTATCCCGCCAAAAATCTTTTGAAAACCGACGACGATTTAGATAATACTGTAAATAGTTCGGACTCAGAGAGCGAATAATTTCTTTAATACGTTCCTTTTGCGTTTTACTGAACAATGTATCATTCGAAAAAATTTCTACAGTTTAGAAACAGCATCGTCTTATAATATAGAAACATGAATACATGAAAAATATCGAATTGTGCATGATTTCCGCTCATCGAAATTTCATAGTGCATTATGACACTGTATAATCACCAACTGCAGAACGTACTAGAATAAACTTACTGTGACATGCATTAAATACTTCTATTGAATACCTACAATCTCCTGTCCCATCTTTTTTCACGATGAAAAAATCAAATTCTTCTATTAAAATTGTTGGATCTGAATATAGAAGTGTAATTGTAGAATACAACGTATTTCTATGAAATCAATGATTCATTCATTTAGAATTCGATAAGAACAATATCGATGGGTATCTTTTTCCATTAGGGGGATTTACGTAACCCCCCCCCCTTCCTGGTAACCAAACCATTGGAAATTGAATTTGGAAAAAATTTACCGGCCCTGAAATTTCTTACCTCAAAATTTAATGACCCATTTTTTAGCAACCATTAAACACCCCCCTCCCGCCCTTCTAACCTTGACAACCCTCGCCATCGAATGTTTTCATGACAGTTCTTGATTTTTTTTCCGGTATATTAATGCGGGTGACGAAATTTACTGTAAAAAATGCCGAAATATCTGGATGTGGTTGATCGTTAACTGTGTATTAATGTTTATTAAGGATTTAATGGTTTTAAGTAACGCAAGGTGACATATGGGGATTACTTAAAACTCGTTTTGGAGTATTTTGGACGAGTTTTGCGCAACTATATATCCCGCACTCCGCGAATAGCTGACTCGCGCACCGAGACCTTTTTTCGAGGCAACCTATTCTTTTCGGCAGGTTTAGAGCAGGCAACCTTAGTTCAATGCATAGAGGAGATCGAGACCTTCCATTTGATACCTTATTCATGCGTCCACCTGATGACAGTTATTAATAAAAAACGACCCCCTTACGCCGGGCTGCCGGGGTGTGCGGCAGGGTAGGAGTAGGCAACCTTATATGGTTGAATTTGTCTCGCTCTCCCCTATAACATGGTTATTTCATTTTCCGTCCACCGCTAAAAGATTGTTATTGCAATTATTTATATAATTAGAAATTAAAAAAAACACTGTTTCGGCCGGATTTTCGCAGGCAACCTTGGCGTTCCCTCTTAATGTGAGTCTCAACTATCTTTGTTATTTTTCTCATTCGTCCACCTTATGACGACACATTTTCTGCAGCCGTCTCTTGGACTATAACATATTTCTCAGCGTTTTCATGTAAAACCAAGATGAACGTTTTGAACTATGAGAATTCCAATTTCAAAATCTTATTTGTAAATTGAAATCGGACCATACCTGTCGCATACAGGTCTGCTGGAAAATTGCATAGTGGAATATTTAAATGGCCACAGATCAAAAACTATGCATCGGATAGTTCCTGCTCTTCGCACTAATAAAGTTTATATTGATAAATAATACTGGCCGGAGGATCTACGCTTCAACTCAAAAAATAACTGAGATATAAATTTTTGAAAAAACTGCATTTTGGCCGGTATTTTTCGATTTTCCCATACACTAAGGGCGTGATCGAGTCATCCAACCTCTCATTTTTTTCGTCATTTAATTTTCTACAATAAGTCTATTGACACCATCACAATTACTCTGATAGTTTCAATTTTATAAGCAAAAAACTAAAAAAACGCGATTTTTTGCATAAAATTGTTAATAACAAAGATGTAAATAATAAAGTCGAGTGAAAAACATATCGCTATATCATGTGAAACTATTTTACAAACAATGCGGAGCTGGTTTTCTTCTAACACTTTTTGCACAAAATGCTCATTCTCAATCTCTGTAGCTTGGCCTATATCGTTTTATGAAGAGATTCAAATGATTATCATGATTCAAATATTATAAATTTTTTCAAAAGTCAGGAGAGAAAATGACAAATTTTGTGGGTTGTAAGACCGATATGTCGTCAACGATATATATAAAAAACTAATACTGACCGGAAGATCTACGCTACAGCTCAAAAAATAACCGTGTTATGAATTTTAGAAAAAACTGCATTTTGGCTGGTTTTATCCGATTTTCTCTTAAACTAATCACGATTACTGTGATAGTTTCAACTTTATATGAAGCAAAAAACTGAAAAAACGCGATAACAATGGCGCAGCTGGTTTTCTTCTAACACTTTTTACACAAAATGCACACTCGAAATCTCTGTAGCTTGGCCTAATAAAATATGATAGATAGTTATCGAAGTAGAGCTATTTCGGCTTTGCAACATTTTGTTCACCTTGTCGATTTAGAAATGAGAAAATATCAATACAGTTCTATCCTATATAGATTATTTTGGATACAGCGATCTAGGATAACACTGCAAGTTTCAATTATGAGGATATACTAATAGTTATTTGCATTACAGAATGAACTTTATGGAAAAATCGTAATTGGTCATCCCGGACAAACGTTGAATGTTGCATTCGATGTTACTTGGATCTACACTTGGGTAATGTCATCGGAGTGTAATGATGATAGACCAAATGCCACTGGATGCTGTAAGTAAGCTATATATGTATATATAGATTTATATATATATATATATATATATATATATATATATATATTATATATATATATATATATAAATCTAGAATTTACAAATATATAAATATTTGTAAATTCGCAGATTTGCTAGTGCTATGTTTATCTATCTGCGTTATCATAAATATAACCTATTATAACCGACAGACTGATAAGACTTTCACAAAAAAATCCTCATAAAGGACCAACTGTAGGCCAAAGTACAATACCTTCCCTCATTCCGTGTTAGGGTACAGGCAACAGCCCCCTTCTCAGTAAACAAGAACTTATTGCTAGACGACGGTACACATAACTGCAAACCCGACCTTCATAAGATGCTCTGCCAATTTTCACATAATTTGTTTATTAATACAGTAGTTGCTATTAAGTCATTTCCTTGACCCTGGTTTTATTATTTGATATATATATATATATATATATATAATAATAATTTATTATTATTATTATATACTGGAACTATGCTTTCCAACAACTCGGCAGATCCACGCAATCAAGCCAGATATAGTCCTGCAGGACAAAGAGCTCTGAGAATTGTTTGTTGTCGAGTTTTCGTCCCCTGCCGAAAATAATGTGGTGATGAAAGAAGAACATAAAAGGGAAAAATACAGAGATTTTATTTTCGAGCTGAGGACACTATACCCAGGGCATAAAGTTAAGATGGTCGTACTAATCATAGGTTGTCTAGGCGGAATGAGAGCTAACTACATGTATGTGCGTTCTACATGTATAAGGAAGTTTGTTATAGAGCATAATGCCCGTTGTCTGTTTATGACCAGTTATACCTAGTTCTGGGTATGCCCAAATTTTTGCTGCTCCGAATGTTATATAGCTGGGTTACTTCACTGGTCTTTATATTGTGATATTCTGTTTAGCTCTTATAAATCAGTCTTCTTGAGACGTAACAGTCAGTATCCTATATTTGACGAACAACGGTTTATATTGTTTGTCTCTTATAGCTTCTTTTTGGGCAACTAAAATTCTGAAAATATAAACAGACATACCCCATATTTCCAAACCATAAACCATTCTCGAATAGAAAAGTGTGAAGTAGGCCTGTATGGCTGATGGGAAATATTAATTTATGCAAAGCGTGTGCTAATTTTTCACAATGATTTGCCCATGTGAGTCTTGTATCCATACAACACCAAGAAATGTAGCGGTACTGCAGGATTCAATTCGTTTGGATGATGTGAATAGCAGAGTTCTAGTTTTCTCCCTGTTCTAGCAAAATGTTTGCATTGAACCATTTTGAGGCTGTCCCGCCGATATTTTTCATTTTCCCTTTTAGTGAATGTAATTATCAATTTTTTTCTAGCTAATGTGTCACATGCATATAAAATCTTCTGGCAATTTAGGTTTTTCGGTAAATTGTTTATAATGCAATATAATAATAAATTTATGAATTTTTATGAAAAAGATCAGAATTTTACATTCTTCATATGAATATCCCCGAAAAAATCACATATAAACAAGCGCAGACAAAAAAAATAATTTGTGCGAAAACTCATCAAAATAAATACCTACTTCAAAGTAATATTTTATTTTCAGTGGGCCACAATCTATATAACCACAGGAAGTCTTCCGAATACAAACCAGATAGTAAGAAGTTCAAGTTAGAAAATTTGGAGGGCAACTATGGCTATGAAAATATCTCTGTGAGTATTTTTATAGCTAAATTTTTACTACTAACTAGAAAGCATATTTAATAAATATGTGCATACTATGAATATATATACAGGGTGATTCATTAATACGTGTAAATATTTTAACGGGAGAATTTTGAGCCCAAAATATGAAGATCTAACCCAATTTGCTCATATAAAATATTTCTCCTTACTGAGTTACAGGGTGTTTTATTTCGATTATTAAAAATGAATTTTGTTCATTACTTCAATGCTGCTTGATATTTCTTTATGATATTTCCTTATCGATTCTAATTTTGAATATTTCTAAGTTAACACGACACCCTTCTTACTCATATGTCTTATGTTTGTTGAGTAATTAAAATAATGTTTATTCAATTTTTTTTTTCACTCGAAATTTTTGAAATGAACTTTGTGCGTATGAGGGTAAAATTCTTACGGATGAAACAGATGTGTGTCCAAAAAGAGGGAGAGACCGATTGAGTGTGAAATGGCAAACGTAGCATGAAGCACATAGCTATGGATCGAGTGGAGAGAGTGAGCGAGAGAGAAAGGGAAATCGTGTTACTGTGCGCTTAAAAAGTGACCGCCGTCGTGTGTATCGCGTTCTTCTCACACTCGACGATCAGACGACGAAATTTTCATATCGGACACGACGATCGCGTACGTATCGACGCGAGAATGGTGGTCGCGATTCCGCGACACCGGTTCAGCTTTCGCAATTCAACACAGCGCGGTTCACCGCGATTAGGCGGCGAACGCGTCTGATGGCCGTCCAACAATCAATTTGTATTAATTTTCGACACTTTTATTATTCTAATTAAAATTGTTAAATTCATTAAATTCGAAACATACCTTCCTTTTTCCTCCCTCTAAATCTCGGAAATCTAAAGCTTTAGATTAGTTTAAATATGAACGAGATTTAAAAACTAGTTTGCCAAAGAAGTTTCACTTCTGATATATGTACCTACTTTGTACGCATGCACTTTTTTTTTCATTTACTTTTTGAACTTCTGAATCATTCTGACCATCAATGTATGTACGGCTTTCACTGTCATCATTATCAGTGGTAATTAGTGTGATAATTTAATTTTCCAGATCGCCCACTCTAATGTAACGAATTATAACTTTATCGAGATGACAAAAGTACCAGATAGTTTCGTATTCAACAAAGCTGACGGAGTAATGGGCCTTGGATTGAAGGTGGATAGTTACGATCCATTTTTCTATACACTTTTGAATCAGAAGAAGATAAGAGATCCAGTGTTTTCAGTATATATCAACAGGTATCCTTTATTTCTTTCATATTATTTTAGTCTTATTTTCCCCGGAAATACTAGTCTATTGCACTGTATCGAAAGTCGAGAGTGAAGTATGGAAATGACTTATTTCATGTGGATATATATATATATATATATATATATATATATATATATATATATATTTATATATATATATATATATATATATATATATATATATATATATATATAGCTGACCCAGCAAACGTTGTTCTGCCATATAAATTATTTTTATCTATCTATCCTTCTATCTATTCATCTATCTGCCGATATATCGCTATCTATCTATCTATCTAGATAGTTATCTATCTTTCTATCTATTTAACAATCTATCATTATATCTATCTATCAATCTATCTGACCCGGCAAACGTTGTTTAAATTTCAAAAATAGCTATTAAAAAATATAGGTTGTTGATAGATGGGTGAAAATTTAGAGCTGTATGTATTTTCTGATGCAACATCATAAAAAAATAAAAATTTTGTCCGAAAAATTTATAAAAATGTTTGGGGTGGACCACCCTTATCACTTAGGGGTATGAAAAATATATTACAGCCTATTCTCAGACCGACTTTTGTTATTTTCGATTGCCATCTTGCAAATCTATTGTGGATCTGTGGATAAAATTTAAAAAAAATTAAAATTGCGATGGAAGTCCTGAAAAAATAAAAATAAAAATCTTGCCAAAAAAATTGAAGTTTATAATCAACAAATGAAAATAAAGGTTGATCGTAGAGGGGTGATAATTGCCCCCTCAACATTTAGGGGGATGAAGAAGATTTTGTCCGATTCTTAGACCTAACCGATATGCACACAAAATTCCATGAGAATCGGTCGAGCCATTTCGAAGGAACTCAACAAATAAAAAATAGGGGTTGATCGTAGAGGGGTGAAAATTTGGGGTTGTATGTATTTTTGAATGCTGTATCTTGAAAAAATAGAACAGAAAATTTTGTCTGAAAAATAAAAAAAAATTAAGCGGTGGAACACCCTCTACATTTAGGAGGACGAAAAATAGATTTTGCCCGATTCTCAGACCTAACCGATATGCACACAAAATTTCATGAGGATCGGTCGAGCCATTTCGGAGGAGTTCAACAAATAAAAAATAGGGGTTGAAAATTTAAGGTTGTATGTATTTTTGAATGCTGTATCATACTAAAAATAGAACAAAAAATTTTGTCCCAAAAATAACAAATAAAAACTAAGGGGTGGACCCCCCTCAACATTGAGGGGGATGAAAAATAGATGTTAGCCGATTCTCAGACATACCTGATATGCACACAGAATTTCATGAGAATCGGTGGAGCCATTTCGGAGGAGTTCAACTTCTAACACCGTGACACGAGAATTTTATATATTAGATATATATATATATATATATATATATATATATATATATATATATATATATATAATATATATACATATATATATATATATATATATATATATATATATGTATGTATATTTTATATATATATATATATATATATTATATATATATATATACATATATATATATATAATATATATATACATATATATATATATATATATATATATATATATATATATATATATATATATATATATATATTAATGCAGAACAAAACTGTCAATATTTTTGGCATCTTTCATCTTTAAGCTAGGTAAGAGAGAAGCATGGAGGTGCAAAAATATTCAAAATGATAATGAAGATCCGGAATTTTGAATTCATTGCCTGTTTACAGGATGAAAGGAGCTAAAAACCAGTTCTTCAAGGATTTTAGTACCCCCAAACTCTTAACTAAGTTGAAGTCAGATTGAGTAAGAAGTTCAAAACTTTGTAGGTGAACTGAATAGATTTTATGGAAGTGGCATTTGTGTTTTTGACTATTCTAATCCACCGCCGTCATTCTAATGTAAAAGGGTTAACTCGCTTCCGCATCCTCTTAAAATTGACTAGGTGGGGATTAATAGTTTTTATGTAAAAGTTGACAAACTGTGCGGAAAATACGAACTCGGTAATGGAACTCTGGAGCTTTTTGTTTGTCCATATAATGATTATCCATGGTACCTATGCTAATGCGTATATTATCACACAGGAATCGGCAATCATACAAGCAGAAGGCTGGAAACCTGCTACTCGGATTCTACGATAAAAATCATACAAAGGTGGTTATAATTGATAATAAAAAAGTTTATGATGAGATCCTTTATCTACCAGTTGAACCATTCTCGTACTGGCAATTCCAAATGGATAAGTAAGAATTATCTACCGGATATATTATTTAGATATCCTGAGTTATTCCCTTTTATTCGTTCTATTTTCTTTTAGGGTGATGATGATTTTCAACCCTAAGAAAAATGAAACCTACTGTCCAAATGGCTGTAAAGCGGTAATTGATACAAGTTCAACAATTATAACTGGACCAGTTGATGAAATTCTCAAAATCAATAAAAATATTGAGGCAAGAGAAATAATGTTGCAGGATAAAAAAAGATTTGTGGTAAGTCTATTTTGTTGGTAGTTTCAGTTTTAAATATATCAATATTATAGAGGTTTCTCACACTAGCGGTTCTGAATATATGAATATTTTTATATTCATTCATTTCTTACACTATTCTATTATCCTCTTGTCATAGGGAATTATTTTTTCACGACAATATTTAACCAATTAAATCACTTTTCGACTTATTCATACAAAAATATATCATATAGGTTTACAAAAATCTGCATAATTATATTTTTATGATATGTATAAGTATAGGAGTTCGTAGTTATAGGAAATAAATATAAAGCATCTGACACCATCCATAAGTTATATTATGTCAGGTCAGTGGTCTACAAACTATGGCAGGCCAGTACCATCAATCCGGCTCGCAACAGCTTAAGACTAGTGTGATCAATATGGCCCGCGACAGCTTACGACTAGTGTCTGATAGGGACCAAAAATTGTTTAAAAATTTAATTCATCTTCACAACGGCAACTAGAACGCTACCGAAACGTTGAAATAAAAAATACAAAAACATATTGTGGTTTAATTCCCAAAAAAAATAAGAAAAAGAATAAGTAAAATGTTAATTATTAAATATTAATAAAATGTAGAAATTGTGATATGTAGGAAATTAAATGTTATCTTGAAATCCGGTATTTACTATTTCGAAACTATTTAAATGGAAAAATATGCCTGTGTAAAAACCATAAATAAAAGTCCACTTTTTATAAAATGTTTTCGCGTTTTTATTTAATCTCGCATTCCCCTCTTAGACTAGTGTTATAGTAAATTTTGTGCTCTACAAATTAGTTTCTTTCCCAGTTTACTCTATCTTGCACCGTTTTAATTAAAATCGCGTTTTAATACTTCGAAGAGAAGATTTACAGTAAAAAATAAGAGTTTTGAGTGATAAGTATCACAAATTTCAAAACTTTTATGTCTTTAGGGGATAGGACAGATCATTTAGAACATACTTTGTCTCTACAGTTTTTTTGTAACTAATTAAATAAACGCGTAAATAGAGAAAAACATACAAGGTGGGCCAAAAGGAGTCATCCGATGTTGTTTGGCTCTCATTTTTTTTCTAAATGAAAAACTTCGATTCTGTTTTTTGATTATGTTTATTTGAACCTTTAGAATTTTATTGGTCAAGTCGAGAAGATGATATCGGCCAAATGGGCGCCGTCACAATTGATTGCTATACAGGCTCGTTTTATGGCATTTTTCATCACTTCGGCGAGAACTTCGGGCGACAGATTCTCGCACTCGTGCCGAATGTTGTCCTTGAGGGCTTCCAGGATCTCGGGCTTGTTCACGTAAACACGGGACTTCAAAAAAACCCCACAAAAAAAGTCTGGAACGGTTAAATCGGGTGATCTTGCGGGCCAGTGCAAATCGCCGAAAGGAGAGATGAGGCGACCCGGGAACGCCGCCTTCAGAATATCGGTTGTGGCTCGCGCAGTGTGTGCCGTTGCTCCGTCCTGTTGGAACCACATGTCCTCCAGTCCTAATTCGTTCAATTGCGGCAGAAATAACTCGGTTAACATGGCCCTATAGCGCGCACCGTCCACTGTTGTCGTTTGACCAGCGGCGTCCTCGAAAAAAAATGGCTCGATGACTCCTCCAGCGTGAACAGCGCACCATGCAGTCACTTTGAGCGGAAGTAATGGTTCGTCGTGCATCGTTCGTGGATTTTCGGTGCCCCAGAAGCGATAGTTTTGCTTGTTCACGTACCCGCTGAGGTGAAAATGAGCCTCATCGCTCATTACGATTTTGGTCGAAAAATCGTCCACTTCGTCCTCGAGATTGAGGATGGCTTGGGCGTAGGTTGCACGCTTTTGGCGGTCGACAGGCAGCAGCAGATGCACGGACTGGACTTTGAACGGGAACATGCGCAGGTCTTTGACTAAAATTCGCCTTAGGGACGACCGGCTGATGCCTAATTGCGAGGAACGTCGTCTGGTCGATGTTTCTGGCGATAGCTCGACATCCTCGGCAACAGCGGCGATATTCTCGGCAGAACGGGCGCTCCGGGGCCGGCCACTCTTGGCAGCGTGTCGTGTGGTCCCATACTCTTCAAGGTTGGTGGCCAAACGGCGCAGTGTTTGCGCAGTCGGTACCGGACGACCGGGGAATCGGCGACGGAATTCGCGCTGCGCCAACACCACAGACGAATTGTTACGCAAAGAAATAGACACGATTATTCCGCGTTCTTGGGGAGTGTATCGCTCCATGGCTTGTTCACTTGTATTCTACATCTGTCTAGTTCACAAATGTCAAAACAGATTTGACATTGGCCGCCATTTGCAAAAATAAGGACATCTTCCAATAGGGTGATTACTTTTGGCCCACCTAGTACAAAACTGCTATCTCAGCAATACAAATAAGGTCTTGAGTGACGTCATGCGCACGACGAACGGAAAATGAAACACGGGAGCATACGGCCCTAAGTTTCATCAATATGGACCGCGACAGCTTAAGACTACAGTCATCAAGCCGGCCGCGACAGCTTAAGACTAGTGTGATCAATATGGCCCGCGACAGCTTGAGACTAGTATCATCAATATGGACCGCAACAGCTTAAGACTAGTGTCATCAATATGACCTGCGACAGCTTAAGACTAGTGTCATCAATCCGGCCCGGAACAGGTCAAGATTAGTGTCATCAATCCGACCCGCAACAGCTTAAAACTAGTTCATCAATCCGGTCGCGACATCTTAAGACTAGTGTCATCAAAATGACCCGCGACAGCTTAAGACTAGTGTCATCAATCTGACCCGCGACAACGTCTTATTGTTATTACTATTGGTGAGAAGTTGAAGAAGAAAACACAGAATGATCATTACTCGATTATATTTACTTGTGAAGTAAAACTTACACTGAAATGAGACCCACTAATCACAGTAAAACAAAAAAACACTAATGAGATTTATGTAATTGTGATTTTCCACCGACAATAGTTTGTCGTTGTGGATCAATTTTATTTGTACCAATCATTAAATAGTTATTTAATTACCAAGTGCGTTATATAGATCCTAACGCCCGGAGGCCCGAGGGATGAATGTTACCCTCCGGGCGTTAGGAGTATCTAGTAACGCACGTGGTGCATACAAGATTTTATTTTTCACGAAAAAATTATTTTATTATAATGAAAAATCGATTCTAAAATCGGTTCATTGCTCCTATACTTTCCATTTCCCTTCTCATAGTAAGCATGTCATTTGTTGATATTTTGACGTTTGTGAATATTTTTGTCATCATATTTAGTGAATGTCATTGCTGCTTTCTTTGTGTAGTCTAGAGAAATAATGGAAATGAAAATGAATTTACCCAAGAATATCATAGAAAATGCAGCCAAAGCTGCGAATAATTCATTGTCGGAGAAATCCAGAGTCGTATACGACAAGGATTATGAAGTCAATGATCAATGGAAGTTGCTTCATTTCTCCTCGTACAATGAGCGGGCGTTATGATCTATAATGCCCGCTCATAATGCCCTAGGCCATAATGAATGTATTTATAGTAACCGTATATAAGATAAAATCAACAAATAATATACAAGTGAAAAATAAAAATCATTATGACCCTATGGCTTCAAAGTTTGGAGACCCCAATTTTTTAGATTGTTGCAAATATATATTTCATATTTAGGTATTATAAATAAATATAGGTATCTAGACACGCAAAAATTTAAATCTGAAATGAAACAAACATTAATAGTAGTATATTTTACTTTATTGTACTTTTTTTTCAATTTTCAGGTTGATTGTGATACAGTGAATGGCCTACCAAAAATGGAATTCTATTTCCAAAATAAAGTTTTCTCTTTTAGTGGACCCAAATATATAGTGAAGGTAAACATTCCATTTCTATCGGAAGATGTCTTACCGGGTGTGCACGAAAGGTGGCCTGCTCCTATAACTTTTGTTTTCGGAGACAATGGAATGACATTTGGAGGATCTGTTCAATGCATAAAACTGCATTTTTTAACAAGTAACTCAACTTCGTACATATACCAATACTGGTATATTTTCAGTTTTTTGTATCCATATGACATTCGGAATACAACCATGAATCATTTGTTACGGTTTTCTTACAACCTAACAAAACGCGGTATCAAATTAATCGCAATAAAATGAGCCACCATGTTGCTATTTGATAAAAAATATAATAAAAATTTTGAAATCAAACGTCACGTAGCTGAAACATTTTGATTGAAAACAGTGAAGTGGTATTGTAAGAAACATTCTAGGACTGAAATTATTTATTTGAACGTTTTCATAGCCCTCTAGAATGAAAATTTATTTCGAAAAAAAAAAGACGGTTACAGTTAAAAATTTATACACGGTTGTATTCTAAATGTCAAATGGGTACAAAAAACTGAAAATATACCAGGTGTCCCATTTAAAAATCGAAATTTTATGTCACTACCGGTGACTCTGGAATTTGCATGAAGTTGAGTTACTCTTCAAAAAATGCAGTTTTACGCATTATACAGATCATCCTAATTTCATTTTATTATCTCCGAAATAAAAAAGTTATAGGAGCCAGCCACCTTCCATAGACACCCGGTATATAACTCAAAGATTATAGTGAACAAAAACAAAATACAAACGCACAGCTCAGTAACCTACTAATATTCAAACCTACACATGTAATTACTTCTTTAAAAATGGTTTTCATTGTGACATGCCAAAAATGCACTCTTCAATTTTTCGCAAATGTACTAATATAAATGCCATCAGATAAAATTTTGTATGTAATACGAATCATAAACAATCATTATGGCATACGTCGTTTTATAGGACTCGGCTACGCCTATATTTATATATATATATATATATATATATATATATATATATATATATATATATATATATATATATATATATATATATATATATATATATATATATATATATATATATATAGATATATATATATATATATATATATATATATATATATATATATATATATATATATTTATATTTGCTTCACCTATTACAAAAATTAGGAGCTAACGAAATTCTTCAAATTGTAGACTAAGTTAATTATCGAAGTCTAACTTGAAAATTTTTTATAAAATATATTCATGTTACTATTATAAGTTTTCTCCACATAAATCTATTTCTTGGGTTTATTTCCTTAGAATCTGTAAAATTAGAAGCATACGAAATTCTACGAATTATATATTGAGTTATGTAAATAGATTAAAATGTTCTTTATATTTTCCAGGTGACCAACAAGTCTATTTCAATCTGTATGTCCGCATTCCAATACGCAGATGCGTATGACAAAACTTCCAGGTGGTTTTTAGGTGCTTCCTTTCTTGCTGAGGTTTATACCATTTATGACGTAGGTAACAAGAAAATTGGACTTGTGCGAGCAGCCTGATTTACAATTTATTGCAGTGGTTATTATTTTGTTCAACACGTGCCATTTTATGAATAATTTGAAATATTTCATGATCGAAATAATTAAAAACAATTTTAATATATGATATATTATAGTTGCAGAATCAGAAAACTTGGTTTCAGTTATACTGAAGAAACAATTGGAGTTTGTTTCCATTTGGCTTGAATATATCATTTAAATATATATATATATATATATAGGGACATTTCAAATATATATATATATATATATATATATATATATATATATATATATATATATATATATTTATATATATATATATATATATATATATATATATATATATATATATATATATATATATATATATATATATATATATATATATATAACTGAGGTGGCAAGGCGTACTTGGGTTATCTGGTATAAGATGACCCAATAGATATTGAGGATTTGGAGGTCCTCCTACGGGAAATTCGAAATTTACTATTGAATCGTTATTTTTTTGTATTCCCATGAAAGCCAGCTACTCCACTATATATATCAAACATAATATACTACATTACATAAATACATTTTAATTTTCTACGCTTAGGAAGACTTAACTACTGATGAATGAATAAAATGGATTGTTTGTATATATGTTACGTCTGAACTCAAAGTTTTGGCTAATCATCATCATACTTGCACATATAAAAGTTTCTTTAAAGAAGAAGGATGTAGATCAGTCTAAGATACACCCACATAGTTATATATGTATATATTTATATATATATATATATATATATATATATATATATATATATATATATATATATATATATATATATATATATATATATATATATATATATATATATATATATATATATATATATATATATATATAATATATATAATAGATAATATCACGGGAAATTTATTCGAAAAATTGATTAATCATCAACTCAACCCTACAACGGAGCTAATTTCATGAGACTCGATGACATGGACTATGGACTTCTCATTTATCCTTCAAGAGAAAATGTCAGAAATTTCGATATCGGTCGATAGACAGGACACCACTGTTCGTTGAAGAGTGAAACAGACTGTCTAGTATTTCCATCGTGTGTGGCACGGATGTCGAATTTTTTAACATTCTCTCTTGAAAGATGAATGGGAATTTCATATCACTATATTTTTTATATACTTACCTATATATAAATATATATATATATATATATATATATATTTATATATATATATATATATATTTATATATACACTGGCCAGCAAAATTAACGCACCACTAAAATTTGGTCAATTTCAAAGTTTAATTTTCTCGCGAACTGCTTGACTCGATTGAATAAAATTTTTTTTCAATGTAGCTTTAATTTCAGAAATGACGTTTATGCAAAGAGAGAAAAATTTAAATTCGAGTTTTAGGCATATACTGGGTGTTTGAAGAAAAATTTAGTAAAATGCACAACTTTTTGTCATATTCTGGGGAATTCCCATCAAACAGTATTAGGTGTCTCTCTAAGTTCAAAATATAGCCCCATCTTTTACAAGCATTTTGTTTTTTTATTCACTTTTTTATCTTGCTTATTAAATGAAATACGGAATTTAATGTAAAACGTAACAACTAAAATTTATTTAAAAAAATATTTAAAAATAAAATCTTAAACATTAAAATAAAAAGTCAACATCGGGTTTGTTTCCTCCCCTATTCCTTATAACTGACATCGATGACCCATATTTTGAACCAGACGTCTAATTTTTGCTTGATCTATATTTGTCCATATTTTCCCTCATAATGTTTTCTACATCATCCCATAAATGTTCTGTAGCGTTACAGGTATGGACTACCTGGAGGCCAATCTAGGACCTCAATATTCACCTGATTTAGATAATTTAGTTCTAATTTTCGCAGGTATGTGGTCTGGGCATTATCTTGCATTAGTATAAAATTATCTCCAATATAACCAGCCATAGGGACACATGCTCTGACAAAAATTTCGTCAATGTAGTTTTCGCTACTTAAAGGTGCTCCATGCAAGGACCATGATGTCTGTACGAGCTGCCAAATAAATTCCGCCCCACAACATCACAGAGCCTCCATTAAATACTCGGTTTAAGCCGAATATTATTTTGTGAATAACGTTCGTTTGGCTGTCGAATAATTTCTGACCTTCTATCCTTGCTGTAGAGATAAAACCTCGTCTCATCAGTGAATAAAACCCGTTCCCAATCTTCAGCAGTCCAGTTCACATGTTCCCTAGCAGATTGAAGTCTTTTTTCGACATTAAATTCCGTATTTCATTTAATATGTGAGATAAAAACATGAATAAAAAAACAAAATGCTTGTAAAAGATGGGGCTATATTTTGACTTAGAGAGACACCTAATACTGTTGATGGGAATTCCTACAGAATATGACAAAAGTTGTGCATTTTACTAGTTTTTCTTCAAACACTCGGTATATGCCTAAAACTCGAATTTAAATTTTCTCTCTTTGCATAACGTCATTTCTGAAGATTTAAGCTACATTGAAATTTTTTTTTATCTAAATCGATTAAGCAGTTCGCGAGAAAATTAACTTTGAAATTGACCCAAATTTTAGTGGTGCGTTAATTTTGCTGGTCAGTGTATATATATTTATATATTTATAAATGTATTCTTCCGATTTGAAATATCAAAAGTGTTGTTGCATTCATGAATATATGAAAGAAAGTTAATCAATCAAGGTAATTATTTAAGTTTCATTAACCTACTGAGTGTTATCTGATCACAACGGAGATTCATGCGAATATCTGACCTAGCTTTAGTAGACCATTATATTTGTTGTGAGAGTGAATAGTTTTTATACAATGACTACATAGCAGATAATAACCACAACTTAATGAACTATCAATTTTCCCAGAAGGTCATGTTCTGCTTACGAAATCTATACCTAACTGATAAGATGAGTCAAAGCTTCGGTCATATTATCATTTGGCTGGAAATGTAGGCAGAACAGAAGTTTAATTCAAATTCACTGACTTCTAGTGAACCTTATCTGATTCTCAGTTTTGCGAAATACATTAGCATTCAAGAATTTCTGAGTAAATACTGAAAAGGAAGGCATACACATTGAAATGTGTGGAGGGTAACTGTGAAAAATGTTGACATATATTATTTTATATCAACTTGAGAAAATTTTCAGAATAAATAAATAATAGATAATATTTTAACAAGAAGATTGTATGAAGCAGCAATTTTTCGAGTGTATCCGAACGTAATAGATATTAATGATAAAAACTTTTTTGTTTGTCAAATCGAAATTTGAAAAAAGCATTCAAAACTCAGAATATCATTGGAAAACATGTTAAAAATTCGAAGGTAAAACTACAGAACAAAATAAGTCAGGGATCTATGAGCTAACTTGTGGTTCAAGTCCTAAAGTATATGTTGGCCAAACTGGCAGGAACTTTGGAGTTCGAAGAAGTTACGACAAGGAAAAATTAGATTCTACTTATGAGTCACATCTAATGAAACATAACCATATTTCAAATAGTGAATTTGAAATATTACATATTGATCATTTTCAAACACCTGATTTTGACAGGTCCGCCATTTTGGCTGGAGGACAAACAAACCATTTACGACTATCAGTTTTCTGAGTTGTTTGCTTACGTTTATTGAAAGTAAAAGTATTAAAAAACTTTGAATCATAAGTTTATATTGAAAATGGAAAGAAGTACTTATTATCAATCACTTCCTGCCGATATTAAGAGCCGCTACGATCAGAAAATCAAAATTATTGATGATATAGATCCCTATCTCTTAGAGTCCAGCTCTCAAGATTTGATATCATTTTCATCAATTCCAGTAATATCCATCATCGATATGGTTAATTATTTTATCCTCACCCACAGTTTTTATACTGGACAGCAAATGAAAGCATATAAAAGCTTGCAAGGTTTCAAATTGTATGAAGCAGGACTAGTCCAAGAAATTTATGGGAAAAGAGTGAACGAAACAGCTTTTGTAGTTATCGGCAAGGTAAGATGTATTTTAATGATATTCATTAGGTTTATTCTCATACTAATCAGTGTTCTTAATTGTTATAACTAAAAGTAAACTTTATATTTCAGATGAAACATTCACAACGTCTTAAGGAAAAGCTTCTGAATTCATGGGTTATTATCCTAACTGACGGTAGTATTTCCAGTGGACATTGCACTTGTATGGCAGGCTTAGAAGAAGTGTGCAGTCATATAGCAGCAATTGTTTTTCTCCTTCACACCCGCTCTCAGTCTAAGGATGAAGAAGCGTGTACCTCAAAGCTGGCAATGTGGCCTGTCTATATCTATATGATATGTCTATATCTTCATATTGTTCCTCCAGAAAAAATAAATATACTTTCATGAGGGTCCTAATTTGCTGTCATATAACAATTACAGGAAAACCACTAGATACCTGCTCTACTTGCTTTTTTCGTTCAACCGAAATGTTTAAACCTGCTGACTTGAGTTTTACCAACAGGATTGGCAATTGTGTACTCCATATTTTGGGTTGGAATCCAGTCAGGGTTGTCTTTATCCAATAACTCTGCAGGAGTCCCTGAAAAATATTTTAAATAAAAAGTTCATCTTTTTTCACTTATTCAAGTATACTTACCTGTTATAAAATGTTTAGAACAGACTCGTGCATATTTCAATTGATTTCCACTAAAAGGTCCCCTTTTCAATGCTTTAATCCATCTCTCTTGCCTTTCTCGTGATACAGCATTTGAATAATCACCAGCATTCTTGAGGACAGCAGGGATTCTATAAAATCTCACTTTGTCTCGGTTTCCTCTCATACCACAATTAACCACGGCACAAAACGATGGCATTTTCTCTAATAAACTCCAACAATAATGAAATAATCAGAAAAAAACTTTAAATTCGACAAACAACTCAAAAAGTTATGAAACTTAAATGACAGTTCAGCACAACTGTTTGCATAACAATGGTTTGTTTGTCCTCCAGGCAAAATGGCCGAAATCGCGTGACGTCATATGAAAATGGTCAATAGAAAAGAATGGCTATAAACTCAATTTACTAGAAGCTCTTGAAATCAATAGTATGAAACAATCCAATAATTTGTTAAATGACCAATTAGATATGAATAATTCACCGTTGCTAAATCTGTTTTACATGTGATATTGAATATTTGCGCCTTTTTCCCAAGTCATTGACAGTTTGTTCTTTCTACCTGCTAAGTGATTACGTTTAGGTTCTCCTATTCTTATTGTATTTTTTTATCTCGAATGACCTACAGTTTAACGTCGGTTCCGAACGGCCAATGGGCTTCTAAACGATGTACATTACCCAAAATTTTATCTTTATAAATAGAACCACTAAATTCTGGACATACACGTCACATTCGAGACCAGACCACCGAGGAAGCAGCATCGCCCTGGGAAAGCGATGAATTCGACGGCAAGCGACTGAAACTGAAGACGACGAGGAGTGAAGAAGGACCTAGATGGGCTGAGAGATTGTCCATCAGACACGTTCTTCATCGGTTCGCTAGTAAGGAGCAGCGCCCAACAGAGGACGGCACGGTGGGATGGAAGCGGATCGAAGACGAATGATGCTCGTTGCAGACGACGAGAGTGAAGATGGATATTGGATCTCGATGTCGGAGTAATGGCCATTGCAGACGACGAGTGTGAAAATGGATGTTGGATCTCGAGGTCGGAGTGATGAGCATTGTTCAAGTTCGAACCAACCTGGGATGAAGCGAACATACTTCCAGTCGACAGAGAATGCCACGGGCAGTCGTCAGGTATGTTTACTTGATTTCAAAATTAATGCGACGCGACGCAGAGAGATATACACTTGGGTATTGAAATATAGACACAAGGAAGGGATCAGGTTCTAGTGCTGACCGCAGCACGAGAGTCCTAATCTAATTGTGAGACTGGAGGTTTAGTAGGCTTATGCCCGGAAACCGAAAGAACAGAGGTGTTTTTAGTGGGTAGGCAATGTTGATATATATTTATATATATCAACTATTGAATCCCACACAGGCCGGGTTCGCAACCGGTATCGCTTTTGAAGTTTTCACGTCGATTTAAAAAAAAAAAAAGTACATACACAACACCCAAGAGCAAGGTGGGACCCGAACTCACATCCTCGGCTTACAAGCGGCACACCTTACCGCTGGTCTACCGAGGCCTCTTTCTTATTGTATATTCCCTTCCTTGATATTTCGATATTCTCGTTGAAAAAGTTAGTATGTAATATACATCTGAAGAAGCCACTGTGTTTGGAGTAACAATTGTCATGTTAACAAAATATAGTGAAAATCAAAAAATGTGAAGTTTTATTTATAATATTATAAGAATTCATAAAAGATAAACTAGCTGTGATCTATATGGCTGAGAATAGTATATTCTGTAACAAGGTTAGAATGAAAATTCGAGGCGAGCGTGAGGAATCACGAGCATCACGAATTTTCATTCTAACCGAGTAGCAGACTATACTTTCTCCACGATCAAAGATTTTGAATATTTAATATATTTGAATGATACTTTTCAACTTCAACAACAAATCACCTGGTGATGATGGCATACCCACCGAAACAATAAAAGCTATGGGCGAGCTTGGTGTTGATGCTATCCACCGGCTGTGTGTTAAGATCTGGCAAACTGGGGTATGGCCAAAAGAATGGTGTGAATCGGTGTACATGCCGCTACACAAGAAGGGCTCTCCTACAGACTGCAGCAACTATAGAACAATAATAGCGCTCATGTCACATGCAAGCAAAATTCTGCTTCATATCATAAACAACCGTTTAAAACCTTTTTTACTTCCACAAATTCCCGACGAACAGACAGGATTCATGCCAGGAAAGGGAACAAGGAAACAAATCCTGAATGTTAGACAAATAATAGAAAAAGCATATGAATTTAATATAAAAACTTATTTGTGCTTTGTCGACTACAGCAAGGCATTTGACTATGTAAAGTGGAAGAAATTGTGGCTTATCTTGGAAAGCATGGGAGTACCAAAGCATATGATTACTTTGCTTAAAAATCTTTACAACAGCTGCGGGAAGGTGAAAGTCAACAACACGCTATCTAGGTCTTTTAGTACAAAGTGCGGTGTAAGACAGGGCTGTATTGTGTCACCGATACTCTTCAATATATACGGAGAGTATATAATGAGAAAAGTTCTACAAGGTTGGCGAGGGAGATTAACCATAGGAGGAAGAAGAATTACTAACCTTAGGTATGCAGATGACACCTTAATACTAGCTTGTTCAGAAGAAGAACTCACGGAAATCATGAGAAAGTTGGACAGGATCAGCAGAGAACATGGTCTTGCGTTGAACAGAAAGAAAACACAAATTATGATAATAGACCGCAACCCTTCCAATGTTAGACAGATCTATGGTTTGAGGTGATTGAAAAATTTAATTACTTAGAATCACTTATTACAAACGAAGGCGTTTTTGACGAAGAAATCAAGCGAAGGCTGGCCATAGGACGTAACTCAACAATAAAACTAACTCGAATATGGAAAGACTCTGCAATATCTCAGCGCAACAAACTGAAATTATTAAACTCCTTGATCTTTCCTATTGCCACATATGCCTCTGAGACCTGGACTTTAAAAATGGCCAATCGAAGAAAAATAGATGCGTTTGAAATGTGGGCCTACAGAAGAATGCTGCGAATCTCATACACAGAACACAAGGCTATCAACCAGGATAAACCAATCATATTTACGCTATTTTGGACACATTTCAAGAAAAACGAATGGGCTGGAAAAACTTATTATAGAGGGAAAAATTAATGGCAAACGACCAAGAGAAAGGTCTCCGACGCATTGGGTGGATCAAACCAAAGAAATCATTGGTCACGGTCTGCATGAAGCTTCTCTTGCAGCTCAAGACAGAGAAGGATGGAGAACTACGATCCGAGCAATTGAGACGTGATGTCACCATACTCTCACGAGAGTGAACGGACAAAAGAGAGAGACTTCATATTTTCGATGGGAAGACAGCAATAATTTTGACACTTACTCAAATTTGCCACTACGATGACAATCAACTGCGTCAAGGCTAATGTTATTATTGCTAGGCAGTGTGAGAATATTATTCTATTACAAGGGAGAGAAAGCAAATACATTTAAATTGCAGAGGTGTTGCAGAATATTTCTTCAATCTCAAGAGAAAGAATTCCAGCATTCTGTAATCAAATTTGATATCAGAATTGGCGAATTCTGTGATGATCGTGGAGAAGCAATATGCTGGTGCTGTGTTCAAATCCCGGTTAAAAAAGCTTTGAACAAAATTAAACTTAAAATTATAAACTACCACGCATAAATATTGATATTGCGTCCAGAGTTTTTAAACACTATTTTTAGTATGCTTTGGAATCCCAGACGCTACAATTGCAGAGTAGACATCTTCATGTCAGGAAGTATGTATTTGATCTCGCGACGGAATTCTGCATTTTCGATCTGAACGGTGAATTGTTGGTTTCCAATATATTTGAAAGATGGCGCTATAGGTTCCTATCTATATAGTAGTCCAACCGCAATTTGTTTTGGGGAACAATTAGAAATTTGTTAATTCACTCCGAGTCAAATAAGCTGCACTGATAGATCTAATAACATAGAAACAGCTGAATGCAGATTTTGAGTCGGGATGACTTGATGTTTTGTATAATTCACTGTTGTTTGTGAATGCAGATTTCGAGTCGCAGAATAACATCGACCTTGGAAAATTTGTTTGGTAATTGAATAATTGAAGAATTTTCCTTATACACTTTATGTGATATATAAAATTGATTATGGACAACTTGTATATTTCTCATGAATTGATACTGAATCTGTTTATCTGCAACATTCAAATACCCTATACCTATAGGTAAACATTATTCGTTAGCTAAATGAAACAGTTTGTCAAAATTCACGTATTTTATTAACTTAAGTAGTTCATCCCTAAGCAGTTTCTGATTCTTTTTAAGGAATAAACATATGAAAAATATTTTTTTTCTCATCAATTTTAATACGCATTTGTTTAATTCTACATAGATAATTATTCCTATTTGGTTGTGTTTAGAAACATGAAAAATGTACGTTCTATTCAAAAAGCAATACCTACCGTATATATTTGAAATGAATGATTTACGATATGTCTAATGCAAACAAATTTTCTCGAATTTTCAATTCTTAATAAGTTTATTTCAAAAGTTATTCAACCTAGCTATATTTATATTGATTTTTCTGAACATCTAAAAAATAACTTTTGAATTATTTATACTAACTTGTCTGATGATGATCATATACCTATATATATATATATATATATATATATATATATATATATATATATATATATATATATATATATATATATATATATATATATATATATATATACCGGGTACCGAGAAAATCTGGCAACAAAGTATTTTGTTTGAAACCATTGAACGTATAATTATCAAATCTTAGGGTTATGCATATGATTGTATTTTTCGTTTTTCAGAGGTCCTGTCAAACTTGAGTGACCTCAGCATTCAGTGTACCGCCTCCATCTTGAATTGTTTTAAATAGCTCCGTAGGTCGAGTGATATATCGTAGAAAAGCTGATTTCGTCCTCTTTTCAAAAATACAGAATATGTACCACATTACTAAAAAATAAGAGAAACAACTTTCCAAGACATACAATATTCAATTTATGGAGAAATTATTTGTATCTCGAGACATTTCAGAGTTTTTGAATCAGTTATGTCTGATATAAAGTGGAGTTAAGTCGGGAGATCTTGCCGGCCACTTAATAACACCTCTTCAAAATTTAATGATTATACGTTTAATCGTCTTGAAAAAATACCTTGTTGCCAGACTTTCTCGCTACCCTATATATATATATATATATATATATATATATATATATATATATATATATATATATATATATATATATATCAGGGGCGGCTAGTCAAAGGAGGCTAAGGAGGCTAAGCCTCCTCAATAATATTCCGTGTATCACTAATATATATATTATATTGAATAGTCAGCATTCAGCATATTCATATTAATCAAAATCATATTATTTTATGCACCTACCTTCCTTTCAACCTACATTATATAATATAATTTATTAATTAAGATAGAAGGTATTTACATTTACTGCATTTCATTCATTTCAAGATTTGTGGCAACGCTGCGGAAAGCTTAGAAAGGTATATTCTCAACGTTCATTATGCCTGCCACAGAAAAGCAAACTCACACCACTCAAAAACAAATACTCCGAATGAATACTTCATTGAAATAGAAAGCCAAAACACATGTACATGGCAACACCGAAAAAGTCCAGTCTTATAAAATGTCGACCAATCACAACTATAGCCAAGCTAGTTAGTCGAGTATGTTAGGTACGCTGGCTAGTATTTGGGAGGTCTCGGGTTCAATCCCCGGGGCCGACTGGTCTGCCATGAGTTTTTCTCAGAGGTTTCCTCGTGGTAATGTAAGTCACTGCTTGCAAACTTATAAGGCGAATGCTGGGCCAGTATTAATCCTCTGAACCCTACCCACACTTCCTCTGTTCCATAAATATCCCGTCTCACCTATCCTTAATGCACTTGTACATACAAGTGTATTATCTGATCTGGCTGAAGGAGTTAATGCCAAACTCAAGCTGCCCGCCTCCCTGACACATACTTCAGGGAGGAATGAAACACGTGTGTTTCCTTTTCCTTTCCAACTATAGAATCTCCCTGACATCTTGTAAAGTCGTTGATTGAATCGTAGTATGATCCTAATTCGTACTGTTTGAATAATGGACGCCGGAATCAGCTCGCGTTACGCGTATTGTTTTAAAATCAGTTTGATTACTGAAATTAATTTCAAAAATTTCAATGGTGATTTAGTGGAATATTTGTCATCCCATAACTTTAGTGCCCTAAGTTATGAGGATAAAGTTTTGATAAAAACAAAAAAAAACCTACCCCTGAATTAAACAATTTGGTGCAGCGTAACAGAAAACAAAACCGCGGTTTTAATACATTATGAGAGACATCCTTGCCTAACCGGATCACAGGTAAAAAATAAATTATTTTGTTGGCAGTGTTTACTTTTTACTAGTGAAAATGTCTCTGTTTGGGGCCGCTTAGGATTTGAGGATTTAATTCTATACCTAGTTGAAAGTGAGGAATTTTTCACCGATAAAGTAACTTTAAATACAGCACGCGGATTAATATCTTACTTACAAGATAAGGAATTTATATATTTTTTAAAAATCTTTAAATTAATTTTTGAACAAACAGAAATAGTTTTTCAAATCTTACAGCACAAGTTTTCAGATGTAATTTACTCACGAAATCGGCTCAAGTTTCTTTTGGAAAAAATTTCAGAATTTCGTGCAGAAGTTTATTTTAAAAAAAACTATTTTCTGTATTTCAAACTACTGATGATACTTCTCAATTTAGCCCAAAACGAAAGAAATTCAGTTACGCAGATATGGAGCTTCATTATAAGCAAATATTTTTATGAAATTTTTGGATACTATTAGGGGTCAAATAGAAAATAAGGTTCTCTGATTTGAAAGAACTGCATTTCTTCGACTTACTCAATAAAAATTTGTTTACCGGATTTTCGGCTAATTTTCCAGATAACCTTTTGGAAAATTTATGTCAAAAATACACTTTTTTTTTGATAAGGTGGCCATAAAAAAGTGAACTGTGTGTTGTTTATAATGACAATGAAATTTTGGGGCAAAATGAAAATCATGTGAGACTATTAAATATCTTTTTTGATAATGATTTGAATCAAGAATTACCCCCAAGTTTATAAACTTTTATGTCTAATTGTTTCTATCCCGGTGACATCGGCTTCCGTAGAGCGCTCGTTTTTCCACTCTTAAGAGAATTAAAACTTTTTTACGAAATTCAATGAGCCAGGATCGTTTGAAAAATATTAGTTTGTTGTCTATTGAAAAGGAATTAGTAAAACTTTTGGCGAAAGACAAAAAATTTATGAGGATATTATAGATCATTTTGCTAACGTTAAAGATCGCAGAATCCCGCTAATCTTCAAAAATATATAATAACTTTTTTTATTTGCTCTCACCAGCTGTTAACAAATTTCGTTAAGTAGGTAGGTAGGTACCTATTATGTGAAAGAAAAAATTTGATGAATAGATGAATTGATTAATTGGCTGAGAAGAATTTTTGTGAATATTGTAAATAGGAGTTGTAGGTCTCAAGGTAGACACTCGAAAGTGAAAACAAATTAATAGCTTAGGGTGCTTGTTTTACTTTGATTTTCTTTAAATTATATTGATCTTGAAATCCTAAAAATTTTCGCCTATGGTGTATATTTATCACCTCTTGTAGCCTCCTCAAACCTCTTGTAGCCTCCTCAAACCAAAACCTCACGAGCCTCCACTGATATATATATATATATATATATATATATATTTATATATATATATATATATATATATATATATATATATATATATATATAAATATATATATATATATATATATATATATATAATTGAATTGAAGAAAAAAGAATCTTCCTATTTTATCTGACTGCCATCCCACTGAATCACTAGATTGTATCCTTTATACACAAATCTCGAATATTTATTAACGCAATTGTAATCAATAAGTTTTTTTTAATTTAATCTTGTATTTTTGGATAATTTGAATAAGCTGCTAGATATATAGATAGATAGATATAGCATCTATCTCATTTCCCGAAACCCTGAAGATGTCAAAATAAATTGTTGAAACGTCGGTCGAGAATATTTTGGATATTTCACTGATGACCCCGTCCCAAACAAATAGCAGCTTATTCAAAGTAATCAATAAGTATGAATAGAATGATTATTTCTGATACAATGATGATAAAGGCACTTATAGCTATTAGTTAGTTAGAAAGAATAATTTCAATTCCTCATTTGTTGAGCTATTATCCTGAGTATGCATATTTATGCTTATTTCACTACATTAATACTGAATTTATATCATACAGTACCTTCAGCCCCCTTTATTTTTTATTATGAAGAAATAATTCTAATTGAAAAGGTAATTGCAGAGATTGAAGAATCATCCGGTTTGTAGATATGTTTCAAATTGAGTATTCTAGAAATGTTACTTAAAAGTTAGAGGCGCGATTTAATCCTATCGTGTGTACTATCTTTATAATATACCTACCTTGGAATTTTTACCACCCAGTTGGGGTTTTTCCAGAAATGCTTATGTTTATGTTGATGTTGTCTTTATAAATATCAGTTGAATTTATTCTGTGTATACATATGAGCCGGTCAACATTACAAATGTGAAGATAGTTCTAGTATATTATTTGATTATTGTAAACAAACATGTTCAGGGTATCTGATGAAATTTTGCTGTTATTTATTATAGGTGAGTTTTGAAATATTTGAATCATATGTTAGGGCTGCATCAAATATATATAAATATATATATATATATATATATATATATATATATATATATATATATTTATATATAAATATATATATATATATATATATATATATATATATATATATATATATATATATATATATATATATATATATATAAATATATATATATATATATATATATATATATATATATATATATATATATATATATATATATATATATATATATATATATATATATATATATATATATATATATGTATATATGGTTTTTTTTCTTTTTTTTCGACTAACTGTTGATGTGTAGTTTTTTTTTAAAATTCATTTTAAACGTCTCTCACTGTTGAAGAGATTAGAGAATTTGAGGTACCCGTATCCAATGTAGCAAAATTAAACCTCATGTTTCATTATCTAAGGTTTATGATTAGGAAACTGAGAAATTTGTTCTAATTCCATAGTAGAGGTTCTAGAGAGGAAATTTATTTAAGGTAATCAAATAAGAGTATAAAAGAATGCTCCTCGAAAAGAAAAACATAATATTCTGCTGTTAGTGGGTTTTGATAACCAATGTCCATAAACAAATCTATAATTTTGATAAAATGACAAGGAGAATAAATCAAAGATCATCAATGCAAAGGGCAATGATTTTCAATATTTTACCAGAGGATATTGATAAGAATACAGAAGCAATCTCAATGTACAATACTAATTTTTCATGAGTTAATCTTGTAGTTATGTGGAATGCTTTGTCGATAATATATTTAAAATCAAATCATGAAAAATATACAGGTTGACCATGGTCAATTGAATATATCACATAAAGTAAACAAGGAAAATTCTTCAATAACTTTCCAAGGGGGCTGGATATATGTATTTCGCGACGAGAATTATACATTCACAATCTAACTGTGAATTATAGAAATTGTTAAGTCCCTCCGACTCAAAATCTGCATACAGCTGTTTCGATCTTATTAGATCTCATCAGTGCACTCGGAGTGAGTGAACAAATTTCTAATTGTTCCCCAATACAAATCGCGGTCGAGCTTCTATTTGGATAACCATTCAGAGCGCCCTCCACCAAAGATATTGGAAACCAACAATTCACCGCTTAGAACGAAAATGCCGAATCCCGTCGCGAGAATACATATTTCTTGACATGAAATGTCTACTCTGCCACTGTGGCGTATAATTTTCGAAAGCATACTAACTTAGCGTTTTTAAAAACTCTGAACATACTCACGAGAGTATTTGTCGCGGTATTCGCAATATTCAAAATCAACATGAAAAATATACAAGTTGACCATGGTCAATTTAGTATAATACATAAAGTGGACAAGGAAAATTCTCCAGTTATTTAGAAAATTGTGAAACAACTTTCCAAATGAGCTAATTATATGTATTCTATCCAACAGTGAATTATAGAAATTACAGCTGTTTCGATTTAATCAGTGCAGCTTACGTATAATTCTCGCAGAATACATTTAACCAGCTCCCTTGGAAAGTTGTTTGATAAGTTTTTAAATTATTGAAGAATTTTCCTCGTTCCCTTTATGTAATTTAGATAATATATTAGTTGATAGAGCTAAATTATTCACTTGATGTTTTCAGGATGTCAGATTGCTCTAGGATTCCCCAGAGTTACTCTAAAGCAAGGAATTGTACAAGGAACTCATAAAAGATCGTACGATGGACGTATTTTTTCTGCATTTGAAGGTATTCCATACGCTAAACCACCAGTGGGGGAACTCAGATTTAGGGTAGGTAAAAACTGTTCTGTTAATTCGAGAATTATTTTCGTATTTTGGAAACTTAAGTTGAATTTCCACATTCTATTAAATTCAACTTGTGGCATTTTATATTTAGCTAAAAACTGCGTTTGTTCATAAAATAAGTCATACCCGTTATAAGATTTTGCATTTGTTGATACAATAACTAAAGCACCTTATTGTGCATTTTTCATACGATAAATTATGCAACTTCAATTGTTATGCAAATGTTCATACATGAGTTATGCACGTTATATTGTATTGCATTTGCTCATACAAAATGTTATGAACGTTTTGGTGTTTTGCTTTTGTTCATACTTACATAAATTATGCACGTTATAGTGTTTTGCATATGTTCATATAATGAGTTATGCACGTTCAAACAATGAGTTATGAACGTTATATTTTTTGCATTTGTTCATGGAAGCAGTTATACACGTTATATTGCTTTGCATTTGTTCATACAACAAGTTAGGCAAGTTATATTGAATCCAATATGTTCATAAACTAAAATATGCACATCATGCCTTTGTTCGAACAATAGTTTTATGCACGTTATATTGTTTTACATTTGTTCGTACAATGAGTTATGCAAGTTATATTGAATTCCATATGTTCATAAACTAAAATATGCACATTATCCCTTTGTTCAAACAATAATGTTATGCACGTTATATTGTTTTGCATTTGTTCATGCAATAAGTTATGCATGTTATATTGAATTCCAAATGTTCATAATCTAAAATATGCACATTATGCAAATTATGACTTTGTTCAAACAATTATGCACGTTATATTGTTTTGGAGTTGTTTATACAATAAGTTATGCAAGTTATATTGAATTCCATATGTTCATAAACTAAAATATGCACATTATGCCTTTGTTCGAACAAGAATGTTATGCACGTTATATTGTTTTGCATTTGCTCATACAATGCTCATATGAGAGTTAAAGTTATAATTTTTTGCATTTATTCATGCAATAAATTATGCCCATTATATATTTTGACGTTATATTATTTGATCACTGATTAGTACCTACTCATTTGAAGGACCCAATAGAAGCAGAAAACTGGAATGATGTTTTGTTAGCAAATAAGAGTTATATATGCTCCCAGTTGGATGAAACACTTTCTATATTAGGTGAGCAAAAATTGTTTTATTATTGTGTAGATTATCCATGTCATCTATTATTTTTATTGTAGGTTCTGAAGATTGTCTTCATCTCAACGTTTTCGTTCCAAAGTTGCACATTGATAAGAAAGATAATTACGATGTGGTAGTTCACTTTCACGGTGGATCTTTTTCTTTTGGATCTGCTGCCAGAATGGCTCTTCCTGACTATATTATGGACAAGGATTTAATTATGGTGGGCGTGAACTATAGGTTAGGTGCAGCAGGTAAAATCTAATTTCATAATTACCTACTTTTAGTATTTATGATTTGTTCGAAATAATATGTCACTTGGAATATTTCACCAAATTATTCAAGAAATCCACCAGACAAGAACTTCAAAACCCGTTTCCAAAAATACTAAAATTTTAAATTTTCAAAGTGTTATTGTCATTGTTTTTTGATGATGGCTTATTATCGAAATTTTAAGATCATTTTGAATTTTATTGAAGATCAGTGACAGAAAGCGTTGATAATTTTTTGAAGATTCAATGCATTCAAGAAAAGTGAAACGTATCAACCCCCTCAAATTGAATTAGAGAGTTGTAAACAGGGCCGGATTAACCTTGTCCGGGCCCCTAGGCAACAACCCTCTCCGGGCCCCAGGTCTTTTCAAGTTGATAAAGGAATGTACGTAACTTCCAGATGATCGACTCCAGGTTTGCAACAACATGGTTACTTTGATTTGATGCTGCAGCATCACCTTACCTGACTCGTTAGCTTTATTGAAATGGTCTTAATGAATAGGTTATAGGTTATAGATAAGTGATGAATGATGATCCAGGTTGTATGATGATTTAGTAAAGAGAAATGAGACGGGACGCGGTTATTTTCAATTTAATCTTGTTAAACGCAATAAAATACATTAAACGAAAGAAAACAGTTTTGTGAAGTACAAATTGGAAAAATTCAACTTTCAAGATATTTATTGGTTTTGTACAGTACAGTAAGTTTAAATATTAATTTTTTTAGAAACAAAATCGTTTGAAACATCTTGGAAGTTGACCCTTTTCTAATACATTATTTTCAATGGCCATTATTGACAATGAATTCAAACGGTTCAGAGAAATTGTTGAACGAAGACAGTTTATTAGTTCTACTACTCGATACTAGAATGTTCTGTATGTATGAAGTATTTCATCAATTGACAACATGCGTCGAACGAGAGCAATAGGGAATTTCATACAAATTAAAAAAAAAAATTTCATTTGATGATTTTTTTTTTGGTGCGTGTACGGGCGTCCCCTCAGTCGATGCGGTGCCCCTAGGCAGTTGCCCACTCTGCCTAATGGTTAATCCGGCCCTGGTTGTAAATATGAACGTGGATTAAGTTGAGTCTGAGAAAGTATAAAATTTTTTCCAAACAATCTTTACGTAGAGATTTCTTGTTTGTTCGTGATTTCTGAGACTGAATTAGATAGTTGAAATTTCATACTTATATTGAGATGTGTTGACATACGATCCTTTGTGGGTTTCTACTACAAAATGGCCGTCATTTGATTGTAAAGATGTCATGTATTTTTAACACGTGTTGCACTTCGCGGCGACTATTTTATGTTCGAATCACATCTGAACCTGGATCGACTTTCGTGATACGGCATACCAGCATTTAATAATCACATCGAGTATCAAAAATGACAGTTATTTCTTATTTTCCGTTGCAAAACCACTTTAAATTTATAGGTAATGAGTTTTCACAGGAATTTAAAGTTAACTCCTCTTGAATAGAAATACTGTGCATTGCAAAAAGTTTTACTACTAAATGATTTCAAAATATGAAATATTTTTCAGGGTTCCTAAGCACTGGTGATAAAGTAGTTCCTGGTAACAACGGCCTTAAAGATCAAACTCTTGCACTGAAATGGATTAAAAACAATATCAAGAATTTTGGTGGTAATCCTAATTCTGTGACTATAACAGGATTCTCTTCTGGGGCTGGAAGTGTTCAAATGCATTACTTATCACCACTATCAAGGGGTGAGCACAATTTTTCAATAAAATCTCTCGGAAATTTAAATGAAGAATCTGAAAAAACCATATCCATATATTAATGATCAAGTTAGATGAAGTTTCGATTAATTCTTCAATATATAACACTTTGGTTATAGTTCTGGCGACCTCGCCACTAGACATATTTTCTGGAAACATCATTCGAGCTGCGCTCTCGTGATGTTTAGCAAAATACATCTCGTGACTTGGAAGTGTAATCGATTATTTTCGGTGCTCTTGTGATATTATAACTGATTATTTTTTTCGTATAATTTTCAACCAATCAGAACGATGAATTTAGTTAATTTACCTTGTATAATTGCGATAATACCTGATTATACATAGAGTAGCTCTACCAATCGAAAACTAACAGGACCGTCAAATTTTGACGTTCATCAATAACTGTTCAGAAATGAGTCGATTCGGAGATTTCTACTTAGTATACTCAACAAATAATCGTATCAAATACAATGCATACTTCGAAATAAATACGGTTATACATCTAAAACTTCCTGCATAATTACAAATCGTGTCGCTTTGACAGTTTAACCTGTCAAACTGATACTGTTTGTAATTATGCAACAAATTATCGATGTATAACCAGATTATTTTGAAGTACTTATAGCATTACTACTGATTATATAACTCATGTATGAATAAGCCAAAAGAATCCGTGAATTTTGCATAACCACTGCGTATTGATAAGTGAATAATATACCCTTGACGACGTGATATAATCGTTTTGGTGTTTCGCCTCGTGTCAAAATGTAAATGTTTTCATATTTTCGATGTTTTGACGTTTGTCAGAAAAAATTAATATTTTATATTCGTTATATAATCGTAACGAATACCATTCGAGCAATCGAAAATAATCGTTATACTGACCTCGTCACTCGACGTATTTTCTTAAAACACGTCTCGTGGTTCGGAAGTATAATCGATTATTTTCGATGCTCTTGTGATATTATAACTGATTATATAACTCTCTTTTTAGTGAAATAGCGAATTATCAATCCTTTATACTAAAGAACAAGTAATATAATATAATGTTAAAAGTTTAAAATATTAGATAAATTCTCATATCTGTCATCCGACTGTTCACTAACTTTTTAAAAATATTAAATGTTGTAAGTAAAGGAATATAACTAAATCTCCTAGAATTATCACAGCTTAATAAATACAAATATTCACGCCTTCTATTGAATGGCCAAATTGATCATACTACAAGCCCCCTGTACCCTGTACTACCTGACTAGCAGTGCAGAATGGAATTCTCTCTCCTACTGATTATTTTTAACCATCTTTGTATTTACCGTTTCTACCTAATTTGTGTTTTATTTATTTCTTGTATTAAATATATCCGTGAAACTTAATTATTTTGCACTCAGCATCTGAAGAGGGTGAAGTTTCTGCGAAACGTGCTTCATGCGTACTTCGTCTAATAAACGTGTAAATTGTTGTTATTAACCATTGTTTTTATATATTTTACGTTAATCTGAATTAAGAGTTCTTTTTTCTTGAAACTTGTTTACCGTTATATTAATTCCAGGTCTATTTCAAAGGGGTTTCACCATAAGCGCAGTAGTTACAAACTCGGGACTATTCACACTAATTCCACTTCAAAAAGCCAAATTGTTGGCGCAGAAAGTAAAATGTGAAGACAGCTCAACAGAAAAAATGGTGAAATGTCTCAGAAACGTACCTATCGAAGATATGGTGAATGCTAGGATTTGGTTCAAACCAGTTGCGGAAAAAGGAAACTTGAACCCGTTTTTACCTGAAAATCCTTATAAATTGCTGAAGGATAAGAAGGTGTACGATGTACCATGGATTGCATCGAATGTTATAAATGAATCTCTATTTTCTCTGGATTGTAAGTTTGACTTATAGTTTACACGAATAGTATATTATTTCATAAGGAGGAGAAGTGTCACTTTTCATGGCGAGCTTGAGCTTTAGGTAATTGAAAGCGAGCCATGAAAAGTCACTTCTACTCCGAATGAAATATGTTATTTTATTTTCAAACGTTTTGAAATTCATAAAAATCTCAATATCCATTTTTGGATTGATTCACATTTACGCACATAGTTCTATCCACTTACGATCGTTATGAATTATGGAACATTTGCCTAGTTACGGTTGCCACGCAAAATTGATTCTGACAGATATAAAGTAAAATAATTGATAGTTATAATTCGCAACCTGGTGAGAAATGGTTGAAAGTGAAAATGACGTTTGAATTGGAGATTTTTTTGTTCATGGTTACCAATTCATCTTTTGCATAGTAACACTTTTCCTGCCGCCGGCCGGAAAATTGTTGCATAGCAACACTTCTCCTCCTTGACGGAGAAATAGAACTTTTCGATGATCCTGTCAATCGAGAAATGACGTTATTATTGTACGTTTGAAATTATAGTTATTTACACTACAAGGGAGGCAAGTGATACTTACCAGTCGAGGACGTAGTTTGCGCCCGAGCGTCAGCGAGGGCTGGCAAAATAGTCCGAGACTGGTCAAGAATACTGCCTCCCGAGTTTTGTATTATATTTTTTCTACTCCACTTCTCTTGAATAAAAAAAATTTTTTTTTTAATCTATAATTTGAGCAATTCAATTGAAATAACCTGTATGTATGACAGATCTATAAAAGCCTAGTGTCCCTTGACACAACTGGTTATGAAATGGTTGTTATGAGATTCCCAATCAAACAAAAGTTCCGTCAGTGTCAATTGAAAAATTGTCATAATGGATGTAGATGCAGTTATTATTTCCCAGAGGGAGGTAAGTATTTACTTACCTCCCTAGGGAGGTAAAATGTACTTACCTCCCCCAAATCAGTTTGATAATGGAATACTTACCGAATAAGGAGTAGAAAAAAGATATTATTTACAATTCTTGCGTCTTAACACTGCATTTTGATTATTGAAAAATAATTTAATCATTCAATCAGATAGAGCTTTTTTGGAAATAAGTTCCTTATCGCATATTACTTTCTAGACCAGGGGCGTAGCGAGAGTACTTACTGAGTATTGCCATAAAAGGCGACTCTGTGAGTGAAACTTACCGACTATGAAGATATATTGCTTGTACACATTATAGAAATATATGCATGTAGCAATCGTTTAGAATTTTTCAAGAAAGTGAACTTGAATAAGAAAATTACGGAGCAAACAATTTATTTTCCAGTAATTGTATGTGTATCATAGTATGATTCAATGGACGTAACATATTGATACAATTATGAAATTCCCTGGTGGAAAATACACATTACTTTTATGTTATTATAATTTCATCACCAGTTCTCAATTTCGTAATAATTTTTCGTGTGCATAAAAGAATCTCAAGTACGAGTAGAATTCAATATATTTAAGGCGATGAAGGTTTCAGCATAAATATTCAACTCAAGAAATTTTTCATAATTCGAATCAAAACTTTGTTATCTCTTGATAAAAATTCTATGATGTTTCAATTCAGACCAAACATATTGATACAATTATGAAATTCCCTGGTGGAAAATACACATTACTTTTATGTTATTACAATTTTATCACCAGTTCTCAATTTCGTAATAATTTTTCGTGTGCATAAAAGAATCTCAAGTACGAGTAGAATTCAATATATTTAAGGCGATGAAGGTTTCAGCATAAATATTCAACTCAAGAAATTTTTCATAATTCGAATCAAAACTTTGTTATCTCTTGATAAAAATTCTATGATGTTTCAATTCAGACCAAACATATTGATACAATTATGAAATTCCCTGGTGGAAAATACACATTACTTTTATGTTATTACAATTTTATCACCAGTTCTCAATTTCGTAATAATATTTCGTGTGCATAAAAGAATCTCAAGTACGAGTAGAATTCAATATATTCAAGGCGATGAAGGTTTCAGCATAAATATTCAACTCAAGAAATTTTTCATAATTCGAATCAAAACTTTGTTATCTCTTGATAAAAATTCTATGATGTTTCAACTCAGACCAAACATATTGATACAATTATGAAATTCCCTGGTGGAAAATACACATTACTTTTATGTTATTATAATTTCATCACCAGTTCTCAATTTCGTAATAATTTTTCGTGTGCATAAAAGAATCTCAAGTACGAGTAGAATTCAATATATTTAAGGCGATGAAGGTTTCAGCATAAATATTCAACTCAAGAAATTTTTCATAATTCGAATCAAAACTTTGTTATCTCTTGATAAAAATTCTATGATGTTTCAATTCAGACCAAACATATTGATACAATTATGAAATTCCCTGGTGGAAAATACACATTACTTTTATGTTATTACAATTTTATCACCAGTTCTCAATTTCGTAATAATTTTTCGTGTGCATAAAAGAATCTCAAGTACGAGTAGAATTCAATATAGTTAAGGCGATGAAGTTTTCAGTATAAATAATCAACTCAAGAAATTTTTCATAATTCGAATCAAAACTTTGTTATCTCTTAATAAAAATTCTATGATGTTTCAATTCAGACCAAACTCACTATTTTATTGACTTAAATTCTGTACACAATATCTTTTGAATAAAACAGTAACATTAATGAATCCAAAATAACACTACGTATGCAAGTTTTTGGATATAGTTTTTTTTGCAATAAAGGTAGTTGAAAAAACTCTTACACAACTTGAAAATATATAATTCGATAAAATATATAATTTCAATAAACCTACGAAACTTAGATTAAACTCACTGTGACTTCATTGAAACTATTGCTTTCACAAACAAGTTATAGAATAACTGTTGTTGGTTGAAGTCATATTCCATGAAAACGAAAACTTCGAAAAAATCCATTTTATCCAACTAAAACGATATTTTTCAGCACTCTACAAAAATAGATCAGAAATATTTTCCATTTATAACAATTGGACAGAATGGGGAAAAATCTGGCTTGATTTGGAGGATTATGTCGACGCAGATAAAATAGAAGATACTCTAAATAAAATTAAAAAATTCTACCTGGACGATACAGAAATAACTGAAGAAAATGGTTTGGAAAAAATAAACAAGGTGAGGAAAGTTTGCTACATTATATTTTTCAATAGTTACATTAAGATATATATATATATATATATATATATATATATATATATATATATATATATATATAGATATATATATATATATATATATATATATATATATATATATATATATATATATATATATATATATATATAAATATATATATATATATATATAATATATATATATATATATATATATATATATTCATAAATATATATATATATATATATATATATATATATATATATATATATATATATATATATATATATATATATATATATATATATAAATATATATATATATATATATATATATATATATATATAAATATATGAATATATATACATATATACATGAATATATACATATTTTATTTGTGTTTTTTCTAGCAACAACAGATCGTTTTCGACACGAAATTTGTAGTAACTTTCTGAAAGATTTTGAATGAATGAAATTAATTTGGCGTTTATGAAGTGTGAAAAAAATGACATCCACGTCTCATAAACTATTTGCCGATATGGCAGTTTTTAGTTACTAATAATAACGATGTTTATATATAATCTTAACTATCCAGAAACTTCAGTATAATACTTTGGAGAATTCAAATAGAATTGCTACCTGGATCTGCATTATTGAAATAGTGCATTCAGAGGCTAATCGCAAGTTCTACCTGATCAAAGAAAAGAAGACCTAAGTATTCGAATTTCCTTATTAGTAAAGATTCTAGGAAATTTTGTTTTAAATCCTTTTTCTCTAATATAACAAAGTCTGAGCAAAATGTTTCTCATTAAACAAATTATTTACATAATGAGAATTTGCTTTTTTGTTATCGAATCAAAGTGTATGTTCTGAAATTCTAATCTGAACTTTTCAGAAAGTTCTACTAATGTAAAATTTTTCACAATTATCACAATAAATTTTATATACTCCGAAAAATTTTCCATCTTCTCCAGTATTATTACCTACCGGTTCAGACATTGTGTCACGAAAAAAGCAAATTACCTCTTTCGCGTTAAAATATCATCACGTAGGTATGGAGATCATATTAAGAATAATAAATCCATAACGGTTTAGATTTTGAGGTATGAAAATCTTACTGAAAAGTTGTAGATGTTTCTTTATTCAATATTTAATGCTCACTTAAAAAGGTTTCATGGAAAAAATATTAGCAATGACTAAGCTTTATCAATCATACTTGCAATGTTTAGTCAAAAATCTTCGAGAAATGCGGCACTAACTCTTAGTTCATACTTGTTTCTAAGAACTCGGGGAATATTTAATGAAAAATATAGGTATATTTTTCAGTGTCAACTTTGTAGATATAGAAATTTCATATTAGTAAAGTTCTGGTATGATCCATCTCTCTATTTTCAGCTCATGACAGATCGTCATTTCCTAGTAGGAACAGATCTAGCACTGCGTGTCCAAGCAGCAGCAACCAAATCCCCAGTCTACTCTTATCTTTTCAAATTTATACCTGACGATAACTTGCAGTTCTTTGGACCACCCGGTAAGCATTCCAATCGAAAACATTTAAGCTATTTTACGTGCAGCCTCTATCGCTTCTACACTCGCTGGCCGCTGTCCTACCCTGAATACTTCTTAAGGCGCAACAAAGATGCATGCTACACTTAGTCTTTTAATTGGAGCAACATAAAGCAACATGCGACAATGACGCATGCCACATGTTGATCGGTGTTGCCCAGACACATGAGTCAATTCTCGACAACATTCAGCGTGTCGAACAGTGTCGGCGTTTATCCGATAGTCAACGGTATCCTGCGACATGAAGTGGAATATTGAGAAAACTACTTTGTTCATTGAAGATTATCATTATTCTCCGGAATTATGGAATAATAAAATATCAGATATCCGGAACAAATACGTAGTGAAGGATAGCTATCGCCGGTAGCCGAATACCTTAATGTTACCAATAACCTAACACGAGGGGGTATTGCTTCAAAAAAGTTGGTATCAAGGCGAAGCTACAGGGGTCTCACGACAAAAAGTTGGTCACGACAAAAAGTTGGTAACTGGCCCGATTTTAAAAATTCCAACGGATATCGATAAAACACATATGATTTCGATAGGGAATTTGAATTCCCAATTTTTACCAACGAAGAATAAAAAAATATAGCGTTTTTACCCCGAGGTGAAGCTGAATTCTCACTAAAAAAAGTTGGGATCTGGTCCGATTTTAAAAATTCCAACGGTTATCGAGAAAATACATATGATTTCTTCAGAGAAGTTTTGTTCCCAATTTTTTCCCAACGAAGAATAAAAAATTATAGCGTTTTTTAGATAGGCATTACGACATGCGCATGCGCCAAGGTCGATATGTACGAAGTCCTACAAAACATGCGTCGAAGTGCTCTGTGTGCTACGGTAACCAAGCGACGTTGATAGCTCAAGCCTGATTCTGCGTCTGTGTCTGCTTCCCATCCATAGAGATATCTTATCAATTTGATTCATAATTTGCAGCAAAATGAGCCGGGATAGGATATTCAAATTCGACAGTCAAACAATGAATTTTGTTGCTAAATTTTCACGGATTTTATTCGTAATATCGACTTATTAATACATTTATTGCAATTTTCCTTCATTTCATTGGTAAAATCGACTTTCATTGTTATTTAATTTATATAATAGGTACATTCAAAAAATATTGGCGACATGCACATGCGCCGAGGGGTTTTATCATTCCTAGTGCTACGCAGTAGGGTGTCCTTCATTTTTGTATAACCCTTTCTGAACTTTTTGACCACCAACATATAATTGTCTCCTCCACCACCTTCACTTTCTTCTTTTCCATTTTCTATTCAAAGCTATGACCCAAAATGCAGCACCCACGACCTTTTTTAAAGACATGATGCCACAAACTGAAGATGCCTCTATTGAATTGATATAGATGCCACAAACATATGCTACAAAGCGCATGCGACAGTGAGCGACAAGTTTCTCGTTCGACATTTTTTAAATTTGTGCGGCATAGTCGCATATCTACAAATAGGAAACACTAGACGACGTGTAGCATGCTACATGTTGCCTAATGTTGCCCCAGTGGAATTGCGCCTTTAGGCAACATTCGACGCAAGAGACTGTTAATATCCTCACTTCATTCATTCTCCAGCAACACAGGACGTCAAGTGTTAGTAGGAGAAAATTATGTAATTCTTCTCTAGTTTTGAAATGTAAAAAAATAAGGAAGAATTGTTTCGACCATTGAAATGTGAAGAGATCTTCTTTAGAGTTACCTGAATATCTAGTTATAATTTCATTCTCACTTGCGTTTCATACTTTGATACTTTTGTGCATTGTACTTTTAATAAACAGTCTCTGCCTGTCTTTTGTCTTCCGTTCAAAATACCGTCGTCGAATTTACATACTCGCGCTACCCACATCCCTGCTCATAGTCGCTAAAATAGGCATCATTTAAATGGGATTTAGGACAGTCATGTTCGAACATTTGACCTTGAGGTAACATGCTGGCCTAAAATTAAAATGACAATCTATATTATTAGAAAAACATGTTCGATTTAAGCGGTTATTATATTTGACTTCATGATGCGGCGTTTCACCACTAGGTGGCTTCTTCGGATATAATTTTGAATGCTAATATTAAAAATCATGTTCATTCATTATTTCATCTCATACAAAACTTTTGATGTAATAATTAGACTTCAGTCTCAAACCAAGTGCAATAAACTAAAAATATACTATGTACCTACTTGACAAAATATTAGGTTGAAAAATCGACTAGAATTAATCATTTCTAACTATTAAAATATGAAAAAAAGGTAGAAATAGAAAATATTTCTAGTTCTATTTTGCTCAATTTGAGTCTCCATTAGTCTAGTCAACAAGTTCAAAAACGTGTTAATTCTTGGTAAAGCTCCTAAAAATATGAGCGATAGCTCATGTGATTCGGAATGACGTCTAGAAAAATGTATCTCGAGGATTTATTAGCACATAAACAATTGCAATTGTTATTAACAAATTAAGATGAACAAAATATGGCATTTTGTTTTTCGTTAATAACTCATAAACTATGGATATTTAAGAAATTTTGAAAAAATATCCTCAAAGATGAGGAAATTTCCAATAAAAAAGTCCGGACTCTCGGAACTCTACCTATATTATTTATTATTTTAATTGAATGCCGAAAATAAGGCTCCGCGCGGCCGTTGAGCTGATGACGCTTTGCCGCTAAAGCGAGTGCACCACATAAAATAATTTTGTTATAGTAACAAATGTTGATTCAAAAATTTGAATAAATTATGGTATCATCCAGATACTTGAGCGAAGACATACAAGTTGGAAAAAAATTTTTAAGTGAATTTTTCTAAAAGTTATACTATTGTTTATTAACAATTTTTTTTCCAATCTCCCTTTTCATGTATAACGACATAAAGGTTTGAATGATTGACCTAAAAATTTTTGGCTGGAGCCCTTGCTATGTATATACTTAACAAGATCATGGGATAAAATCTTCTTAAAGTTTATTATTTTGTTTATAATGATTTTTTTAAGTTAACAAAGAATTAAATTTTCTGGAAATGTTGTTAAAAAAAATTTATTCAACAAATTGTATGTATTGCGTTTTCTGTATCCAACAATAGGATCGAATAATTTTCGAAAAAAAATTTCAAAATAAATTGTTAATATATTGTTTATAAACAAATTGACAATTTTGATATTTTTTGAACATTTTTTTTCACAATTTTATTGAGTTGGCTAAAGAATGATTTAAAAAAAAATAAAATTTCCATAAAATTTTTTTTTATTGTTTATAACAAATTTTTTTATATTTCGATTGTTTAAATAATTATCGAAGAACTATTTTCTCTTTAAAAATCATAGTTGGCATTTATTCATAGGTTAACAAAAAAAAAAATAAATTTCTTTATTAATAATTCCATTGTTTATTAAATTAACAATTTGTTATAAACAAATTCTATAACACGTTATATTTTTTTTCTTAAGCTAAAAAAAATTACAAAAACAGCCATACATATGAAAGTACTAAAAAATATCTTTTCTATTTTTTAAAATACTTTTAAATAGCACGACTTCGAAGTTGCACCGGTCATGCGATTTGTCAAGTAACAAATTGATCTAATTTATTAAGTATTAGAGATACGATAATGGACATTCAGTTGGTTTTTAAGAGAAATTAAGTTAAATTTCAAATCACTTGGTCACAAAGACCAAGTTTATAGCTATTGTTTATCAGCTACTATATCTATTTGTTTATAAAAATTTGAGAATTTCTTGACTTTCTCGTATCTTTTATGACTTATAACTTGTTAAGTAATAAAAACAAACCTATGAAACCTTAAACATTTTGTTCAATGATAAAATATCTACCAATCAAACTGTATATCCTATCCGTATCTCATATAGATTAAATTATATACGTGTCTTCATCAATGTTTACCTAACTCTTTTTACTTCATATATGATTTCTGATTTCTTTATTACATTACTTACCTATATTTTGCAATATTTTACATTTTATACCTTCTATTAAATTATTGCATGCAGCTTCTTACTTAAGCCTCTTTCATTAATTACTTTCAAAAAATAGCTTTTTTTCAAATTATGGTGTTTTTTTTCAAATTTTACGAGAAAGACAAGAAATTCTCAAATTTTTATAAACAAATAGATATAGTAGCTGATAAACAATAGTTATAAACTTGGTCTTTGAGTGATTTTAAAGTTTACTTAATCTCTCATAAAAACCAACTGAATGTCCATTATCGTATCTCTAATAATTGATAAATTTGATCAATTTGTTACTTCACAAATCGAATGACCGGTGCAACTTCGAAGTGGTGCAATATTTAAAAGTATTTTAAAAAATAGAAAAAATATTTTTTTGTACTTTCATATGTATCGCTGTTTTTGTAATTTTTTTTAGCTTAAGAAAAAGTATATAACGGGTTATAGAATTTGTTTATAACAAATAGTTAATTTAATAAACAATGGAATTATTAATAAAAAAATTTATTTTTTTGTAAACCTATGAATAAATGCCAACTATGATTTTTAAAGAGAAAATAGTTCTTCGATAATTATTTAAACAATTGAAATATAAAAAAATTTGTTATAAACAATAAAAAAAAATTTTATGAAAATTTTATTTATTTTTTGAATCATTATTTAGCCAACTCAATAAAATTGTGAAAAAAAATGTTCAAAAAATATCAAAATTGTCTATTTGTTTATAAACAATATATTAACAATTTATTTAAAAAAAAAATTTCGAAAATCATTCGATCCTATTGTTGGATACAGAAACGGCAATAACATACTATTTGTTGAATAAACAACATTTCCAGAAAATTTAATTTTTTGTTAACTTAAAAAAATCATTATAAACAAAATAATAAACTTTAAGAAAATTTTATCCCATGATCTTGTTAAGTATATACATAGCAAGGGCTCCACGGAGCCAAAAATTTTTAGGTCAATCATTCAAACCTTTATGTCGTTATACATGAAAAGGGAGATTGGAAAAAAAATGTTAATAAACAATAGTATAACTTTTAGAAAAATTCACTTAAATTTTTTTTTCCAACTTGTATGTCTTCGTTCAAGTATCTGGATGATACCATAATTTATTCAAATTTTTGAATCAACATTTGTTACTATAACAAAATTATTTTATGTGGTGCACTCGCTTTAGCGGCAAAGCGTCATTAGCTCAACGGCCGCGCGGAGCCCTATTTTCGTCCTTCAATTAAAATTATAAATAATATAGGTAGAGTTCCGGAAGTGCGGACTTTTTTATTGGAAATTTCCTCATCTTTGAGGATATTTTTTCAAAATTTCTCAAATATCCATAGTTTATGAGTTATTAACGAAAAACAAAATGCCATATTTTGTTCATCTTAATTTGTTAATAACAATTGCAATTGTTTATGTGCTAATAAATCCTCAAGATACATTTTTCTAGACGTCATTCCGAATCGAATGAGCTATGTCTCATATTTTTAGGAGCTTTACCAAGAATTAACACGTTTTTGAACTTGTTGACTAGACTACATAGCAAAGTTTCTGTATTCAGATTTTAGAGAGAAATTGGGATAGTCCCATGTTGCACATAGCACATATAAGATAAGGCAAATGGTAATTATACCTTTAGAGCTACATCAGAAAGTTCTGGATATTCATTTCTATTATTTAGACAAAAATTACCAAGTTCACACTCTTTGAAAATAAATTTTTATTCTCCATCTAATGTTAACTCAAGTTTTTTTTTTAAATATAAATGTTTCATCCACCTTTCTTTTCAACAGAAGGTAATTTTTTCGCAATCCATATTGTATACCATTACATTATGGTGTCTCATAATACTCACTTTTTCAGCTGCTTCGCATGGAGTGGACGATAAGCTGATGTTCAAATTTACATCCAATCCGAATAGACTGAAGCCTCAAGGAGAAAAAATGATGCGGTTGTTAGTAGACTTCATAGCAGAATATGCAAAGACCGGGTATGTTTAATGTTGGTTTCAATTTCATTTATAAAAATTCAGCCTACGTATGTTTGTGTCAACTCAAATCTCGTAGGAAGGGTCACGTGTTTTATGCCTCTTTATATATATATATATATATATATATATATATATATATATATATATATATATATATATATATATATATATATATATACTTATATTTCAGACATAAATTTTTTTTCGAAAATCGTGGTCTAGGTGCTCTAAAACGGATAAAAAACTACTCCTGCACCTTACTGCTTTCCTTCGATACACTGCAATTGTATGTATTTTATGGGAAAATACGACCAAAAAAGCATCAAGGTAGAATTCGCAAAATCCTATTTTATTGGATTGACTATAGTGTTAATTTAGCTTAACTGCATATTTCAAGCAGGTAGTTCACTGACCTATTTTAGAAATCAATCTAACTGTATTTAAGATAGTGGTGTTAATCAAAGGATTTCTTTCCTTAGCCATATTTATACATACTGCTAAGCCGATATGAGTTCTCTAATTTATTTAACTCTTCTCCAGGATTCCAAGAATTGGAAACGTGAAATGGACTCCTATCAATCCACGAGATAATTCGCTCAATATTTTGGAAATAAACTCACCAACAAACATAAGAATGATCAATGTGAAAGAATTGGCTCCAATGCGTTTCTGGGATTCTTTACCGATAAAGGAAAACAACCATCTGTTTTAAAATTGAATGTTGAATGTTTATACTATTTTAGGAAACTAAATACATAAAGATCAAACTACTTAACCATTTTTTCTTTTTTCTCGCCTGCGTTTTCATAACAGAAAACAAAACATATGAGCAGCAGCTCCGTGACTTTATGCCTCCATAGACGGACCGCTTGGAGCAGTCAGTGCCGACAGCTTCAAGCGGTCGCTGTTGGCAATTTCTTGAGTGCACCGCCCAACAAGGTTGTGTGCGACTATATATATATATATATATATATATATATATATATATATATATATATATATATATATATATATATATATATATATATATATATATATATATATATATATATATATATATATATATATATGTATATGTATATATGTAAGTATACAGTATAAAGTATACAGCTTTATTCACGTTATTCGACACGAAGAGTTATGGCTAAAGTATTTGATTTTATGAAAGTTTTTTCTTTAGGATGGATAGGGACCTAGCAGGTGGACTGTTGGTATTTTTAAATGGAATACCCTGTATATTATTTCATTTTTGGATTTTACGATGAAAACAAATGCTAGTTTCATTAAGGTTTAATTCACCTAAACCTTATGGTTTTTGAAATATCTCGTATTTTGTGAAAATATAGTATCAATTTCAACACTTAAACTCTCAACCTATGTTTTCTTGTTTTTAACCAAATTAATGATAAGGCCTACTACTTGGAACAATCTTTGTGTCGCACTTGTGAAATATTGACTAAATTAGACTTGGTGTGTAAAAATAAAGGTAAAATAATTGCAGTCTTTGAACGGCACTAAGTTGTTTAACTTAAATGGGACACTCCGTATTTTATACTACCAACAGATGTAAAATTTAATTGTCTATCGAATACCTGAATATATTCCAATCGACATCTCTTCACGTTTTCGAATGAAATGCACATTTTCATCTTGCAAACTGATTTTAAGAAATTAATCATTTATCAAGTCGCCTATGGCGTTTTGAGAAATCAGAATTGATTGAAATAAACATCAAGATCATAATCTAAGGGTTTATCTTTCAATATCTTAAATGTTATGTACTAGTTTAAACTATGAAGAAAAAAAAATTATGGATATGTAACAAGCAATATTTTATATCAAGCGTTCAAAATGGCGTCCATCAGTCTCTAAACACAATTGTATCCTTTTTATAAAACCTTTAGCAACATCTTATAACATACGCAGGGTCACAGGATAACATTTGAAAAAGCTTCTCTGATATGCTGTTTCCATAGGCGACTTGGTAAATAAAACATTTCTCAAAATTAGTTTGCGAAATGAATATAATTATTATAAAAAGGATACGTTTGTGTTATATATATGTATATATCAGGGGCGGCTAAGGAGGCTAAGCCTCCTCCTCGATAATATTCCGTGTATCACTAATATATTATATTGAATAGTCAGCATATTCATATTAATCAAAATCATATTATTTTATGCACCTACCTTCCTTTCAACCTACATCATATAATGGTATTTACATTTACTGCATTTCATTCATTTCAAGATTTGTGGCAACGCTGCGGAGGTTTGAAAAGGTATATTCTCAACGTTCATTATGCCTGCCACAGAAAAGCAAACAACGGTGCGAATACTGCCAATGAATACTTCATTGCAATAGAAAAGCAAAACACATGTAAATGGCAACACCGATGGAGCCTGAGTCTCATACAATGTCGACCAATCACAACTATAGAATTTCGGGTAAAATCGAGTGAATTCGTTGGAAAGCATTAATTTAATCGTAGTGACTAATGGCCGAAAACAGCTTGTTTACTTATATTGCTCGCGTATTGTTTTAAAATGAGTTTGGCTACGGAAGTTATGAGGATAAAGTTTTGATAAAAACATTGCGACCTACCCCTGAATTAAACAATTTGGTGCAGCGTAACAGACAACAAAACCGCGGTTTTAATACAAGGAATTATGAGAGACATCCTTGCCTAAACGGATCACAGGTAAAAAAATAAATTATTTTGTTGGCAGTGTTTACTTTTTACTAGTGAAAATGTCTCTGTTTGGGGCCGCTTAGGATTTGAGGATTTAATTATATACTTACCTAGTTGAAAGTGAGGAATTTTTCACCGATAAAGTAACTTTAAATACAGCACGCGGATTAATATCTTACTTACAAGATAAGGAATTTATATATTTTTTAAACATCTTTAAATTAATTTTTGAACAAACAGAAATAGTTTTTCAAATCTTACAGCACAAGTTTTCAGATGTAATTTACTCACGAAATCGGCTCAAGTTTCTTTTGGAAAAAATTTCAGAATTTCGTGCAGAAGTTTATTTTAAAAAACTATTTTCTGTATTTTTAACTACTGATGATACGACTCAATTTAGCCCAAAACGACAGAAATTCAGTTACGCAGATATGGAGCTTCACTATAAGCAAATATTTTATGAAATTTTGGATACTATTAGGGGTCAAATAGGAATAAGGTTCTCTGATTTGAAAGAACTGCATTTCTTCGACTTACTCAATAAAAATTTGTTAACCCGATTTTCGGCTAATTTTCCAGATAACATTTTGGAAAATTTATGTCAAAAATAGACTTTTTTTGATAAAGTGGCCATAAAAAGTGAACTGTGTGTTGTTTATAATGACAATGAAATTTTGGGGCAAAATGAAAATCATGTGAGGACTATTAAATACCTTTTTGATAATGATTTGAATTAACATTTACCCAAAGTTTATAAACTCTTATGTCTAATTGTTTCTATCCCGGTGACATCGGCTTCCGTAGAGCACTCGTTTTCCACTCTTAAGAGAATTAAAACTTATTTACGAAATTCAATGAGCCAGGATCATTAGTTTGTTGTCTATTGAAAAGGAATTGGTAAAACTTTTGGCGAAAGACAAAAAATTTTATGAGGATATTATAGATCATTTTGCTAACGTTAAAGATCGCAGAATCCCGCTAATCTTCAAAAATATATAATAACTTTTTATTTGCTCTCACCAGCTGTTAACAAATTCGTTAAGTAGGTATGTAGGTACCTATTTTGTGAAAAAAAAATTTCATGAATAGATGAATTGATTAATTGGCTGAGAAGAGTTTTTGTGAATATTGTAAATAGGAGTTGTAGGTCTCCAGGTAGACACTCGAAAGTGAAAACAAATTAATAGCTTAGGGTGCTTCTTTTACTTTGATTTTCTTTAAATTATAAGGTGGTTGACCTTGAAATCCTAAAAATTTTCGCCTATGGTGTATTTTTTAACACCTCTTGTAGCCTCCTCGAACCAAAACCTCACGAGCCGCCACTGGTATATATATATATATATATATATATATATATATATATATATGTGTGTGTGTGTGTGTGTGTGTGTGTGTGTGTGCAACAAATGCTCGTTTAAATTTATAAGATATAGAAATTAGAATTCGAAGGCCATGAGTCACCTATGAGAGCGTTGTATCATTATTCACGCGATGAATTCCGAAAATTCTCGCATGTGGAATTCTGCATATGGAAATTTTGATTATCTAGTTTCTACTTAAAACCAATATTTTGTTTTCCATATCTGCCATATAATTTTTATGTATCTTAAATGGAATTCTGAAATGCAAAAGTATTAAACTCATAGTAATTTCATGAATTTCTTTCACGTATGTAACGCAAATCTTACTTAGAATAAAGCAAGGCCTTATATACGCTCTACAATTTAACACAAATTGTTTATGTCATAATCTTCATGATAATTATTGAATATTCACGGGTTACTTTATTTCTTGTTTTTCAATTAGAAATTTTGAGTTTTTAGCCGTATTTTCCCCGAAAATAATAGACGATTTTAGTGTATCGAAATTCAACATTCAGATGCGGAAGTAATGCCAACTTAATCAGCCTAAATGGGCTGAAATTTGCTATCTTGGATTTTTTTGTGGGGCAGAACAAAACTATCATAGTTTGGCAAAATTTTTCCACCGTAGCAATTTTTACGTAGATATTTCTTGTTTTCATATATATATATATATATATATATATATATATATATATATATATATATATATTACTTAATTTTTTACAACATGAAGAAATTAAAAACAATAACCTGAATAAAAACAGACACATCAAAAAATTGAACAAACTAATATCTAACCAATCACCACAACCAATAGAAGCAACATCACATGAAAATAGTGTAATTAATACCACTACCACTGTTTTACCCTTTTTCGTCGAAGAAACATTATATTTAGACCCCAAACACTCTATAGAAATTAATAATATCAAACAAATACCAATCAATAATATTATAGCTAACATAGAAAAAGGTATTTCAAATTTATGTCCTGAAAATCAAAATTCCATTAGACAAAAAGTAGCACAAACTATTAAAACTCACCACAATAAATACAAAAATGAAAAACAAACATTACATAATACACAAACTATCAAAAACTTATATCAAACCAAACAATTCATCAAATCTAATCCACAACTAACAATCACTAAATCAGACAAAGAAAACAAAACAGTTATACTAGAAACAAATACATACAAACAAAAAATTTCTGCAATGCTTAGAGATTCTTCTACATATAAACAAATTAAAAAAGATTTAACTGAGACTCTGCAAAATGAAAGTAACAAATTGTTTAAAACATGGCAACAAAAAAATTTCATTTCTCCACAAAAATCAAAAGAATTAATTCGACACAACAGCCTTCCACCTAAATTTTATGGTCTTCCTAAAATACATAAATAAAACATACCATTAAGACCTATCGTCTCTTATATTCAATCACCTCTATATAATCTTTCTAAATTTCTTTCTTTAATATTGAAAAATATAATAAATCAAAATCCTTATTATATCAAAAATTCTCTCGATCTAGTAGACCATCTTAAAACTTTGAAAATACCTAACAATTACAAATTTTTCTCATTAGATGTTGTTTCTCTTTATACCAATATTCCAAATTCTTTGGTTCCAATAATAATTAATGACAAATGGAATATTATCAAAAATTATACAAATATTCCTATAACCGATTTTATACAAGCAATTCAATTTGCACTTGGTACAAACTATTTTCAATATGAAAATAACTTCTACCAACAAATTGATAGCAATGGAAAGTCCTATTTCCAGTGTTATAGCTCAATTAGTTTTAGAATATTTAGAAGAAAATGTATTAAATAATTCGAATGAACGAATTATAACTTTCAAAAGGTATGTTGATGATTGCCTTATAATAACATCACAAGATTTTATTGATGATATTCTCAAAAAATTCAACGACTTTAATAGAAAATTACAATTTACTCTAGAAAAAGAAACAATACATTAAATTTTCTTGATATTACTCTCATACACAAAAACAATGAAATTATCACAAAATGGCATAGAAAAGAAATTTTTTCACAAAGAACATTGAACTACAACAGTACACATCATTTGTCACAAAACAAGAGTTTAATAATCGGATATATAGACAAAGCAATTAAACTTACTTCACCTACACACAGACATGAAACATTACAAGATGTCCATAAATTACTCATAAAAAACGATTACCCAATAAAACTTATACAGAAAATCACTTAAAATAGAATTCATAAACTGTACAACACATTAGAAACATCAAAAAAAGAAAATATTAACAAAAAATATATTCCTCTTCCATATATTCCTCATTTAAGTAATAAAATTTCACAAATTTTAAATCCACACGATATTAAAGTAGCCCACACCGCACAAAATCAAATTAAACAAATATATTCTAAATTAAAAAGTAAAACACCTCTTCTGCAAAAATCTCATGTTGTTTATAGTATACCCTGTAATAATTGTAATAAATCATATATAGGACAAACTTTTCAAAATTTAGAAGAAAGATTAAAAGCACACAAATATACCACAACACAAACCACAGCACTAATAAAACATAAAAACAATGAGAATCATACTTTCAACTTTAATAGCACAAAAATTTTAGAAATAGAAAAAGATCAAAAACGCAGAGAAATTTTAGAGATGTTACATATTCAAAAAAATCTAAATGAAGTCGTAAATGATAGAACAGATATCAAACATTTGAGTTCAATATACGCAGATTAAATTCTTTAATTTTTCTAAGAAACAATATAAATCTAAACAAAATAATTCAACAAATAAACTCTAACCACAACAACTCGCCTTCTTAGACAAAATCTAAACATCTAGAATTTTCAATTTTTCTAGAAAGAAAGTATAGTTTAGAACATGTGATCATGTAATGTCTTTTTAAAGACAACAATCAAATATTTTAAACCTATTTTGTACATTACGTGGGTGAAGGTTTCTGTGGTTCCCTTCCCATCTAATATCAACGGACCTGTCTGTTGATATTGGACTAAATAGCACGTAATTAATAACTGAAGACGGCCACAGCCGCAATGAGAAATTTTTGAAAAAAAGATAAATAGTACGCTTTACGTATTATTATTATTCTTTGACTCTTCAAAATCAAAATAATTTGAACCTATCTCGAACATTGCGTGGGTAAAGGTTTCTGTGGTTTCCCTTACCATCTAATAATAACAAATTTGAATGTTAATATTGGACTGAATAGCACGTAATAAATAACAAAGAACGGCCACAGCCGAAAAAAATTTTAGTGAAACAGTAGTCTGTTTCTATTCAAATCTTTCAAATCAATAAATGTCAAAGAAATTTAAATTTTTTCAAAAGTTTTGATAAAGCCACGAATGTCGTGGCGAAACGTCAACTTTTTAATTAATCGAGTTTTTTAAGATTCAACAAGCCTGTTATTGCTAATAATTATCAAGAGATTATATATATATATATATATATATATATATATATATATATATATATATATATAATATATATATAAATATAAATATATATATATATATATATATATATATATATATATATATATATATATATATATATATATATATATATATACCCTGCTCAAATAATGAAAATTACACTTCCAAAATTAAGAAAATGTATGGACAAAGTATCCAAATTTCATGAATTAGAAGGGATCACATCTAAAGCTGAACTATGGCAAACTTTTTGGGTTAACAAGAAGGAGGACTACGAAGATTTGGAGATAACAGAATAAATCTAACAAGCAGAATGTTTTTATCCGAAAGTGAAAACAGCCCTAGAAATTTTACTGGCAATGCCTTATTACAATTGAAAGATCATTCAGTACACTCAGACGCGTGAAAACGTGGCTGAGATCAACAATGATTGAAGACAGGTTAAATGGACTTTGTTTGCTCAGTGCATATAAAAAACTTGTAAACCGTTTTGCAGAAGATACTCGAAAATTACTTTTGAAGTAGAAGCGATTTAAATAAAATAAAAACGAATGCATAGTCAAATTTACTTTTATTTATTTAACAACCTATAAAGTAGAATCATTTGCGGCTGTGACCTACACAATTGCACTACATGTTTCATGTAGGTCTCTTTGTGTAGTGTGTATAACAAAACAGCCGCGGACGATCCTACCTAAAAAATCTGACTTGCCCTCCCCCTAAGCCAGAAGCCAGAAGAATATATATATATATATATATATATATATATATATATATATATATATATATATATATATATATATATATATAGGTATATATATATATATATATATATATATATATATATATATATATATATATACTCTTGATAATTATTAGCAATAACAGGCTTGTTGAATCTCAAAAAACTCGATTTTATTAAAAAGTTGATGTTTCGCCACGACATTCGTGGCTTTATCAAAACTTTTGATAAAGCCGGTTCCGAACGGCCAATGGGCTTGTGAACGATGCACATTACCCAACAATTTCTCTCGAATCTATTAACCACTAAATTCCGGACATACACAACACCCAAGAGCAAGGTGGGACTCGAACTCACAATCCTCGGTTTACAAGCGGTAAACCTTACCGCTTGGTCTACCGAGGCCTCACACGCAAGTTTGTAGCACTACAAAACTAACAGGGGAATTCCCTGATACAACTAACGAGTTAGTCGTAAAACCCGAACAAATGAAATAGGATTCTATTGACTATCAAACTATTATAATTTGATGTACATTTATATTTGGCACAATGTAAAAAACTGTAAAAAGCTCTTTAGATGTTAGTCCAGCATTGTATTTTAGTTGCACCAGTTTACATTCCACCATATTATTGTAACACCAACACTTGTGACCCCCTGGCGAATGAAAAAGAGTGGCCGAAGTTTCTTGTCAGTTCTCATGGCTCATGGAGAGCGGAGAGGAGGGAAGCCTGGAGCAGATTGAGTATCGAGCTCAATGTGGACACCATAGTGGGTATGATGACGAAGAGCAGAGAGGCATGGGAGACTTTGTTCCAGTTCGTGGTGGCAATAATGGAGAGGAAGGAGGCGGAGGATAGAGAGCAGCAGGAGTGGGAGCGATAATGCGAGAGTGTAAGATGAGCGAGGGGTATTTCGGAGTGAGGTTATGGGTATAACACTTGGTTCCGCTCTGAAATACTGGACGAATATCCATCGAGGTTTTATTGTCGAACAACAGACGGTTCCAAGGATGGATAAGGAGAGGTTTTTTTAGTGGGTATAACTATTATGAGGCAATAAGAACAGCCAGTTGAGTCCCACACTCCCCTGGCGCAGAACCAATTGGCGCTAGGGGGACAGTGCGTAAAAGAGCATTTTTCCTCTCAAAAAAAAAAAAAAGTTCTCATGGCTCAACCCGAATAAGCTAACTGACTGTATGCAAATTGGCTCAAATAGCTCTTCCACAACACAAGTATCATGGATGTCATTTACTTACATGAATATAAATTTGAATTTGATCATTCTTATGTAACTTTGATTGTCCCTAATGAATATTCAAAATATTATACGAACTATTTTATTACCAAAGCCAAACAGTTTGATTTGTAAAAGTAATAAATAAAATATAGGGAGTTTATTTCAAAAACTAGTATCATTACACGCACACAGATATACGTGTTCCTGCATAGCCGCTCCGGATTGTCACGCACACAAATTTTCGGTTTTATTCGCTTATCTGAGTTTAATACCATAAACTTGAGAACCTAAAGCAAACCAAGGGCCTCTTGGCCAAATTTGCTACAGGCCTCGCGCTAGCTTAATCCGGCACTGAGTAACGCAGCTCTATGCTCACGCGTTTTTTAAAAATTTATCTCAAATAATAATGGAAATTTTCTGAAGGTTAAGTAATATAAATAATGTGTGTCGGCCTTTATGAAGTAAACATTACTAACATCGTACTATGATAATAAATTTCCTCATACCAACACATTCTGCGAAGTACAAAAGAAAAAACCTGCTTAGATAATGGTTGATACTAACTGGTAAACAAGATTAGTATGGTCTGATATTGTGAGGAATTGACAAAGCAGGTGTGCGAATTTTGTTATGGAAATGATTCATGACCTCCCTCTTCTTTTTGTGCTCTTTTTGACAGGTAAGAATTGGATAATAACTAATTGAAGTTTGAGAATATGTGAGTGTAACAATTTTCTTTGTCTTGGTTATTCTTCGTCCACTATGTTGTTCAATGTTTTTGTAACTATTGGTTGATTGCGTTGGAAGGTGCTTTCGCAAATATATTTAATTTCTACAGGGAGAGTTAATTTTAAGTTTTTATCATTTCAAATAATTAGCAATATGGTTGCATTAAATTAAGTGACCGTTGTTTTCTCCGTAAAAATGATAATGACTATATCGTAAGATCAAGTATAGCCTCTAGACTAGAAGGACAAAAATTTAGTTACTTCTCAGGAAAATTGCTGGTTTTTTTGTCAGGACCCAACACAAAAACTTGGCCAGATAGGTTCCTCATATTTTGCCTTACAATCCTGCTGTTTGTTATGCCCATTTGAAGTAGCGCTATCTCAGTCAAAGGGACCGTTGAAAATTGGCAGTTTTAGTCAAATTTCTGTTTTATTATATATAAAATCCCTTCAACTTGAATCATTACTACCACATTACTGTTAGATAATCCTGTTGACGCTTGCGCAGTATATATTTTAAAATTTTCATTATGAATGTGCACAACTTATGGTAACTTGAAACTACTCGATTTTTTCAGCAATTTTTAATTGTTAACACATCCATAGTTTTTTTGTCATTTAAAATAACAGTTCTTTGAGTTGTACAAAAAAAAACTTCATTTTACACAATATATCTTTCGAGTCCAATATTCCTTTGATCAAAGTCCAATAGACAATTTTTCCAAAATGAACTGTTACTTCAGACCCCTAGCTAAATTTAAAACCTTTGCGGTTGGTTTATTGAGGAAATTCGACATAGTTTTCTCATTAAAATTTAACAAAATAGACATAAAATTCAATAAATATCAAGTTTGATTAATAATTATTAATATTATTTACGTAAAAATACCTAAGTAGGTGATAATTTTCTGAAAAAAGATAAAAAATAAAAATTTTGTGTGATGGATGAATCTGGTGACTTTTCACCAATCTAATCGATAAGGTATTTTTCATCAATGTTCCACAATGCAGGATATTGTGTTTCAATGTTGCGTTGCAACCAGAACTTCTGATATCCTTGATTGAACTCAACTCTTCTTGCATTATCACATTGGCTTTTTCCATGGATGATATATTGTAGGGATTTATTATCCATTGAGGAATTTGTGAATTTAAGACATCCTCTAACTTCTTAGTAAAATCCTTCGCTCTCAACTTTAATATGTAATAGCAAGTCGAAACAACAAAATATTATGATTCCACGTATAACCAGAAAATGAAAAGACCAAAAAATGGCATGTCTCAAGCTCTAGAACTTTTTAAAATATACACAAAATGTTGTCATTTATTTTGTACCTATATAAGTGTGACTGCTTTGTGTATGCGTACTTACTTTGATACAAAAGAAGCATTGCATAACGGCCACATTGAGTCGTGCGTGAATCAGTCAAAACCTTGGAATGGTTCATATATATTATATAATTTATATAACTATCTCAGAAGTTGAATTCAAAACTTTTGGAATTTTTCATGTATTAATTAATTCTTTTGATATAGTTTTTCCTCTGATATTAATATATTCCTTGCACCTTAGAGATAATTTTATGAAAATGTGAATATCATCAACAGATTGTTTAGCAAAATTAGTACCTACTTGCAAATTAATTGACTTCAGGATGCCATATCAGTTACACAGAAAATCCTACGGTGGTAATTCAACAGGGTACTATTCATGGAACTTATAAACGGTCATACGATGGTCGACCATTCTCATCATTCGAAGGTATTCCATACGCTAAACCCCCAGTAGGAGATTTGAGATTTAAGGTAGGTATCTATTGTCATATACGTATTTTTCTATAAAATGAAACTGTGAACTAATGTAAACCATATAAATCCTTTTAAACAGATACCTAAAATGAATTACTAGGAGAAATAATATTTTAAGTATCATTTTAAGTTATAACTTTACTTCAGACCACGTCACAGCGATCTAAGATTAAAAAAATTAACATTTGATTGGTGAATTGCGTGTAGTTGAAGTCAGAGAAACCAAATATATAAACAGGTGTCTCATTTGAATTTTTGAATAATTTCCGGTTACACCGAAAGAGGAATTCGGCCATGATGATTATACATGTGAAAACATTAAAATTTGGCTGTGATATAACCAACTAATATTTCAACAAAATCTATAAATCTATCGAATCGTTTAAAAGTTACAGGGGCGTCCAATTGCTCATTTAAATCTGGTATATATATATATATATATATATATATATATATATATATATATATATATATATATATATATATATATATATATATATATATATATATATATATATATATATATAAACCTATATATATATATATCTATATATCAGTGGCGGCTCGTGAGGTTTTGGTTTGAGGAGGCTACAAGAGGTGTTAAAAATACACCATAGGCGAAAATTTTTAGGATTTCAAGGTCAACCGCCTTATAATTTAAAGAAAATCAAAGTAAAACAAGCACCCTAAGCTATTAATTTGTTTTCACTTTCGAGTGTCTGCCTTGAGACCTACAACTCCTATTTACAATATTCACAAAAACTCTTCTCATCCAATTAATCAATTCATCTATTCATCAAATTTTTTTTTCTTTCACAAAATAGGTACCTACTTAACGAATTTGTTAACAGCTGGTGAGAGCAAATAAAGAGTTATTATATATTCTTGAAGATTAGCGGGATTCTGCGATCTTTAACGTTAGCAAAATGATCTATAATATCCTCATAAAATTTTTTGTCTTTCGCCAAAAGTTTTACCAATTCCTTTTCAATAGACAACAATTTAATATTTTTCAAACGATTCTGGCTCATTGAATTTCGTAAATAAGTTTTAATTCTCTTAGGAGTGGAAAACGAGCGATCTACGGAACCGATGTCACCGGGATAGAAACAATTAGACATAAGAGTTTATAAACTTGGGGTAAATCTTGATTCAAATCATTATGAAAAAGGTATTTAATAGTCCTCAAATGATTTTCATTTTGCCCCAAAATTTCATTGTCATTATAAACAACACACAGTTCACTTTTTATGGCCACCTTATCAAAAAAAGTGTATTTTTGACATAAATTTTCCAAAAGGTTATCTGGAAAATTAGCCGAAAATCCGGTTAACAAATTTTTATTGAGTAAGTCGAAGAAATGCAGTTCTTTCAAATCAGAGAACCTTATTTCTATTTGACCCCTAATAGTATCCAAAATTTCATAAAATATTTGCTTATAGTGAAGCTCCATATCAGCGTAACTGAATTTCTTTCGTTTTGGGCTAAATTGAGTCGTATCATCAGTAGTTTGAAATAGAGAAAATAGTTTTTTAAAATAAACTTTTGCACGAAATTCTGAAATTTTTTCCAAAAGAACTTGAGCCGATTTCGTAAGTAAATTACATCTGAAAACTTGTGCTGTAAGATTTGAAAAACTATTTCTGTTTGGTCAAAAATTAATTTAAAGATGTTTAAAAAATATATAAATTCCTTATCTTGTAAGTAAGATATTAATCCGCGTGCTGTATTCAAAGTTACTTTATCGGTGAACAATTCCTCACTTTCAACTAGGTATAGAATTGAATCCTCAAATCCTAAGCGGCCCCAAACAGAGACATTTTCACTAGTAAAAAGTAAACACTGCTAACAAAATAATTTATTTTTTACCTGTGATCCGGTTAGGCAAGGATGTCTCTTATAATTCCTTGTATTAAAACCGCGGTTTTGTTGTCTGTTACGCTGCACCAAATTGTTTAATTCAGGGGTAGGTCGCAATGTTTTTATCAAAACTTTATCCTCATAACTTAGTGCACTAAAGTTATGCGATAACAAATATTCCACTAAGTCACCATTGAAATTTTTGAAATTTACTTCAGTAACCAAAGTCATTTTAAAACAATACGCGAGCAATATAAGTAAACACGCTGCTGTTTTCGGCCATTAGTAACTACGATCACACTACGATTCAATTAATGCTTTCCAACGAATTCACTCGATGTCACGCGAAATTCTATAGTTGTGATTGGTCGACATTGTATGAGACTGGGTTCCTATCGGTGTTGCCATTTACATGTGTTTTGCTTTTCTATTGCAATGAAGTATTCATTCGGATTATTTGCACCGTTGTTTGCTTTTCTGTGGCAGGCATAATTAACGTTGAGAATATACCTTTCTAAGCCTCCGCAGCGTTGCCACAAATCTTGAAATGAATGAAATACAGTAAATGTAAATACCTTCTATCTTAATTAATAAATTATATTATATAATGTAGGTTGAAAGGAAGGTAGGTGCATAAAATAATATGATTTTGATTAATATGAATATGCTGAATGCTGACTATTCAATATAATATATTAGTGATACACGGAATATTATTGGGGAGGCTTAGCCTCCTTAGCCTCCTTTGACTAGCCGCCCCTGATATATATATATATATATATATATATATATATATAAACCTATATATATATATATATATATATATATATATATATATATATATATATATATATATATATATATATATATCATGGCACATGAAGCTACTATATGGAAAAGGGACACAATAGGCCCAAGTACTCGGTGCAAGACATGCCGCTTCCCTTTATTATTATATATGAATTATTAAAATATTTTCATCAAGCTATATACTCATGTCGATTAAGTCATGGCTCTAATGCTTTCAAAATTGCCAAAGTAGGTATATATCTTGTCTAGAAAAATATTGATTTATCTTCATTTCATTTCCATAAGCCTGTTAATTACTTATCAAAATACTAACAGATATGTTACATATAATTTCATAAGGAACCTGTAAAAGCTTCTGGTTGGAATGGCACTCTGGTAGCAAATAAGCAATACATTTGTAGCCAGCTTGATGAATCAAATTCCGTTAAAGGTAGGGAAAAATTACTCTCCATTGTACATGATATAAAACTAATCACAATCTCAATACATATTTAAAATAATCAAATGATTCTTCGCAGGCACTGAAGATTGCCTGTACATGTATATCTACGTACCGAAACTGCGTATCAGTAGATACGATAATTTTGACGTGGTAGTGCATATACATGGAGGATCATTAGTTGTTGGTTCACCCTATGAATGGGCTCTACCTGACTATCTAATGGATAAAAACTTAATTATGGTAGCTTTTAACTACAGACTAGGTGCAGCAGGTAATTTATTTTATTTTTGCTATGAAATTTTGAAAATGGCTCAACCTCGTAACAGGTTCACATTCATAACTTATTTCTCAGACATCGTGCAAAATGTTGTAATGGAACGTAGGCAACCTTTCACTTGGCAGACATGTAGCTATAAATACTATGAAGATCTATCTTAGACAATTTTCCAGATTTTTTTTTTCTGTGGTAGTTACATATTGTGAAAGAGTTTGATTTTTATGTACTAAGTTTCATAAAAATAGTAATCAATTTTCAATTTCGAAGCTTATACAAAAATTTCGTTTTGCATTTTGTTTATATTGACTTTCGTCTTCTTGTGACTTCAAAAATATTAAGTTAACTTACTTGTGGATCGAGAGGAATTAATTTCACGTTTCGAATACGTTGAATCTTGAAGATGAAAAATTAATACATTTTAACTATACTTAAATGAGAACCAATAAGTATACATGGATTTTGGATTTTTTTTTAACACGGCTATCTTAAATTATCAAATTCAGTTATCAAATTTCATTATGGGGTAACACAACCCAATTCAATATAAACCGCCTGCAAAGACTTCAAAATAGGGCAATAAAAAATTTATTCAATTTAAAATATGAAACAAGTTCAGCTCAATTGTACAAACAGTATCCAATTCTACCAATTAAAAAACTTTTTGATGTTAAACTTTGTTCGTTAGTATATAAAATAGACCATAAAATAAAATAAAATAGAGAGTAGTATTGTATTCAAAAAATTTTTACACAGATACGACACAAAAAAAATAAAGACCGCTACGTACTAAATGATGTAATAAAATCAGTTTTTGGAAGAGAGCGACCCAGCTACAAAGGAGCCTATCTTTATAATAATTTACCTACAATAATTCGTTTATGTGATTCTTTTCCTGTATTTAAAAATAGTATTAAGGCATATATATATATATATATATATATATATATATATATATATATATATATATATATATATATATATATATATATATATATATATATATATATATATACAAAAAAAAATCTATCTAAATAGAGTTACTTAGTTTGTTTTTTTTTCAATTGATTAGTGTATTATTTGAAAGAAAACAGTCAACTCAATTTTAGCTTATAGGTATTGAATAATCTGACAGAAAGAGATTCGGTTAATTCTAAAATTTAAGTTTTTCCAATAATTTGCTGCGAGTTGATGATTTATCATATTTTTCAGGATTTTTCAGTACCGGGGATTCTGTGGTTCCTGGGAACAATGGTTTTAAAGACCAAGTTCTAGCACTCAAATGGATTAAAGAAAATATTAAAGAATTTGGTGGTAATCCCAATTCAGTAACTATCACAGGATGGTCTTCAGGAGGTCAGGGTGTCCAATTCCATTATTTGTCACCAATGTCCAGAGGTTAGTCCAATATTCAGTAAAATTATCGCATGTACCAAAATTTTAGAATAGAAAAAGATGAAAAATGCCGAGAAATTTTAGAAAAGTAACATATAAGTTTTTTATCAAATATTTTCTCTCTAGGTCTTTTTCATAGAGGTTTCACATCAAGCGGTGTTGTAACTAATCCAGATGCCTTGACACTTATCCCACGAAAAAAAGCAAGACAACTGGCAGAAAGTTTACAATGCCAAGGTGCGACCGTGAGGAGAATGGTGGATTGTCTGAAACGACTTCCAATTGAGAAATTAGTTAATACTACCATGTCGTTCAAGCCTTCAGTGGAAAGAGGAAATGTTAATCCTTTCCTGCCCGAAAATCCCTACAAATTGCTGAAGGATAAAAAAGTATATGATGTGCCGTTGGTTGCCTCGAATGTCATAGATGAATCTATGTTCAGTCTCGATTGTAAGTATAACTAAGTCTCTGACTCTAACAATTAGAGCTTGGAATAATTTGCAGTAGACTTTGACATTAAGCAATGTTTGTCATCAATTAAATTATGGTATGTATTAGATGTAAATATTTCACAAACATGTTGTCTTACTTGACAGTTGAAAAATTTTATCATGATAATGTTGATGAAAGAAGATTCATTTTCTCAAGTGGGAACCAAAGGAAGTATAGAAAACCTTGAAACCTTGAAGGTTGCAATAGACATCGACAAGAAGACTCAGTGTCTACATTTCCAACGTAGGCTGCACAGGAGCTTAGTTATCTAATCATGTCTACTCCAAAGCAGCTATAGCTGATTCGATCTAAGTGGTGAATTGTTGGTTTCCAATAACCTTCCTTGGTGGAGGGCGCTCTGGGTTGTAAGTGTTTCCGACCACGATTTGTATTGGGACAATTAGAAAATTGTTAATTCACTCCGAGTCAAATAAAAAATGATGAGATCTTATAAGATCGAAACAGCTGTATGCAGATTTTGAGTCGGGCTGACAATTTCTATAATTCACTGTTGGATTGTGAATGTACAATTCTTGTCGAGCAATACATATAACCAGCTCCCTGGGAAACTTGTTTGATAATTTTTTTAATTAGTGAAGAATTTTCTTGGTTCACTTTATGTATTATATTAAATTGGCCATGGTCAACTTGTATATTTTTCATGATTTGATTTTTTATAAATAAATATATTGTTTCAGCTGTGTATAAAAACAGATCGGAAGTATTTTCTATATATAACAACTGGCTGGAATGGGGTAAAATCTGGCTCGATCTGGAGGATTATGTAGACCAAGATAAACTGAACGATACTTTGAACAGATTGAAAAAATTCTATTTAGATGACACAAAACTTACGGAAGAGAATGGTCTTGAGAAATTAAACAGAGTGAGTAAATACACGGGGGCATAAATCATGCTATGAAATACCAAGAGCAAATTTAAGGTGGGAAGTTCCAAGGAATTCTTAATCTTTGTAAAATAGCCTATACAAAATCAATCGATACGTTTTTCGAATTTTTGAGCTGATATTTTTCTTTCTCGTTATAAAAATAGTTCACCATTTCAATTATAATGATTTATTCTGACTACCCAAATTGTTTCTAAAAATATATTCAGTAATACCTACCTACCAACGTATTATTGTATTATTTTTCAAATACTATTTAATTTTTACAGATATTAACAGATCGTCATTTTCTTGTTGGAACAGATCTTGCACTTCGTACTCATGCTGCAGCAACCAGATCACCAGTTTTCTTTTATCTCTTTAAATTCGTACCAGAGGATCGTCTGCAGTTCGGTGGTCCACGTGGTGAGCAACTTAGTGTAGCATCACCCTTGAGTCAATTAACTAATTTTAATGTGGTGACTTATTTTAAGAAAAATTGAATATCGATTCATTAAATCAACTGCGGCAGATTAATTACAAAGAAAAATTAAAGTAATAGACCGAGAGATACTGAAAGGATTTGTGAAGTCATTTCTTACATTATGGCGCTTTTAGGGGAGTTCATATACGTAACAAATTGAAAGAAAATGTGCGCGGGTCGCAATTGCAGAATAATTAATTGAAATTGCTCGGAAATCCGGAGGTATGAAACAATTTCTTTCACAAAATTTCTTCAATTTATCGGAATTTTAACAATAAAAAATCCGAAAATTATTTCTTACAGGCTGATTTTTTTCAAACAATTGTTTTTTATTAATCTTGTGCGAAAATCACCACGCCATACCATTCCGACGATCCAAAATACCCGCCATACTCCCTGAAACATGTAATTTTTTAAAATTCGAAAAACTATTTCTTTCACCTTGAAATTTGGTCTAGTAGTTATTTTTATGATTAGAAACATATTTGTTATAATGCCATGCCGGTAGAGTGGGTGATATACGTACACTGTGATTGAATAATTTAAAATTTCATGCATTCGAACCATTTCTTACAGTATGGCACCACTTTTGGACTCCACCATAAGTATGGGATAAATTTTCCTGAATCATACTTTTTATGAACTTTCCGAAAATTCAAATGACATACTGTAAAAAATAGTTTAATTTATAAATTTTTTTTACATCGCAGCGTGCGTATGACTGTCTTTCGTACCAAGGTCCACAGTATGACGTATTTTTGTTAACTTATAATCGTATTGGAACAATCTGATTTCATTTATGCCATAGGTACTGTAAAAAATAATTTTACGGCTTCTATAGGCGCGTTTTAAAAACGGTTAAAAAATACTATTTTTCAAGTATGGCACCACTTTTGTACTGCACTAGAAGTATGACGAATATAATTTTGTCTCACTATATCATAAACTCAACACGATTTAACTGCCATACTGAAAGAAATAGTTTTTGGAATTTTAAAAAATTACATGTTTGAGGGGGTATGGCGGGTATTTTGGACCGTCGGAATGGTATGGCGAGGTGATTTTCGTACAAGATTAACCTTCCAGAAGTGGCGCCAAGTATGTGAGACCCGACGCGTCATAGATTGTTCGGTATCTCTCGGTGGTTTGTCGTAATTTCTCGTATGGTATCGTTACTGTAGCCAGCGAGAGCGGTGTGGCTGTTAGTTCTAAGAAGTTATAGCAATAAAGGTCTGTGATACTTGGCGCCACCTCTTGTGATATTTATTTGTCACTAATAATAGTTTGTGTTTTTACTTATTTGGTAAGTAATTATATGATTTTTGAATATTATAATTTGATTTCAAATCAAGTGATTATTTTTTGTTTTATTTTTAGAATCAAGTGATTATTTTTTTTTTATTTTTAGAGATGTGTAGCTGGGAAAAAGAACAAAAACAATTACGTCGACTATGGGAAGAATGGGTCCAATAGATGGACCGGATGATGAGGAAGAAGAATTGGCTACAGAGGATAATGTTCTTGAAGCAAGAGAAACTGATAGTGAGGATCTAGAAAGAGGTGTTTTTTTTGTGTAAAAGATTCAAAAAGTAGATGTCTTTCCCACCTTAAAGCTTGGTGCCCCCTTTGTTATGATTCTTTGCAAAACCCTTAAAATAGAAAATTTAGTTATTATTTTGATGAAGTATATTCAAAATTTTGAGTTTTGTTCTTATTTTAAGTTTTTTTCTAGTGAATTTTTATTTTATGTTTATTTTTTTCACTATCTATATTTTAAGAATTGTTTTTATATTTTTATGTAACTTGAATGTTCGTTTTCTTATAATAAAAACTGTATTTAATAACCCTATATCATTATTCTTTACAAAAAAAAATCCGTTAAGTGTTTTTTGTTAAGGGTCTCTCAGACTTGGCGCCATCTCTCGTGTCACTTACCATGGCGCCACTTCCGGAAGGTTAAAAAAACAGTTTTTTGAAAAAATCAGCCTGTAAGAAATAAATTTAGAAAAAATAAAAAAAAACATTTTCAAAAAAGTATCGCGGGCCTGAACACCCACCGGAGAAGTATGGCATATAACGTTTTTTGTTAAAATACCGATAAATTGAAGAAATTTTGTGAAAGAAATTGTTTGATACCTCCGGATTTTCGAGCAATTTCAATTAATTATTCTGCAATTGCGACCTGCGCACCACCGGCAAGAACGTCATTTTCCTTCAATTTGTTACGTATATGAACTCCCCTAAAAGCTCCATACTGTAAGAAATGACTTCACGAATCCTTCCAGTATCTCTCGGTCTATAACGTCAAATATTATTGTCATAGGAAAGTATGTACGTTATGTACGGAGCTTAATTTTCGTAGTGGAAAATCCGCCTTAGGATGGGTAGAATAAGCGACTTTCACGTTATGGAGATATAGACGAGATATCGAAATGCGTAAGATAGGATCGTGCTCACAGACAATATGATCGGAGTTGGGCGTAGGAACGTCTTTCACGCAGCACTGAACAAACATTGCAGATTCTGTGGTTTCGCTGCTTTTGGCGCACCGAGTTCATCGATCTGGCGTGTACAATTGCGAGCATAAAATTTTGGCCACTTCTAGACATTTAATTAATGTAAGATGTGAATCTGGCTTAAGGATATTGTAACCTTACTTTAAACTTTTGTCATATTTATTGTCACTTTGACAGTAACCTGGATTGTAATTTCAGTCTTTCAAAAGTCAATTTGACAGAAATTAAATTATAATTTCAAATTGTAAACGTCATAATGACAATAAAGCATGCCATACGCCTCATTTTTTGTGATTGACAGAAATTTGGGTGGCCAAAATTTTATGCCCGCAACCGTACGTAATTTACTAATCGGGTTTCCATGTTTTTCGAACCGATGAATAAATTAAGCGCTCACGGGATTCGGAAGAATTTTAAATTATTTTTTGACACACTGTTTAGATATTCACGTTTCAGCTAATGCGTTATGAGTACGAAATATGGAAATATTGAGTTATAATAGCACAAGAGCATCGAAAATAATCGATTATACTTCCGAGTCACGAGAAATATTTTGCGAAACATCACGAATTATACGAGTACTAAAATGAACAATATTAAGATCTGAAATTTTCTAGGAGTGCAATTTAAAGAAAATTATAGAAAGATATTTTTTAGGGTTCCGTACCCAAAGGGCAGAAACGGGACCCTATTACTGAAAGTTCGCTGTCTGTCTGTCCATCCGTCTGTCTGTCACCTGTATCTGAAGATCCTCGATAGCTAGAAAGTTGAAATTTTCACTAATTATGTATTTCTGTTGACGCTATAACAACAAATAAACAAAAAAAAATGAATATTTAAGGTGGGCTACCATACAACAAATGTGATTGTTTTTCACTTTTTTGCTCGATAACAATAATGACACTTGAAATATTCACAAAAAACTCAGTTGTATTTTTACTCCAATAATAAATAATAAATAATAAAATTACAATAAAATAAATATTTAAGGGTACGGAACCCTTCGTGCGTGCGTCCGACTCGCACTTATTTTTCCAAATTAATTATTGTAGGTACTCCATGGCCGATTTGGAGGATTGCGTATTTTCCTTTTTTAATTATTTTTTTATAATTTTCTATAACCCATGAATAATTAGTGCATTGTTGAGTTTCACAGACAGAAATAAGATATATGAAACGCTTGGAATTTTCAGAATTTTTAACAGTTACTATTGAATGATCAACATGAATTATTTTTGCAGCTGCATCGCACGGGGTAGATGATAAATTATTATTCAAATTTAGAACAAACCCCAATCAATTGAAGCCTAAGGGTGAAAAAATGATGAAACTGTTTACTGAATTCATGGCACAATACGCTAGAACTGGGCGAGTATAATAATAAATAATTTAAATTTCAAAAAAATATATATGGTATATAAGGTTAATCGACTGACTTATTGAAACCAGGGCCGGCCTAAGGGGTGTGCGAAGTATGCAGCCGCACACTCAAGACTTTGTGGGGGGCATTAAATTGACCAATTTTTGTAAAAAAAAAAAAGAATTTTATATATATATATATATATATTTATATATAAATATATATATATATATATATATATATATATATATATATATATATATATATATATATATATATATATATATATATATATATAAATATATATATATATATATATATATATATATATATATATATATATATATATATATATATATATATATATATATATATATATATATATATATATATATATGTAAATAGGTACTTTCGCATAATATCTTGGATGGGATTGTTTTTGGTTCGAATTTGTTGGGGAGTTGACCCCCTGGGAGCAAACTAAATCTTGTTTACACGATAACGGGCGCAATTTTGAAGCAATAGAGTTGAAAGTTTGTAAATAGGTAGTTTCGCAGAATGTCTTGGATAGGATTGTTTTTGGTTCGAATTTGTCGGGGAGTTTACTCCCCTTGGGGGCAAAATAAATCTTGTTTACACGATAAGGGGCGCAATTTTGAAGCAATAGGGTTGAATGTTTGTATCTAGGTAGTTTTGTATGCTATCTTGAACGGGATAGGTTTTGGTTCGAATTGGTTGGGGGGTTGACCCCCTGGGGGAAGAAATAAATCTTGTTTACATGATAAAGGGCGTAATTTTGGAGCAATAGGATTGAAAGTTTATGGGTAGGTAGTTTCGTATGATATATTGAATGGAATAGGTTTCAATGCGAATTGGTTGTGAGGTTGACCCCCCAGGGAAATAAATCTCGTTTACACTATAAACGGCGCATTTTTTGTACCAGAGGGTTGGTTGTAGGTAGGTAGTTTCGTACGATATCTTAAATGCTATTTATTTCTATATAAATTGGTTGGAGGGTTGACCCCCGGAGCAAGAAATCAATCTTGAACACACGATAAAGGACGCAATTTTGTAGAAATAGAGTACTTAGTTTCGTATACCTTGGATGTGATTGGTTTTGGTACGAATTGGTTGGAAATAAATATTGTTTACACATTAGAGAGCAAATTTTTTTTTAAATTTGGAAATTTATTTTTTAAACTGGATACGTTATGAAAACCTGCTATTCTAATGCAGCTCGCTGCGATAGTTTTTTTTCCGTTTCTATGAAACGTGCACACCATATATGAAAGCATTCATCTATCGCTCATTTGTGAAGTTAGTGTTAATTCACAAATTTTTCGGGCATATTCTCTTATTTTCACTATTGTAGCTACGTTAGTTCTTGTTTGATCATTAGCAGCTTTTCACTTTGCAATCCTGCTTATTAAAATGGGTGCGATTAGCAAAGTTCGACCTGGGACCGAGATAGTTTCATGACTATATATGATGCTTGGCACCAAAAATTCAATTTCATATATCTATATATGTATATATATATATATATATATATATATATATATATATATATATATATATATATATATATATATATATATATATATATATATTTATATATATATATATATATATATATATATATATATATATATATATATATATATATATATATATATATATATATATATATATATATATATATATATATATATATAAATACGCAAAAAGTGAACAAAAACTGTGTTAACCTTTTTTCAAAAAATTCCATACCCCCAGACAGGGCATAAAATTTGAGTCTAGCACACTTGCAATTTTCGCCTTAGGCCGGCCCTGATTGAAACTAAAGATTTTATATTTGTTGGGTGGGCACAGTATTGAACATGAAACGTCAAACGAGTGTACTTTTTTCTTGAACTCTAGCTTTCGGACATATATTTCACATGGAATAGTTCTATTCGTACATTGGTAGGTCGGAGGTGTAGAAAGTTTGTTGTTTCGAACAATGACGTGATTTTTTCATTTTTCCAGATGTATCGCGATACGATTTTCCTCTTGTAGGCACTCCTTTCATAGGTTTTCTTTTCTGTCAATGTCTTAGACACACGAGTTTAATACATCTTTTTACCAAGAGAGTTCCTGGAATAAATTGGGTTATGTGCAAATGTCAGAAACTTTGCCTTTACATAAGTATTTATTATTATTTCTGGAAATTGACGATTTTTTTCTTTCAGATTTTGATAATGATTTAACATTTGCAGGAAGCAAATTTGGAACAAAATTGATAACATAAGAAATTTCCTTTGTAAAACAAAATTGTCTGAGAATTCCAGGATATTTCAGGAGATAATATTCTGAAATTTCCTGGACAGGTTTTTCAAGGATGTAGACCCTGTATACTTTTAGGTTCTAGAATTTAATTTTGTAATTATGATTTCTTATAATTGCTGAAGCCTTAACCACCGGACATGATTCTAGGAATTTGCTTGTCTTTTTGATATGTTTGTGATTTTTTGCCATCCTTGAACCAACCCTCGTTTGTAAATTTTTTTTACTTCCTTGTCTATTTTTTACTGGTCCTTCTGTAGCTACAGCTCAAGAAAAAGATTACACTTATTTCATTAACTGCCCACCCAACAAATATTATATCTTATATGTGTGTGTGTGTATATATATATATATATATATATATATATATATATATATATATATATATATATATATATATATATATATATATATATATATATATATAATATATATACATCTATATATATATATATATATATATATATATATATATATATATATATATATATATTTAAAATCATTCTTGCCTGTGTTGTAATGTTATTTGCTTGTCCTTTATTAACAACAGAAACACGTAATGTTTAAACTTACCTATACATATTCTATAAAACAGTCATGTGGATGTGATTGATGGTTGATTGGCTATTCAAATGATATTCTTGGCTTGAAAAATTTAAATCTTTATTTGAAATTGGTTTACTTCAGAAAGGCGTGGTTAGTCGAGTGGATGTTACTACTCATTTGTAAATTTTTTTTTACTTCCTTGTCTATTTTTTACTGGTCCTTCTGTAGCTACAGCTCAAGAAAAAGATGAAACATATTTCATTCACTGCCCACTCAACAAATATAATATCTTATATGTGTGTATGTGTATATATATATATATATATATATATATATATATATATATATATATATATATATAATATACATACATACATATATAAATATATATAAATATATATATATATATATATATATATATATATAATCTTTTGATAATTATTAGCAATAACAGGCTTGTTGAATCTCAAAAAACTCGATTTTATTAAAAAGTTGACGTTTCGCCACGACATTCGTGGCTTTATCAAAACTTGAAAAAGGCGTGGTTAGTCGAGTGGATGTTACTGAAAATTTTGGGTTGCTTGTGGTAGAGGTTGTTTGATAAATTGTTGTTTTGATTCATGTTGTTTGTTGAATAAATTGAAACTGTATATACTGCACTTAAATATTCAAAATCACTTGTATTTATATTAAAACAATAGTTAAAAATAACAATTTACACATTTATCATAAGAAATAATCCATGACGCACGTTTCGGTGGAACTTCACCTTCTAGGTGGTGAAGTTCTAGAAGGTGAAGTTCTACCGAAACGTGCGTCATGCATTATTTCTTATAATAAATGTGTAAATTGTTATTTTTAACTATTGTTTTAATATGTTTATTAATTTACACAAAGGCCCAATCAATCCAAAATCCATCACTTGTATTATTTATAACCTTAGTTAAATTTTTTCGAACATGAAACATTCCTGAAATTTCTTGGCAATTTTGATTTGTTTTCATTTCTAAAATGTTGGTTCCAATTGAGTTGAAATTATAATTCTCATTATTTGTATGTTTGGTTAGTGCTGTAGTTTGTGTTTTTGTATATTTGTGTGCTTTTAAGTTTGTTCGATATATGACGTTCTGGTTTTCTAACTCAAATGAACTGTTATTGCTAAACAATAAATTCTAAAAAAAAATGTATATATATATATATAATCTTTTACATTTCCTGATTTAATTTTGGTGTTGTTTTTCTATTCTATGAATACACAGATTCGAGAATTTATTTTAGTCATTGTTCATGTTCTTTTTTTCAGCATACCCAATATCAAAAAAAATCTTCCACCAATTTCTCACCCTGAAAGCTGTCTGAATATTTTGGAAATAAATTCACCAGAGGATATACAAGTGAAGAGTGTAGCTGAGTTAGCACCACGAGCTTTCTGGGATTCACTGCCAATTAAGGAAAATAATCATTTGTACTGATAAAGTGTAGGATATTAGAATTTTCTAGAATTTGAAGACATATACTTGTTATTGAAGTAATTCACTTGTTTCATGATAATGTAAGTTCGATCAAAATTAATTATATAGAATACTTTTCCTAAAATTGATTTTTAATATTTTACACCCTTTTTCGGAAGACTCTGCAATTATTCACTAGTGTAAAAATGATTTCTACTTGTGTATTAGAGATGTTTATCTCTGTTCAAGCAGAGATTAATTATTAGAATGATGATGCAGTAACATTAAATTTGAATAGTTTTCAAGCTTTTTGTATACTAACACATATGGCAGCAAATCAGTAAATCCCATTTTTAAGTAATAATTATTTCATGAATTTATAATAATTTTCCTTGTGCTGCATTATTGCAAATTTTATAAAACATATTAATATGATTTGTTCATTTCTAGTCAATGTAGTTCTCAGTTTATCCTTTAATTATTGTCTATATTTGATTTGGTACTTACCTTGAAGAGCTTACTATCTATCCATCTTTCTCATCCATCAGATATTCACGGATTACCACTATTAAGCCAACAAAAAAACACTATCTTTCCCTCTATATAGATAGGAGTGTTTATATCAGTTCAAGAAATCTTTTAAAATTAATATGAAGTAAAAGTTATTTAAAAACTTGAAACTAATAAATTTCAAATGATAATAGAAAATTAATTATACTCTAAAACTGCTGGCTTGATTTTTTGAAATTGACACTTTACTTGCTTACTTCTCCATAGATTGAAAGACTAAATTTTGTTCATTTCATTCATGTTTTAATAAACTGAAATTTATAATTTTCTTCAAATTGGAAAATTATATAATTAAAGAGTATATTGTTGGAGAAAGGTCAATTTTAATGATTCTTTAGTGATATTTGTGATAGTTTTCACTGAATATGTAACTTTTCATGGATGGGAAGATTGAGGAAATGAAACAAAAGATTGATATTCGTTAAATTATTTATTATCAAAAAAAATCTATCATTCTCAATATAAAGTTATGTTTGAAAAATCTTGAATTATTATTATTTGTTGAACAGATACTGAGTAGTGCAGTATTTTCTCATGTTGGTCCACTAGAAAGAAAATAAATTTCAAATATTTGCTAACATATTTGTTTGCTATTTCTGAGTTATTGAGAAACATTTCAGTAGTGAGCAAATATATTTTCATTAATATATAAATTCAATAATATAGAATCTAATTCACAATATTGTTTTGCAAAAATTGTATATACATATATATGTATGTACCTATGTTTGGATGTATTTTTGTATGTATGTATGTATGTATCTATATATATATATATATATATATATATATATATATATATATATATATATATATATATATATATATATAAAAATTTATAATTTCTTCAACATCACCTTAAGATCTGTATTTGACAGTTTTTCTACCTTTCTTTATCTTCTGAATGTTAAAGTTCAAAGTTTGATAATAGTAAAGCAATAACATAATACACAGTGATAACTTAGGAAAGGGTACCTAAAATAAACTCTTTTCAATTTGGTCTTCTTTCAATATTTAGTTTCTTCTCATTGATAGTGATATAAAATATATTTCAATTCAAAATGAAATTTATTTTTTTGTTTGGCCCACCCACCTCCTCTTTCAATGTTCGCTTCTTTCATCACTTGAGTTCAATAATATTAAGGAATGAAAGCTTTTAGAATTCAGTTATCTTGCACATATATGCAATTCATACAATGCGCTCAATGTATTTAATAGTTTTTCTACCGTTACTTAGATTGCTTTATCTTCTGAGGTTAGTTTTACTATTTGATAATAGTAGGTAAATAAGATAATATAGTGATAACACCGGAAAGAATACCTGAAATAAGTTCTTTTTGGTGAATTTTTTGTTTTGGATAGTGACTGTCCTGGGCAACAATATCAAATTTATTGAGTGTGTGTATAGTTACATCATTGAAGTCCATTAAAATTAATGATTGAAACAATCTATAATTGAGTTCAGTACTTGTACATAGGTCTTACATCCGCCCAATGTTTATCGACAGTTTTTTCACCTTTACTTAGATTTGTTTAATTTCAGAATTTGGAATCTCTAGATTAGAGAAAACTCTTAAGTTTGATAATTATAAGGAAAGAAATAAGATTATACACAGTGATAACACAGCAAAACCTACCTGAAAAAAGCCCTTTTTGATTTATTTTTCTTTTAATACTAGCGTATCGAATTTATTGAGTTTTTATAAAGTTATGATGCAAAATCAATTTTAAATATGATATTTTTTCAAGGAATTGTTCAGTATTAGTCATAATAGACGATATCTTTTATTTCAAAAACCCAAACATGAAGTAGAAAATTCGTTTGAAATATTTTTCAATTCAAAATTATATTTTTGTTTTGTTTGGCCCACCCACCTCCTCTTTCAATTGGCCGATTTCATCATTGAATTTCAATAATATTCACAATTGAAATACCTTCAATTCAGTTACGTACTAGCACATAAGTCTTGCATATTCATTCATACAATGGGCTCAATGTATTTGGTCATTCTGTTCGAAGTTTGATAATGGTGAAGCAATAAGATAATAGAGAGTGGTAACTAAGGAGAGGGTATCTGAGAATAGCGCATTTAGTTAATTTTTCTTAAAAAATTCAATTTCTTCTTATTGATCGTGATAATGGAACCCATACAAAATTTACTGAGTTCATGTAAAGTAATGATGCAAAATCAATTTTCAAATAGGCTTTTGTTTCAAGTGTGGGCTTGGACGTCATCACAATAGAAGATTTAATATTTTTATTTTAATAACTCAATAATACAGAAAATTCTTTTCAAATGTTTTTTCAATTCTTAATAATATTTGTTTCCTTGTCAATCTCCTCTTTCAATCTTCGCTTATCACATCCTTAAAGTCCATTAATATTAATGATTGAAAATATAATTAAGTTACGTACTTGCACATATGTGATTATTGCATATTTTCATTATCAAACGATTTACACTTTACAAGTTCAAAGTTTGTTTATGGCAACACAATAAGATAATGAACAGTGATACATATAAGTGATAATTTCGCTTTTTCAATACCTTTTCTTGAATATTAAAGATTTATCTTATTAATCTTTATGGAGAAACCTTGTTTTTTTTCCTAGTTTTCTAACGCTTCTAAAGTGTATGTTATTATTTTAAGTGATGATTTTATATGGATACCTTTATCTTCGTTTCAGAACCTATTTATGTGTGGAAGAAACTGGGATTTAGTTTGTAGGTGGAATTTCTACAAATCATAGAAAGTGTAGATCTGTTGCGTAGTTATATTGTGTTTTCTATATTATATAATTGTTTTGTTCTGTTTTTCATTTTATTAATCTTCAGGAGAATATGGATGCGGTTCATTATTATTTTTAAGGATGAATTTAATTTTTATTGGTGCATATATTATTTGATGTGATCAATAATTCATAATATTACCATTATTATTTGGATTGATTGGACGGATACTTGGTTAATAAACGTATTAAAACAATGGTTAATAATAACAATTTAAAAATTCATTGAAAGAAATAACGTATGACGCACGTTTCGGTGGAACTTCACCTTCTTCAGGTGCATCAGATTATCAACCATTGTTTTAATATTATTATTATTATATTATTATTACACCCTTATTATTATATTATCATTTTATACTAATTTTAACCTGCAGTTTAGATTTCTCAATTTTCAATACGTCGAATAATTTCAACTTGATTATGTCAGTTTTTATCTGTTATCAATAATAATCAAGATAAATATAAAATTTCAGTTTAATTGAAGAAATTGTATAAAATCAACGCCAAATATGTTATTATTTCAAGTGCGCGTTTCATAGTGTTTCACGGATCATATTCTTGTCTGCAAGAAGTAATTCAAAAAATACCTTTCAAATATTCCTTCATTCTTTCGAATATTAATATGGTTTCGTTCTTTATTGTACCTATATATTACGAGTGCTACAGTTCAATATAAGCCATATATTTGTTTCGAAACTGAAACCTTATTTTGTGAATACCTTTCAAATATTTAACACAATTTGGTTTTGTGTTTTTTTTTTTTTGGCCCACCCACCTCCTCTTTCAACTTTCGCTTATCACATTATTCAAGTCCCATAATAATATGGATTCAAAATATGTTTAATCTTTAATCTAGCTACGTTAAATATAAAAAATTATACTAATCGTAGTCAGTTATTATTATCAAAATCTTCTAGATTTTTACTTTTAAAATTATATGCATACCAAATGAGAACTTGAAGTCCTTTCTTTATGAAATAACCTCATACAATTTTTCATCACCTTTTAAGTTTGCTCAAGATCAATAAACAGTATGTTATTATAATATACTTTACAAATAGGTGTACCACAGTTCACAAATATTGTATTCAACAGCCCAGGAGCTTCATTTTAAAATTCATACATAATTTTGATAAATGATTGATAAAATTCATACATAATTTTGAAAGTATCTTTCAAATATTAATTTATTCGTTTGAATTTTAATATGGTTTCTTTTATTATTGTACCTATATAGTATGAGAACTACAGTTACAAGATATTCAGTATACGCCATACATTCGTTTTGAAACTAAAATACCTTTCAAATATGCAACATCAATTTGGTTTTGGTTTTTTTTTGCCCACCCACCTCCTCTTTCAATTTTCGCTAATCACTTCTCTGAAGTCCAATAAATTTATTGATTAAAAATACGTTCATCAATCTATAATATAATTACGTTGAATGTAATTAATAGTTATCAGTTAGTTAATGTTAAAAATATTATAGATTTTTAATATAATTATATATATATATATATATATATATATATATATATATATATATATATATATATATATATATATCATACCAAATGTATAGAACTTGAAGTTCGTTCTTCATGGAACAACCTTATCCACTTTTTCATCATTTTAAGTTGGTTCAAAACCAATATATAGCATCTTATTTATATACCTACGTTACGAGTAGGTAACACATTTCACAAAATATGGAATCCAATCGACACATTTTAATTTTGAAACTCAAACATAATTTAGAAATTACCTCACAAATATTTAACAAAATTTTATTTGGTTTTTTTTTGGCCCACCCACCTCCTCTTTCAATTTTCGCTAACACTTCAACGAAGTCCGATAATATTATTGATTGAAAATACGTTCAATATATAATATGATTGCGTTAATTGTAATTGATAGTAATCATTGTCAGTGTCAGTCGAAATCTCTTAGATTTTTAATATAAGAATTATATTTATACCAAATGTACAGAATTTGAAGTTCGTTCTTTATGGAACAACCTTATCTAATTTTAATCATTTTAAGTTGGCTCAAAACCAATGTATAGCATTTTATTATGATATACATTACGAGTGGGGACAACATTTCATAAATATTTAATCCAATCGACACAGTTTCGTTTCGAAACTCATACATAATTTAGAAATTACCTTACAAATATTCAACAAAATTTTGCTTGTTTTTTTTTTGGCCCACCCACCTCCTCTTTCAATTTTCGCTCAATACTTCAACGAAGTTGATTGAATTTACGTTCAATCTATAATTCAATTAAGTTCATTGTTACTGATAGTAATCATAGTTAGTTGACGTAGTCAAAATCTCTGAGATTTTTTATATAAACATTATATTCATACCAAATGTATAGAATTTGAAGTTCGTTCTTTATGGAACAACCTTATCCAATTTTTCATCATTTTAAGTTGGCTCCAAACCAATGTATAGATGATATTATGATAAACATACATAATTTAGAAACTGCCTTACTTCAACCAAATTTTGTTTGGTTTTTTTTTGGCCCGCCCACCTCCTCTTTCAATTTGGGCTCAACACTTCAACGAAGTCCGATAACATTATTGATTGAAAATACGTTCAATCTATAATTTAATTACGTTAAATGTAATTCATTGTAATCATAGTCAGTTAAGGTTGTAAAAATCTCAATTTTTTATCACCTTTTCAGTATGCTCAAAACCAATGTAAATTATGCTATTATAATATATACCAGTAGTTACTTCAGTTCACAAATACTGAATCCAGTTTATTTATATTTTAAACTCGTAGGTGAAACTTAATATCAAATTTGTTGTTTTTCGGCCCACCCACCACCTCTTCCAATTTTCGCTAAGTATCTTATGAAAATCGTCACGCTTCAACGTAGTGAGTATATTCATGAAGTTTTATTTGAATTCGCTGTATTTATTAATCAATTTTCAAATTTTTCTACATCAATTTAGGATGTCTGTCATTATATATTTATTGCATATGGTTGGAATTTTGCATATTAATATAATTCCAGAGAATACACATCTCTCTTGAAAATTCCGTCATCTAATTCATTCGCAAATTTCTCTGAAGATATCCAAATTCGACAATCAATCGACGCATAGTGCTAGAAGATCAACGGGATCTTTTCAATTTTTTCAAAACCATCTTTCACGTTTAAATGTATTCGCAGATTTTTCTAAATTCATACTAATTAGATAAACTATCGACGCATAGGGCTAGAAGATCAACGGGATCTTTTCAATTTCATAGAAATTATCTTTCACAATAAACCTAGAAATCTAAAAATTATTCGCAAATTTCCAAAAACTCATACAAATCCTATAAACATGTCATCTAGTTTATTCGCAAATTTCTCTGAAGATATCCAAATTCGACAATCAAGCGACTGCAGGGCTAGAAGATCAATGGGATCTTTTCAATTTCTACAAAATCATCTTTCACATTAAACCATGTCATCTAATTTATTCGCAAATTTCTCTGAAGATATCCAAATTCGACAATCAATCGACGCATAGGGCTAGAAGATCAACGGGATCTTTTCAATTTCTTCAAAACCATCTTTCACGTTTAATGTATTCGCAGATTTTTCTAAATTCATACAAATCAGATAAACTATCGACGCATAGGGCTAGAAGATCAACGTGATCTATTAAATTTCATCAGAATTATCTTTCACATAATATATCATGTCATCTAAAAAATTATTCGCAACTTTCTCAAAACTCATACAAATCCGATAAACAATCGACGCAAAGGGTTATAAGATCAACGGGATCTTTTCAAGTTCTTCAAGAATAATTTCACGTTAAACCATATAATCTTCGCAAATTTCTATAAGAGAATATTCAAATTCGACAAACAATCGACGCATAGGGCTGAAAGATCAACGGGATCTTTTCAATTTCATCAAAATTATCTTTCACAATGAACCAAGAAATCTAAAAATAATTCGCAAATTTCTCAAAAACCAAACAAATCCGATAAAAAATCGACGCATATAGCTAGAAGATCAACGGGATCCTTTCAATTTCATCAAAATTATCTTTCGCTTTGAACCATGTCATCTAATTTATTCTAAAATTTCTCTAATTTTATACAAATCTTACAATCAATCGACGCATAGGGCTAGAAGATCAACGGGATCTTTTCAATTTCATCAAAATTATCTTTCGCATTGAACCATGTCATCTAATTTATTCTAAAATTTCTCTATAGTTATCCAAATCTTACAATCAATCGACGCATAGGGCTAGGAGATCAACGTGATCTTTACAATTTCATAGAAATTATCTTTCTCAATAAACCAAGAAATCTAAAAATTATTCGCAAATTTCTGAAAACTCATACAAATCCGATAAACAATCGACGCATAGGGCTAGAAGATCAACGGGATCTTTTCAAGTACTTCAAAACTAACTTCACGTTGAACCATATAATCTTCGCAAATGTCTGCAAAAGAATATTCAAATTCATCAAGCAATCGACGCATAGAGCTAATAGATCAACGGGATCTTTTCAATTTCAACAAAATTCTTTCGGATTGAACCATGTCATCTAATTTATTCGCAAATTTCTCTGAAGATATCCAAATTAGACAATCAATCGACGCGTATTGCTAAAAGATCTACAGGATCCTTTCAATTTTTTCAAAACCATCTTTCACGTTTAATGTATTCGCAGATTTTTCTAAATTCATACAAATCAGATAAACTATTGACGCATGGGGCTAGAAGATCAACGTGATCTTTGAAATTTCATCAGAAATATCTTTCATATAAAAATCATGTCATCTAAAAAATTATTCGCAACTTTCTCAAAACTCATACAAATCCGATGAACAATCGACGAAAACGGCTATAAGATCAACAGGATCTTTTCAAGTTCTTCAAAACAATCTCTAACATTGAACCATGTCATCTAATATATTCGCTAATTTCATTCAAGGTCTCCAAATTCGACAAGCAATCGACGCATAGGGCTAGGAGATCAACGTGATCTTTCAAATTTCATCAAAATTATCTTTCGCATTAAACCATGTCATCTAATTTATTCGAAAATTTCTCTATAGTAATCCAAATCTGACAATCAATCGACGCAAAATGCTAGGAGATGAACGTCATCTTTTCAATTTTATCAAAATTATCTTTCGTATTTATACAATTTCGTAAAACAATCGACATATGAATATAGAAGATCAACGGGATCTATTCAATTTCTACAAATCCATCTTTCACATTGGTCATCTAATTTATTCGCAAATCTCTCTGAAAATATCCAAATTCGACAATCAATCGACGCATAGGGCTAGAAGATCAACGGGATCTATTCAATTTCTACAAAACCATCCTTCACATTGAACCGTGTCATCTTATTTATTCGCAAATATCTCTGAAGTTATCCAAATCTTACAATCAATCGACGCATAGCGCTAGAAGATCAACGTGACTTTTTCAATTTCATCAGAATTATCTTGCTCAATAAACCAAGATATCTAAAAATTATTCGCAACTTTCTCAAAACTCATACATATCCGATAAACAATCGACGCATAGCGCTAGGAGATTAACGGGATCTTTTGAATTTCATCATAATTAACTTTCGCATTAAACCATGTCATCTCAAAAACTATTCGCAACTTTCTCAAAACTCATACAAATCCGATAAACAATCGACGCAAAGGGCTATAAGATCAACGGGATCTTTTCAATTTCCTTCAAAGCTAACTTCACGTTAAACCATATAATCATCGCTAATTTCCCTAAAAGAATATTCAAATTCGACAAGCAAGCGACGCATAGGGCTAAAAGATCAACAGGATCTATTCAATTCCTACAAAACCATCTTTCACATTAAACCATGTCATCTAATTTATTCGCAAATTTCTCAGAAAATATCCAAATTCGACAAGCATTCGAGTCAGAGGGCTAGAAGATCAACGGGATCTTGTCAATTTCATCAAAATTATCTTTCTCATTGAACCATGTCTTCTAATGTATTCTAAAACTTCGCTAAAGTTATACAAATCTGACAATCAATCGACGCATAGGGCTAGGAGATCAACGTGATCTTACATAAAGTGAACAAGGAAAATTCTTTAATAATTTTAAAAAATTATCAAACAACTTTCAAACTTGCGTTGCTGAATACGTATAACCAGCTTCCTTGGAAAGTTGTTTGATAATTTTTTAAAATTATTAAAGAATTTTCCTTGTTCACTTTATGTAATGTATGAAATCGACCATGGTCGACTAGTATGTTTTTCATGATTTGATTGTTATATTTTGCGTATTAAGCGACAAGAATATTCGGAGCGCGCTCTCGTGAGTATATCCAAAGGTTTTAAATCACTATGTTAGTGTGCCTTGGAATCATATACACCACTGTTGTAGAGTAGATATCTTCATATCAGGAGGTACGTGTTTTAAGCGACGAATTTCTGCATTTTCAGTCTAAGCGGTGAATGGTTGTTTCCCAATATCTTTGGTGGGATGGCGCTCTGGATTGTTATCTGTCCATTGTTACTGACCACTATTTGTATTGGGAAACAATTAGAAATTTGTTAATTCACTCCGGGTCAAATAAGCTGCACTGATGAGATCTAATAAGATCGAAACAGCTGTATGCAGATTTTGAGTCGGGGTGACTTGACAATTTCTATAATTCACTGTTCGATTGTGAATGCAGATTTTGCGTTGCTGACTACGTATAACCAGCTTCCTTGGATAATTTTTTAAAATTATTAAAGAATTTTCCTTGTTCACTTTATGTAATGTATGAAATCGACCATGGTCGACTAGTATGTTTTTCATGATTTGATTGTCAACGTGATCTTTTCAATTTCATCAAAATTATCTTTCACAACAAACCAAGAAATCAAAAAATTATTCGCAAATTTCTCAAAACTCGTACAAATCCGATAAACAATCGACGCATATAGGGCTAGAAGATTAACAGGATCTTTTCAATTTAATCATAATTAACTTTCGCATTAAACCATATCATCTAAAAAACTATTCGCAACTTTCACAAAACTCATAAAAATCTAATGAACAATCGACGCAAAGAGCTATAAGATCAACGGGATGTTTTCAAGTTCTTCAAAACTAAGTTCACGTTACACCATATAATCTTCGCAAATTTCTCTAAGATAATATTCAAATTCAACAAGCAATCGACGCATAGGGCTATAAGATCAACGGGATCTTTTCGATTTCTACAAAACCAACTTTCACATTAAACCATGTCATCTAATTTATTCGCAAATTTCTCTGAAGATATCCAAATTCGACAATCAATCGACGCATAAAGCTAGAAGATCAACGGGATCTTTTCAATTTTTTCAAAACCATCTTTCACGTTTAATGTATTCGCAGATTTTTCTAAATTCATACAAATCAGATAAACTATCGACGCATAGGGCTAGAAGATCAACGTGATCTATTGAATTTCGTCAGCATTAACTTTCACGTAAAAATCATGTCATCTAAAAAATTATTCTTAACTTTCTCAACACTCATACAAATCCTATAAACAATCGACGCAAAGGGCTACAAGATCAACGGGATCTTTTCAAGTTCTTCAAGACTAACTTCACGTTACACCATATAATCTTCGCAAATTTCTCTGAGATAATATTCAATTTCAACAAGCAATCGACGCATAGGGCTGAAAGATCAACGGGATCTTACCAATTTCTACAAAACCATGAACCATGTCATCTTATTTATTCGCAAATATCTCTGAAAATATCCAAATTCGACAAGCAATCGACGCATAGGGCTAGAAGATCAACGGTATCTTTTCAATTTCATAACACCAATCTTCAACGTTGAACCATGTCATCTAATTTATTCGAAAATATCATTGAAGGTCTCCAAATTGAAAGAGCAATCGACGCATAGGGCTAGAAGATCAACGTGATCTTTTTAATTTCATCAAAATCATCTTTCACAATAAACCAGGAAATCTAAAAATAATTCGCAAATTTCTCAAAAACCATACAAATCCGATAAACAATCGACGCATTGGGCTAGGAGATCAACGGGATTCTTTCTTCAATTTCACCAAAATTATCTTTCGCTTTGAACCAAGTCATCTAACTTCTCCAAACTTATCCAAATCTTACAATCAATCGACGCATAGGGCTAGGAGATCAACGGGATCTCTTCAATCTCTGCAGAACCATCTTTCACATTTAACCATGTCATTTAATGTATTCGCAGATTTTTCTGAATTCATACAAATCCGATAAACATCCTTCACATTGAACTGTGACATCTTATTCATTTGCAAATCTCTGAAGTAATCCAATTTCGAAAAGCTATCGACGCATAAGGCTAGAAGATCAACGGGATCTTTTCAATTTCATCAAAATTATCTTTCGCATTGAACCATGTCTTCTAATTTATTCTAAAATTTCTCTAAAGTTATCCAAATCTGACAATTAGTCGACGCATAGGGCTAGGAGATCAACGTGATCTTTTCAATTCTTCATCAAAATTATTTTTCGCTTTGAACCGTGTCATCTAATTTATTCTGAAATTTCTCTAATTTTATACAAATCTTACAATCAATAGACGCATAGGGCTAGCAGATCAACGTGATCTTTTCAATTTCATCAAAATTAACTTTCACGATAAACCAAGAAATCTAAAAATTATTCGCAAATTTCTCAAAACTCATACAAAACCGATAAACAATCGACGCATAGGACTAGAAGATTAACGGGATCTTTTCAATTCCATCATAAATAACTTTCGCATCAAACCATATAATCTAAATAACGATTCGCAACTTTCTCAAAACTCATACAAATCCAATCAACAATCAACGCAAAGAGCTATAAGATCAACGGGATCTTTTCAAGTTCTTCAAAACTAACTTCACGTTAAACCATAAACCAAATTTCTCTAAAAGAATATTCAAATTCGAAAAGCAATCGACGCATAGGGCTAAGAGATCAACGGGATCTATTCAATTTCTACAAAACCTTGTTTTGCATTAAACCATGTCTAATTTATTCACAAATTTCTCTGAAGTTATCCAAATTTGACAAGCTATCGACGCATAGGTCTAGAAGATCAAGGGGATCTTTTTAATTTACATCAAATTTATCTTCCGCATTGAACCAAGTCTTCTAATTTATTCTAAAATTCTCCAAAGATATCCAAATCTGACAATCAATCGACGCGAAGTGCTAGGAGATCCACATGTTCTTTTCAATTTCATCAAAATTATTTTTCGCATTGAACTATGTCATATAATTTATTCTAAAATTTCTCTTAACTTATCCAAATCTGACAATCAGTCGACGCATAGGGCTAGCAGATCATCGTGATCTTTTCAATTTCATAGAAATTATCTTTCACAATAAACCTAGAAATCTAAAAATTATTCGCAAATTTCTCAAAACTCATACTAATCCGATAAACAATCGACGCAAAGGGCTACAAGATCAACGGGATCTTTTCAAGTTCTTCAAGACTAACTTCACGTTAAACCATATAATCTTCGCAAGTTTCTCTAAGATAATATTCAAATTCGACAAGCAATCGACGCATAGGGCTGAAAGATCAACGGGATCTTATCAATTTCTACAAAACCATGAACCATGTCATCTTATTTATTCGCAAATATTTCTGAAAATATCCAAATTCGACAAGCAATCGACGCATAGGGCTAGAAGATCAACGGTATCTTTTCAATTTCATAACACCAATCTTCAACATTGAACCATGTCATCTAATTCATTCGAAAATATCATTGAAGGTCTCCAAATTCAAAGAGCAATCGACGCATAGGGCTAGAAGATCAACGTGAGCTTTTTAATTTCATCAAAATCATCTTTCACAATAAACCAGGAAATCTAAAAATAATTCGTAAATTTCTCAAAAACCATACAAATCCGATAAACAATCGACGCATAGGGCTAGGAGATCAACGTGATCTTTTCAATTTCATCAAAATTAACTTTCACGATAAACCAGGAAATCTAAAAATAATTCGCAAATTTCTCAAAAACCATACAAATCCGATAAACAATCGACGCATAGGGCTAGAAGTTAAACGGGATCCTTTCTATTTAACCAAAATTATCTTTCGCTTTGAACCAAGTCATCTAATTTCCCTAAACTTATCCAAATCTTACAATCAATCGACGCATAGGGCTAGGAGATCAACGGGATCTTTTCAATTACTTCAAAATCATCTTGCACCTTAAAGCATGTCATTAAAAAATTATTCGCCAATTTCTCTTAAAATCGTAGAGATCCGATGAACAATCGACGCATAGGCCTAGAAGATCAACGGGATCCTTTCAATGTTTTCATTTCCATCTTTCATATTAAACCTTCTCTCACATTAAACTATTTCAATCAAATTATTCGCAAATTTCGCTTTAAAAAAATATACAAATTCGACAATTAATCGACGCATTTGGTTGGGAAGATCAACAAGATTTATTCAGTTTACACAAAACCATTTTTCACACTGAACAATGTCATCTGATTCATTCGCAAATTTCACTGAAGTTATCCAAATTCGACAAGCAATTGACGCATAGGGCTAGAAGATCAACGGGATCTTTTCAAATTCCTCAAGCATAGTGCTACAAGATCAACGTGATCTTTTCTATTTCTTCAAAACCATATTTCACAATGAACCATGCCATGTAATTCATTCGCAAATTTCTCTAAATTAATACAAATCCGATAAACAATCCTTTTTAATTTCTTCAAAATTATCTTTCACATCAAAGCAGGTCATCTAAAAATTATTCGCAAATATCTGTAAAATTTCACAAATCCGATATACAATCGACGCATAGGGCTAGGAGATCAACGTGATCTCTTTAATTTCATTAAATTTATCTTTCACATTAAACCATGTCATCTTAAATGTATTCTTGAATTTCTCTAAATTCATACAAATCCGATAAACAATCGACACATAGGGCTACAAGATCAACGTGATCTATTCTATTCCTTCAAAACCAACTTTCACAATGAACCATGCCATTTTATCTTTCAATAATCTTTTCTGTATAACCTTTATATTTCAACGAAAATGTAGAGCAATCTATTTTATTTCCACATAAATGTCGTTCTTCAAAACTCCCTATACCATTAGGACACATTTTGTTCGTTTTAGATAATTTCGATCCACCATTTTTAAAATCTATTTTAGTTTCAAAGGTCTGGCAAATTTTACTCTTCTTCGCAAATAGTTACCTATACCATATGCGCATTCTTTTCAACACATTACATTTCAATAAATATATTTCAATCAACCTCTTATGCTAATATATTTTCATTTAGAATATATGTGAATTTAATTTTTTTCGTTTTCTTACAATTAGCTTTTCGCTGTAACAATTAAATATAAATTAGGATATTACAATCCACCGTTTGTAAAATCTAAGTTTCGTTTAGAAAATTCATCAGTTACTTGTCTTCAATCTTGTGAATACCATTACGCATTTTGTTTTCTATAAATAATTGCTCAACTCTTCCACCCTTTTAAGTGCAATTGATATACCTACGTATTTCAATATACCCCTTGTGCAATCTAATTTCGTTACAAATGTCTTTACCATTGAGTCGCATTTCGTTTGTTTTCTCTCAATAACCATTCCGCTCTAGCAATTAAATATCAATTAGGATATTGCAATCTACCGTTTATATATAAACTCTAGTTTCATTTTGATAGTTCGCCACCTTTTTGTTTTCTTCAATATTATCAATACCTTTACAAATTGTTTCAATTGGTATACCTATTTCGATTTACCTCTTGTGTAATCTAATTTCGATTCAAATGTCCGTAAATAACTTTTTTCAAAACTCTAACTCTCAATACCATTAATACGCAATTAGTTTGTTTTCTCTCAATAACCATTCCTCTATAACAAATAACAATTAGGATATTCCAATCCACCGTTTCATTCAGAAAATTCGCTACTTCAGTTCTTCAATATTATTAAGACCATTTCGCATTTTGCTTGTTCTGTCAATAACTTCTTCACTCTTCTCCCCTTTTCATTTTAATTGATATACCTATTTAAATTTTAAAAAATGTTCTTCAAAACTCGTAACACCTTTAACCATTTCGTTTGTTTTCAATCAATAATCTTTAAACTCTACCAATTAAATATAAATTAGTATATTGCAATCCACCGTTTGTACACTCTAGTTTCGTTTGTTTTTCATCGATAACTTTTCACTCTTCTACCCTTTTCATTTCAATTTATATACCTATTTCAATCTAACTCTTTTGCAATCTAATTTCGCTTGAAATGACCTTAAATTACTTTTTTGTACATTCTAGTTTCGTTTAGAAAATTCGGCACATTTTTTTCTTCAATATTATTAATACCATTACGCATTTTGTTTTTTTTCTCTTATGCAATCTAATTTCGTTTCAAATGTCGGTAAATTATATTATTCAACACTCGCAATACCATTAACCATTTTATTTGTTTTCGTTCAATTATTAAATATAAATTAGGATATTGCCATCCAGTTTTTGTTTAGAAAATTCGCCACTTTTTCTTTTCTTCAATGTTATTAATACCATTACGCATTTTTTTGTTCTTTCTCAATAACTTCTTTACTTTTCTGCCCTTTTCATTTCAACTGATATACCTATTTCAATTTACCTTTTGTGCAATTCAATTTCGCTACACATGCTCGTAAATTTCTTTTTTCAAAACAGTCAATACCATTACCCATTTAGTTTGTTTTTGCTCAATTACCTCTGCTCTCCAACAGTTACATATAAATTAGAATATTGCAATCCACCGTTTGTACATTCTAGTCTCGTTTAGAAAATTGATCACATTTTTTTTTCAATGTTATTAAACCATTACTTATTTTGCTTGTACTTAATCAATACCTTCTCACTCTTCTACCCTTCTAATTTCAATTGACATACCTATTTTAATCTACCTCTTGGGCAATCTAATTTAGCGTGTCCATTACCCATTTCGTTTGTTTTCGCTCAATTACCTCTGCTCTCTAATAATTATACAGAAATTAGGATATTGTAATCCACCGTTTCTACATTCTAGTTTCGTTAAGAAAATTCGCCACTTTTTTATCTTCAATGTTATTAATACCAATACGCATTTAGTTTGTTCTTTACCAATAACTTCTTCACTTTTCTACTCCTTTCATTTAAATTGATATCCAAAGTTCATTCTACCACTTCCGAATCTAATTTCGTTTCGGATAAACGTAAATTACTTTTTTCAAAACTCTCAATACCAGTATGCATTTCGTTCGTTTCCTTTCAATAAAATTTGCTTTTTAACAACTTAATAATAAATTATTATTTGGTCTCTTGTACAATCTGGTTTGTTTTAAATGTCCGTGAATTTAATTCTTTCAAATTCTAACACCATTTCATTAAATTTTGATTGTTTTCTTTATATAATCTTCTCTCTTATAACTGAATATAAATAAGGATATTTATTCAATCCAATTTTTGTGAAATACTCTCTCCACAACTTTTTCCTTCTAACCTTCATATTTCAATTAAAAAATTTAAAATCCATCTCTTGTGCAACACAGTTTCGTTTGAAATTACTCATTTTGTTCGTTTTCAATGACCTTTTCACTTCAACCATTAAATTATTTCAATCGATTCTTTGTGCATTTTACTAGCGTTTCAACGTTTCTCAGATTAATATTCACTCTATATTCGCAATACAATTATCATCAAAAATAACAGAACCATTTCACGTATTTCAAAAGAAGTTTTAGTTCAGACCCAATTTAATACGTCATATCATTTACCTGCTTTATAATATTCTAAAATATTAATATCACTACACGATTAGCAAAAATTCAATCCTGAATTTGCAGTTTGACTAGCAATGCGTATACCATAAAAAATTTATGTTGGCGAGTATGAACTTGGAATACCAGCAAAAAATAAATGGAATACATTTCAAAGGAAACGCCGTTTTGAGTTCTTCATAAATTTCGTAATATTGGGATTAGAGACGAATGTAATTTCAAAATTGTCTTCAAAATAAATACCCTTTAACATATTTTCAGTATACTTCAACAACCGGTGGTTCTCATGGCGAACCATCTCATTTTTATTTATAACCTCTATATGTATCGCTCGCTTTTATCAAAACCTAACACACATTTACTAACCCTAATGAAAAGTCGTACTTCTGAAAATCAACACAGTACCTACACAATTTGTTTACTTTTTAAAAAAACCTTTAATCTCAACAATTTCATTATTTTATTCGATTGGTTAAGTTTTAACCTTTTCAAACCTAGAAAATAAATTTCATTAAAACGGGAATATGAATTTCGTTTCTCCAGAACTTTCTTATTAATAATTTTCTTCGCTAAAAAACACATAAATATTTGAGCAGTTCATCACGAAACTTTTCAATAGCCTACTTATAATCAAATATATTCATTTTCTTCCATAAATATTCTCTATATAACTTGTTTCGTTAAAAAATTTTATTCAACACAGTTAGAAGAACTTCAATATAACGAAGCATCGCATTTTATATAAAATGGAGTATTATTTTTATATCCAATTGTTCGTAACAGGAAAAGGGTGTGACGTCAGTACCTCAGTTGAAGCAATTATTGCCAATGAAAAGATTTTATTCAACACAGTTAGCAGAACTTCAATACAACACAGATTCGTTAAAATTAAGCGAGATGGTTTCAGGTATGATTTAATTAAGTTATATCATAATGGCATCGCATATATAAATCGAAGTATTTTTTTTTATATTATCAACTGTTCATAATAGGCGAAATGTGTGACGTAAGTACCTCAGCAGAAGCAATTATTGCCGATGAAAAGATTTTATTCATCTCAGTTAGCAGAACTTCAATACAACACAGATTCGTTAAAATTAAGCGAGATGGTTTCAGATATGATTTAATTGAGTTATGTCATAATGGCATCGCATTTTATATCAAATGTATTATTTTTTAGTATCAACTGTTCATAATAGGCGAAATGTGTGAAGTTAGTACCTTAGTAGAAGCAATTATTACCAATGAAAAGATTTTATTCAAATCAGAAGAATTTCAAATACAACACAGATTCATTAAAACTGAGCGAGATGATTTCAGGTATGATTCAATTGAGTTATAGCATAACGGCATCGCATTTTAAATCAAATGTATTATTTTTTATATTCAACTATTCATAATAGACGACGGGTGTAACATAAGCACCTTAGTTCAAGCAATTATTACCAATAAAAAGATTGTATTCAACACAAAATAACTTCAATATAACGCAGGGTTCGTTAAATTTCAGGTAGCATATTATATAAAATGAAGTATTATTTTTATATTCAACTGTTCGTAATAGACGGATGGTGTAAAGTTAGTACCTCAGTATAAGCAATTTTTACAAATAAAAAGATTTTATTCAACACAGAATAACTTCAATACAACACAGATTCATTAAAATTGAGCGAGATGATTTCAGATATAATTTAATTGAGTTATAGCATAACGGCATCGCATATTATATCAAATGAAGTAGGTATTATTTTTATATTCAACTGTTCATAATAGGCGAAGGGTGTAACGTAAGCACCTCAGTACAAGCAATTATTACCAATAAAAGGATTTCTTTCAACACAGAGAACTTCAATACAAAACAGACTCATTAAAAGTAAGCGAGATGATTTAAGGTATGATTTGATCGAGTTATAGCATAACGGCATCCCATATTATATCAAATGAAGTATTATTTTTTATATTCCTGTTCATAAATAGGCGACAGATGTGACGTAAGTACCTTAGTAGAAGCAATTATTACAATGAAATATTTTTGTCTATACAATTAGAAGAACTTCAATACCACACAGATTGATTAAAATTGAGCGAGATGATTTCAGGTATGATTTAATTGAGTTACATCATAACGGCATCGCATATTATATAAAATGAAGTATTATTTTTATATTAAACTGTTCACTAGGCGAAGGGTGTAACGTAAGCACCTCAGTGAAAGCAAGTTTTACCAATGAAAAGATTTTATTCAGCTCGGAACTTCAATACAACACAGACTCATTAAAAGTAAGCGAAATGATTTCAGGTATGTTTTAATTGAGTTACATCATAATGGCATCGCATTTTATATCAAATGTATTGTTTTTTATATTCAAATGTTCATAATAGGCGAATGTGTAACGTAAGCGCACCTCAGTAGAAGCAATTATTACCAATGAAAAGATTTCATTCGACACAGAGAACTTCAATACAAAACAGACTCATTAAAAATAAGCGAGATGATTTCAGGTATGATTTAAGTGAGTTATAGCATAACGGCATCGCATATTATATCATATGTATTATTTTTTATATGCAACTATTCATAATAGGCGACTGTTGTAACGCAAGCAATTAAAGCAATTATTGCCAATGAAAAGATCTTATTCAACACAGAAAAACTTCAATATAACGCAGGATTCGTTAAAATTGAGCGAGATGGTTTCAGGTAGGATTTAATTGAGTTATATCATAATGGCATCGCATATTATGTAAAATGAAGTATTATTTTTATATTCAACTGTTCGCAATAGGGGAAGGGTGTAACGTGAGTACCTCAGTAGAAGCAATTATTACCCATGAAAATATTTTATTCAACTCAGTAAGAAGAACCTCAATACAATACAGACTCATTAAAAGTAAGCGAAATGGTTTCAGGTATGATTTAAGTTAATTATATCATAATGGCATCGCATTTTATATCAAATGTATTAATTTTTTATATTCAACTATTCATAATAGGCGACGGGTGTAACGTTAGCACCTCAGTAGAAGCAATTATTACCAATGAAAAGGTTTCATTCAACACAGCTAGAGAACTTCAATACAAAACAGAATCATTAAAAGTGAGCGAGATGATTTCTGGTAAGATTTAATTGAGTTATAGCATAACGGCATCGCATTTTATATCATATGTATGCAATTCAAGCAATTATTACCAATGAAAAGATTTTATTCAACACAGAATAACTTCAATATAACGCAGGGTTCCTTAAAATTGAGCGAGATGGTTTCAGGTATGATTTAATTGAGTTATATCATAATCGCATATTATATAAAATGAAGTATTATTTTTTATATTCAACTGCCATAACAGGCAAAATGTGTGACGTGAGTACCTTAGTGCAAGCAATTATTACACATAAGATTTTATTCAAAACAGAATAACTTCAATACAACACTTATTCATTAAAATTTAGTGACATGGTTCCATGTATGATTTAAATGCGTAATTATATCACATATTATATAGAATGAAGTATTAATACAAGGCTCGCAGTCACTTGTTGACATATTTTCCTTACAGGGAACATATTTTCAATACATAAACCTGCAACACTGAGCGGTTTTACAATAAAGTTTGACAAAAAATTATTAGAGTTTTCGAAGTTCCATGACATAATTTAGCATTAAGAAATAAGAAACTTTCTATGTACTCTTCTTCCGAATACTTTCGATACTGTTGATTTCAATTTTCTCTTGACCACAAAATATTCATAACTTTTCAAATTTAACTGTATTATAGCATAATTAAATAATACAAAATGAATTATTGTTTATGAGAGCATGACATGTTCATTGCTAGAATGAATGAATACGACAAAATTACGTAGCTTTCTGTTGTCAATATTTGTTAGAGATTCAAGTTTTTATGTTGGTATCGAATTATAGTTAATTTGTAACATACTTTCAACATAAAATCACTCCTTATTTTATTAATATAGTAGAATTTCACAAGTGAAAATCTCCTGTTATTTATTTATATTACTTTTACAAAAACCAAATTTTCATTCTTTGATGTATTTGAACAATATAAATACTATTAGAAAATGAAAACGTGCTTAACGTGCAAAGCAAAAAATAAGAACAATAAAATTTTCTAGATCGAATGCAAACGGTGCCAAGTGGGTATACAAAATGTTAGTATAATAGTGGTGCAAATACAGTTAAATCAATAACGTATTATCGCTATATGAAGAAAATCAAAGAAAACGTATAGAAATATTTAAATATGAAGGAAACAACAATACTGAAAAGCTGGACATTAATCTTGACGTAACAAGAAATATTGGTAGTTAAAATTTGCATAGTGAAATTACTTTAAACGATTTAAGTAGCTCAACAAGAACTTATTATGTATTTGAAATAAAAAAGCAACATCAATAAAAGCCAAATCGTGAAAATTATTTGAAGATAAATTTGTCAACACCAACGTTCAATTATAAATATAATGTAAGCAATTAAATATATATCAACCATATAAAACATGAATTTTGTCTTCATTCTTCAATCTCAAATAAATCTAAAGCTTTATCGCTGAAAAAACTACAGGTACTACAGAATTTGTTATTATATTGATATTAGTAGTATATCTTACTTTTGTCGATATTTATGATTCCCAAACGTGAGTAGTGATATATTGGTATATTATAGAAAAAAGGAATTCTAAATTAATAAGTTTGTAAGAATTTAAATCATTGTGAATATCAGTAATAGTTGTTATAATATATGATAGATTACTTTCAATACGCCCCTTACAGTAACTTATTCATAGAAATCCTATCTGATATATAAAAATAGATATATATATATATATATATATATATATATATATATATATATATATATATATATATATATAATATATTAAATTTTTTTGAACCTTTCAATTATATTTTTTTAATTTTTTACAAATTATAAAATTGTTTTTACTTTTCACATTGGTTATTTATTCAACAAAGAAGTTAAGATGTCAAAATAATTGAAGAAGAAATTATCAGTAATTTCCTAAATATTATGAAATTTTTGAATAACTAGGTATACATTAGAAACAATCAGATCACAAATTAAAAATGAAATATATGAAATACTAGAGTAAATTGAATTTCGAATACACTTGCGATATCACGACAGATGTGAAATGGACGAAAGAAGAAAATTCTCGAATGAATTTTCAACGCGACTTGTTGTTGCCATTATTTCATTTGGTTTTTCATATTTTTTCTTACAAGATATTACGCCTAATCGCGATGGATTCGGTCTATCATTTTTCTCTTATATCTATTTTGGTTGCTGTGTGCTTCGTTCATTTTCATTTCATTTAATTAGGATGGTCCATACAAATTGTCGCTTTAAAGAAAATGTATTCGAAGTAAAAAAAAATTGAAATGAAAAAAAAAATTTTAGGTTTACTTTTTTGCATGTCAAAATTGATATCATGCGAAATAAACATTACCAGGAGCTAACAAACAATTCCTTTTATCATAATGATATTTTACATTTATCTAAATATGAATACTGATAAAATCTTTTTCAAATTCTTTTGACAGATTCCCTAACCCTAGTAAATAGTTATTGAAAGATCTAATCAATAAAGTTGAAGATATGAAAAATTTCATTTCATAAAGGAAAATTCAAGTACTCTCTTGCTAAAAGTGTTAATAAAACATATTTAAGAGTATTGTATATATATATATATAAAAAAATTTATGGTATTTATAAAATTGAATGTCAAAAGAAAATAAACTTTATTTTTACTCATGTGTTTATATTATATAATAAGCCTCGAGCTTTTATTGTTTATTCAGATATTCAAAGAACATTTATGGTTTGTTTCACGAATACAACAAACTTATTTTATATTTATATTATTTGGTAAACATCAAAGAATTGCTTGTTCAGTAATTCATATTATATGTGCATATATTATATGTATATATATGTATGTACAATTTTTAACGGATAAAATATTCAAATACTTTTATTAACGGAGTTCGTTTTTCAATCTTGATTAAATCGAATTAAATTATGTAAGTTATTTCAAATCATCTTTCAGAATTATTCAAATCTATAATATTCATATTCACAACAAGGTGGAACGAAATAATATGGTCTCGAGGAGTCCAAACCAACCAATCCACTTCATTTTGTAATAATGTGTATCATATATTTAATAATGTTAAAAATAACTTCATTTTTCGTGTTATTTTCAGAAGTTAGGAATAACGTAAATAAAGAATACACAACTAGTAACTTTGAGTATCCACACATGAAGTGACCAAATACAATTATTACGAATAAAATCTCACAAGAGGAATATAATACCAAGCATCTGGTTTTATTATAAGTAAAATTTACTATGTTATCATCTATTTCAGTTAGTTAATTTGCATGAATTCTCACATAATAATTAACGAATACTTGTATGTTGAAGATGAACAAACCTTGAGATTTTTTAATAGCAAAAAATTAAATATTAGAATGTATATCTGCCATAAAGCTCTCAATCATCGAAACAAATTTTCAAGTAATACAGAAACTCAATTTCCGAAAGTTCAAAATCGCAATTTTTTCATATTAGTTCGGAAGTAAGAAATTTAGTTCAAAACTACAAAGGGATGAGACAAATAATCGATAACTCTAAAATCTGCACCAACAGGATAAATCTTCAAATTCTGAGTGGCAAGCTAATCGCTTATTCATCGACCTATTATTTTTAATCGTCGTTCATAAATCATTTCTTTATCCCGAAGCTGGAGATCTTGAGAAAATACCAATCATCAATCTCTCTAATATGTGAATAATTTCTTAGAATATATCAATAACTGATATGAAAATTTGAAACTACAGAAATAAAATTGCTTAACAATTGAGGAATATATGAAATTTAATATATCAGAATTTAAAAAAATATTGTATTGTGGTAATGATTAAGTTATTTTAACTAAGTAGCATTAAAACCTTAAGTTATAATTGTTTTAAAATTTGCATTTCTCTGAAATTTGGTTATTTAGTTTATGAAGATTGTGTTGCATTAAAAAAAATTGGTTAGATATTTCATTGAGAGTAGTGCTATATCATATTACGAGGGATTCACAATATACTTGTTTTTATTTATACCCTTTTTAATTTCGCCTGTCATTACTCCAACTTTGACTTTATATTCGATTATATAGTTTTCATGACCTTGTTATATTACCTTATCTATATTCTTGTTTGTATTTTAAATTACATGATTTTCAATATATTTGCTCTCACTTAGACCCTTTTCAATTTCACATGTCATTGCGTCAACGTTGGCTTTATATTCTATAATATAGTTTTCCAGCCTTAAGTAATTTTACCTTATATTCTTTTTTATGTTTACCTCACACGATTCCCAATTTATTAGCTCTTATTTAGACCCTTTTCAATTTCGCATGTCGTTACGTCAACTTTGGCTTTATATTCGATAATATAGTTTTCTAGCCTTACATAATTTTACCTTATTTATATTCTTGTTTGTGTTTACCTTACACGATTTTCAATAATTTGCTCTTATTTAGACCCTGTTCAATTTCACATGTCGTTACGTCAACTTTGGCTTTATATTAGATTATATAGTTTTCCAGCCTTACGTAATATTACCTTATTCTTGTTTGTGTTTAACCTTACATGATTTTCAATATATTTTTAACCCCTTTCCATTTAAATCCTTTTCCATTTCGCCAGTCATTACGTCAACTTTGACTTTATACTCGATTGTATAGTTTTCCTGTAATTTCACCTTATTTATATTCTTGATTTACCTCACACAATCTTCAATATAATTTCTTATTAAGACCCCTTTCAATGTCGCCTAACATTACGTCAACCTTGGCTTCATATTCGATTATATATATAGTTTTGTCTTTTGTGATTTTACTTTATTTAATTCTTGTTTGTGTTTACCTTGCGCAATTTTCAACATAATTTCGTATTAAGACCCGTTTCAATGTCGCTTTTATCATTACATCAACTTGGTTTTATATTCGATTATATATTTTTCTTGTCTTTTGTGATTTTACCTCATTTATGTTCTTGTTTGTGTTTACGCCACACGATTTACAATATATTTGCCCTTATTTGAACCCTTTTCAGTTTCGCCTATCATTATGTCACCTTTGGCTTTATTTTCCATTATATAGTTTTCCTGCTTTTTATAATTTTACCTTATTTATATTCTTGTTTGTATTTACCCCACACGATTTTCACTATACCTATTTGCTCTTATTTAGACCCTTTTTTCAGTTTCGCCTATCATTGCGCCAACTTTGGCTTGATATTCCATTATATAGACTTCCTGTCTTCTGTAATTTTACCTTACTCATATTCTTGTTTATTTTTACCTTACAATATATCGGTTTCATCGTCTCTCTAGCTATAAATATTTAATCATAATACCTATAATTTTCAATTTTTGATACTACTTTAGTAAATCAGTACCACAATTAGTGTTAATTTTTTCTCATCAATTTTGAAGATCAATTGAATAAAGCGCAGTTTCAGAGATCAATTTGAATTAAAGCTTGTACGTCATCATCCCTATGAATACCATATAAAAGTTAATCAATAGAACATCGTTAAATTATAAAGTCAAAATAACCTTAGTTATAGCAGATGTTAGTTTTCCATTAATTTCTTTATTGAATTTTTTCATTTATTTTCATAAATATTTTCACATATATAAATTTTATAAACTTGTTCATATACAAGGGTTTACATTAACGATATAAATCAAGTTATAAGATATCATTCATATTCATTGATTAATTATGCAACATATTCGAAATTCGTTCGTAAAATTGTTATTTAAATTTTTCTCTGCAGAAATATTCAGCTGGACATTCCATAACTGAAAATTCTGTATATATATATTGGTATTAAAGATACTCATCACAGTTATTAAATAAGCTTTGAACATGGAAGAAAATATAAATCAACTACAAACATGGCATTCTCCATAAGTGATCTTCAATATTACAAGCAAGTTATATATAGAGCAGAACGTCCTCTCACAATGCATTAATTGAATAGATTTTACGCTAATAATGCAATAAATTCCTCATGTTTCATTCAGCAATAAATAGCCAAAGCTCAGGATTCATAACATGAGTGATGTGGAGCATAAATCTAATTTGAATAAATCTTTGCCAAAATTGTAATCAGCGCGAAATACGTTCAGTGCAGAATTAGACATAGCTAGTTAATAAGACAACAATTTCTATTCACAGAAAATATAATTAGTTAGACGAAATAAGCATACTAGGTGGAGGGGTGTCATCTTATTGTCAAACTACTGAAATTTATACATATTAGATATAAGCGAAAGAAATTTCATGTCAAAATGAGAATTTGTGGTACGCAAAAATATAATTTCAAGAAATAACACTAATTTTTCTCTTCTAGTAAAGAGATTTTGTTAAAATTAAAATAACGTTTTCCCACAACAATTCAGTTTTGAAATGAATATACTAAGTTCAGAAGACTCATTAACAAATCATTCAATCCAATATCAATCATTGAAAGAAATGCAGAGATGACATGCCAAAGTATAGTTTATAACATTCTTTCAGATTATCATATTAAAAATTTCTGCGATATTATATTTTCTGAAATATATTCTATATATAGTATATTATTTAGATTTAAACTTTTAAATACGATAATGAAAGAATATTCTATTCAAAAAGTAATAAATATATATACTCAAGAGGTTCATAATGTGGTCTTCCAAAATTTATTTTGTAAAATTTCTCAATTTATTTATGAATGGAATATTGAGCACAGTACAGACGCTCATTTTTTTTAATAAGTAGAAAATTTAGAAAATCAACACAATTTACATAAAACAATTTACCAAAATCCAAAACAAGATAGATGCTTTGTGTCAAATTATCTGCTATCACTCTTGTTATGAAGCAAGGAATTTAGAAAAACACATTTAAGAAAAATCAATTATGGAATAATTATAAAAATCAGCTATGTAATTTCTAAAAATGACTTTCGCAGAACGCGTTTCCGGGTAGCTGGTAAAGCGCATTAGCTGTTTTGTATTAAAAAAAATTGAGCCTTAGCAACGCTTGGGCGGTTAGGTAGTCAACTGATAATTTTCAAAATATTTTAGACAAAATAAAAACTCCAGACATATTTCTACAATGTGAGACGATTGTTTTTACTAGACAACCTTCGTAATTTATGCATTACGTAGTTGAAAAAAAATGTACAAAATTCGAATACATTCACCCAAGAGCTCGGCAAGAGTTTTGGACTAAAAAAAAATTAGAGGAATTCTCGTCGATTTTATTCGTTGCCTATATACTGTTGTATTTTCCATTCATTTATCTCCTGTAAAACTTTTTATTCCGCCTAATCGCGTTATTTTCGGTCTACTGTAGTGGAGAAAATGCATATTCTTCAGTACCTGTACATTCCTAGTTGTTTAATATTGATCAAGTACGTACGTCCAAAACAAATGCAAGCTCTTAAACAAATATATCCGTTTTAAATTTCTCAGAATATTGACTGATTATAAAATTTGAAAACTTCCTACGAATTGTCTAAAAGAATCCTTTTTAAATTAGGGAATAGATTCTCTATGATCTAAACAGCCATGGAGATTTTATTTTGCCTTGAAAATTTAATTTATGTATACCACTTCAATTCAAAACACATTTCAAAAAAATTTTGAACCATTCATTCACATGAATAAATGTTAATTATCATATCAATGAAATGATACTACATATTGAATGCATTAATTCTCAAATATTAATATAACTTATATTTAGAAATCGAAAATATGTACTCCCTAATAATTATTTACATCAAAAATCGAATTAAATCAGAAAAATGAAGCATAAAGAAGTTTTTGTAATAAAACTCCTCATTTTTGTAAAAAAAGGGAACTGGTGTGTTAGAGTTATATTATATAATTACCTTATATTGTTATTAAATTTTGTCATTATAAATTCATTATTTCATTGAGATCATGTTTCATATCTGTCAGACATTTTTCAACATATATTTATTTAAAAAACCGCTTGTTCTAATAGATTAGTTTAAGGGTAAAAACTTCTAGATTTTTGAATATCTATTCTTAGTAATATTATTTGACAAGAGCGAAGATGTTTTATGGAAATTTTCCAACCTAACCTCACATTATAAACAATAAGAAAACGATTTCCAACCAATCCTCATCTTAAACCTACTAAATTCAGTTAGTAGTATTAAAATATAAATATTCAATGCTTTGTGAAATACCAGACTATTATTATACGTAATTTGTCTACTCAATAAGTGTAACAATTTTTCAATTAAATATCACCAATCGCTTCCAAGATTTCACAGTTTTTACAACATGCACATCATAAAATGCTAGGCCTAGAGATCATGCTCCCAATAATTCAATAAACAAATTTCCTCAGTTAATAATTATGGTTCATAAGTTCAATTAACCTAACAAAAAAATGCAGATATTGAGGGGAATTCATAACCACAATAAATACTTAACAGCAACCTCAAATATAACGAAGCCAAATGTGAAGAAATACTTATTCAATTAGTTGTCACAAATTTTCCAATGATTAAGAATCAACACAAAATTGTTCCAAGCAGTATATCGAGTTTGATTTTTAAGTCAACGAATAAACGATATTCAAATATTTTTGAGAAGTATATTCAATTTAATATGCTTATAATTCACATGAATTACGTAGGAGTTTGTATCAACTTATTAAATCATTTCAGCCAGTTCTTCATACTTGTATTCAGGGCAACCCCAAAAACCAAATTATCATTATATTCACTAGCTATTCCAGAAGTTAGAATTATTATAAAACATACAAACACAGGAGATATATATATTTGAAAACATGCATCACTAAATAGCCCATTTTTTAAAGTCTAATGAATCAGTAGAATTCCTCGAAATAATCCTAATGTTCATGTGCAACATTCGTAGGATAAAAGAATAAATATGTTGAAATAAGGTGATTGGTTATTATCATATGAAATTACCTACCATTCAGCAATAAAGATAAAATTTAGTCAGATTAATTCATGTAAAATGAAGGGGAGAGAAGAATTAGTGATATGTTATGGGATACCTACTAGATTATATTTAATATAATAAATCTTATCGTCTTCATGTTTTTGTTATGAAAATAGCATTAAGCCAAATTCAAAGAAGTTCTAACGGAAAAGCAAATTCAGCAGTTGTGTACACACTAACAAATGCAAAATATGTAGTATTATACACCACAGGCAGTAAATTATACATAATATATAGTTATCAGAAATGTTGAAATAAATTTTAGGTGTCATTCAAAAAAAAAATAGAGGCGTGAAAAATAAGATTATCATTTTTATCTATACGATATGGATAAAGCATTGAACCAAATTCGAACAAATTCCAATGAAAATGCAAAGCAACAGTTCAACTCTTCGAATGGGTGTACAAAAATAATAAAAACAAAAAAACAGTAGTAGTGATAAGTTTAAATTTTATAATAATTGATGTGGCAATATAAATTTTAGCTGGTGATTCATTAGTAAAAAAAAGAGGCGTGAAAGATATTTTCAGGTCATCATGTGTTTGTTAAGAAAATAGTTCTAATGAAAATGCAGAAATTCTTCGTATAAGTGAATAAAACTAACAAATGCAAACGTGTAGTATTAATGAAAGAAATAACAGAATTTGGTATGAAAATAGCTTTGAATAAATTCAAACAAGTGTTATAAAAATTTGAAGTTGACTTTTTCGTGTAAGTGTAAACTAATGAATGCAAAGTTTTTAGCATGAAAAGTAATGTTTGTGACACACCACAGACACTAAATTTTTGTTTTTGAATCATTCAGGATATGAGGCGTGAAAGATGTTTCTAAATTATCATAATTTATGTTACGGAAGAAGCATTGATTCAAATTCAAACAATATCCACCGAAAATGCAGAGCAACATGTTCAACTATTCGTAACAAAAGCAAAAAACTAATATTAGAGATCAGTCAAATTTTAGACACTCAATTATAATAATTGATAAAATCAATCAAAAGTTTCAAACTAAATTTTAGTATGTGATTCATTCACGAAAAGCAAAGGCGTGAGAAATATTATGAATTGTCATCCTCAAGTTTATGGTTTGGAAAAAGTCTTGAATCAAATTAAAAAAGTTTCAATGAAAATGCTGAGAAACAACAGTGGAATAATTCATCACATAGGTATACAAAACTAACAAAAGCATAATAGCTAGTATTAGTGATAAATGAAACGGTCGATACATAATTATGTACACTATATTCTACTCAATACAATTAATCAAAGTGGCAAATTAAATATTAGTTGGTGATTCCTTCAAGGGAAGTCGAGTGAGATATTTGCAGATTATCATCTATATGCGCCTAGTAAGGGAAAAACATTGAACCAAATATTCTAAACACCAGCAAGTTATATTGTTCGCATGGGTTCCAATAAAAGCAACAAAACCAGTATTCAACTCAAAACCAAAATTTTCAAATTTACCATGAACATGCGCATTTGAATAAATTAATGTTTAACGTCAGTAGTGCAATAAGAGACAAAGTGTAAAATTGTGACAGTAAAATCTAAAACAAACCGAGATATTGTGACTAACAAATTCAATAATTTCCTAATATAAAACTTCAGTTGGAAAATTTATGTTGAATATTTTGCAGTTTGTTCAAAAGGTCTTACCAATGAGACATTTTATTTATATTTTAATAATATGGTATTCCACTGTTCGATAATGAAAATATATTCAAAAAATTATTGAAGAGATAATCACAGAATGTTAAAAAATAATCACTCAAGCAATGCTGATATAGAAAGCCAACACCAGCAATGCAAACATTTTTAATTTACAACAAATCCATTTGTACACCAACAAACCTTCAATCAAAGTATTAGCGTCATTTTTTAAAAATATTCACAATGTTTACTTTTTGAAAATTAAATCGACTGCTGTATCAATACTTTTTTTTTAAATTAGGAATAATAGCTCCATGGAAATTCAAGATTATCTTGCTATAAGACATTGTTTATATTTATCAAACCTACCTTTTGAACAAATGCAATAGTTTATTTAATTATACCAACAATTTTAGCACGTAGATGATTTGAAAAGTTGGGTGTTTGATATTATGAAGTTTGAATAATTGAAAATAGAAACAAGGATATTATAAATCAAGTATTAATATATGTATGTAGGACTTAAAATTTATATTCTAATCACCTCTTTTCATTGAGATTAATAAATGGCAGTAATTTAATCATTAATTTGCTATTGAACAAAATTGCATTGGACAACGGAATATTGCATTGGACAACGAAAAATTGCATTGCACGACGAAATTCCATTGGATAAAGAAAAATTACATTGCCCAATGCAAACAGGTGAAGATTGAGAACTAAAAAATTTTCGTTATGCACACAAGAAACACTTTATACATTGGTGAAAAATTGATACATTTACGAAACCATATAGGAATTGTCGAGAAAAACTTGAGAAAACTGTGTGGTAATTCATGAGTAGTTTTTTTACAAATTCGTTGTTTATTTGTATGGTTTTTATCCGCCTAATCGCGTTATAATCGGTCTACCATTTCTTTCTTTTCTGTACTATTCGTACTTTTTTGATGCGAAGTATTACTTTCTCAATTTATTCTTCAACATTTTACAAGAACCTACGTAGTATCACAAACGTATCAGTATTTTTCATCCAATGATGTGTGAAATGCGACGATAAAGTGAACTGGAACTCAAAAATAAGTAATGGTCGAATTTAATAAAATTTTTAAAGAATATTATCGTTTTCAAAATTTCGCTTATTCCACGGAATCTAGGAAATAACTTGGAAATTGAATAATATAGGTAAAATATATCCAGAGCCATGTTCCTAATAGTTTAATTTGTAACTACTCTTTAGATATTGTTAGTATTCAAGAGATTTAATGAATAATAACACCAAAATTAGTTACTTAAATGAAGATTGTTACAAACAAATATTTTGACATAAAAAATCGAGAGATGTTACATTCAATAACATTTGAGATAGAAATTTCTCTATTTTAGTGTCATAGTTGTAAATAGACTGTGTTAGGTTAACTCTATTTAAAACACCCATCATATATAAAAAGTTTCAATTTTTTTAAAAGAAATTATGATTTTTCAGTCATACAATGCGACTTTTCAACAATAAGTACTTTTAATACCAAATAACGTAATTCAACCATATGAAAAATATATTTCATTAAATAATTAAACCGCTAGCAAATATAAATTTAACAACTAAAGTGTAGGCACATCCAATATAATTCAACATTATTTAAGTAATTCAGTCCTCATAATAATTTATTTTAATAGTAATCTCAAGTTGCGATCATGTATTTTCACAATATAAAGTAGATATAGCTATACATAAGAATTTCATAGAAGTTCAGGAGATATTTATTACTTTTTATGTATTATATTAGTTCTTAGTAGTTTTAGAGGTGAAATATCATTTTTCATTATAAGGGATACAACTTTTTCAATTTCAATTCAATGTAGAATCATTATTCAATACTTCGTTCAAATTAGAGAAATTCAGGCTTGCGAATTACACCTCAGATAATTTGAAAACTCCAATATTTATTTTGTTCAAAGATTTTTTCAAAGGATCCAAAAATTCTAATATTCGTCAATCGTTTCTAGTAAAGAAAATACAGAGAATTTAATGAAGATGTCAATTTAAAGACTTATTTTGAATATTCGAAACCATTACACCATATACATGGAGATACTGTACTGAATAATGAATATAACGCAACTTATAGAGGGCTTTATTCCGTCGATATCAATTTACCATATTCGGTATTATTTGAAATTGTTTACAATTTGGTTCTTTTGTCAAATTTAAATATTTCAAACCATTAATTAAACGCAGATATATACACACATGGGAAATACTGTCATGAAAATATCGCAATCGTTATAATTCTTAAGAGCTTTTTTATTAATACCAATTAACCAATTCTGCAATACCAATATAAGTTGTTCACGAAAATATTGTTTTCACGAGACAATTTATTACTTTTGCCAATTTTTAATGAATCCATGGAAATCAGATATATACCAAAGATACAATTTTTAAGGGCTTTTATGCGTTAATACCAATATAAGTTTTCGAAGAACATTTGTTCAACAGATTAATATGATTTTTTGCCAATTTTGAAACCATTAAACGCATATATATACATGGAAATACTGAATCATAAAAATATCGCAAACGTCATACTTATTTCGTTTTTTTCGTTGATACCAATCTACCTTATTCGTTAATACCAATATACGTTATTGATATTCATCATATCAATTTGATTGTTTTGCAAATTTTAAATATTCGAAACCTATATATATATATATATATATATATATATATATATATATATATATATATATATATATATCTTTATGGAGATACTGAATTATAAAAATATCGCAATAGTTTTAACTTATTTTTAAGGGCTTTTTTCGTTTATACCAATCTACCATATTCGTTGATACCAATATAAGTTGTCGATGGAAATATTGTTCATCACATCGATTTGATTATTTTGCCAGTTTTGAATATTCGAAACCTTCAAACGCAGATATATAGGTACATGGAGATACTGAATCATAAAAATATCGCAATGTTTATACTGATCATACTTTTTCGAAAATACCAATATACCATAGGTTTTTCTGTAATACCAATATACACATTGGAATATCATTAGTTCATTTTATTCTTAAGGGCTTTTTTCGTTTATACCAATCTACCATATTCGTAGATACCAATATAAGTTGTCGATGGAAATATTGTTCATCACATCGATTTGATTATTTTGCCAGTTTTGAATATTCGAAACCTTCAAACGCAGATATATAGGTACATGGAGATACTGAATCATAAAAATATCGCAATGGCTATACTGATCATACTTTTTCGAAAATACCAATATACCATAGGTATTTCTATAATACCAATATAAACATTGGAATCTCATTAGTTCATTGATCGAATGAAGTTTATAGTATGTAATAGGTAATTTTATAAACAAAACCATCCTCCAGTTTACCTCTGGGTTTTAACTTGGTAAAAATGTTTTCAAATTTATACACCCTAAACAAATATAGAAATTTAACCTGCTACAATTTCAATCACACTCGTCATCGTTCAAAAACCTCTAGCGTTTATCTTGAAGAATATTAGAAAATTTCACTAATGTTTACGGTCTGATAACCAACAATTAACCTACAAACAATTTTCAACGCCTCCGTTGAAACAAATATCCATGAAGTTTGTTGCACTTCAATTTGAGCAGTAGGTATAGAAAGTTTTTTGTTCCATTATTTTAATTACATGAATATAATATATTACAGATAAATAAATATATAAGTATATATATATATATATATATATATATATATATATATATATATATATATATATATATATATATATATATATATATATATATATATTTGTAAGACCAAGCCTATAAAAAAAATGTTCTTTAAAATTTTGAAGAAAATATGAATTTAAATATGCACACTTTACCTAAAGATACTGCTAATTTCGACGTTTTTTGAAAATTAATATAGCGTTGGATTATTTTATGTATGACATTTCATCTACCCCATAAATTCAATCAAATTTACTTTCAAGAGATCAACCTAATGAGCCTGAATAATTTCTAGAATTTAATGCATTTCTTCAAGTATGCCATTAAAAAAATATTTTTTCTTTCAAATATTCGATGTGATGATTAAATTATTTTTATCACAAAATAAAATTAATTCACACAAGGAAATTAAGGATCAGTACTTAGCATTCTATATATTAAAATATACATTCCATATGAGTCAAGAAAAAGACAGTCGACAGAAAATCATCAAAGTAGTTATGTAGTATAATATGCAGAAATTGAAATAAGTTAATTTGGAGAAAATAAGTCCACATTTTAGTTCTATATAAATGTAAAATACAACAGTAATTGAAAACAAAGCAGTGCTAAGTGATCGATCAAAAATTGAATTCAAATTGCCTAACACAATACACAATTCAACAGAACATTATGCTGTGGCTGTAAAAACACATCTATCTAAAAACACAAATACCAAGAATAATTTGCAAAAAAATGATCGATCAAATTTTTAGTATAATCAAATAAAATTTCAAAACCAGTTGCTTATCAAAATATAAAATTCAACAGAACAAACTGCAAAGCCTATAAAACCATCCATATATTATTTGGAAAACACACAAATAAGTACCAAAAAAATTTTCATTTACAAATTTTTTTTATAAAAACTCATAATATAGAAATCAACAGAATAAAATTTACTTTCAAGGCTATATACCATATATTATCACGAATTGTTTAGCAAACACAAATACCAAGAAGAATTTAGTACAAATAATACCTCAACCACTATCGATTGTTTCACAGAAGCAAAAGTGCAACAAATGCAGCAGGCGCGGGCATTTTATAAATTAGCATAAAATATTTACAATATCCTTTCATATTTTGGCAAGTTAAGCATCGTAAATTCAGAGTTGTAATTTTTCTTCTTTACGAAATATTTGCAATTATAACAAGCGTAATTTGTTGTGTATAATATGTGAGTTTTGCAGAGCTAATCGCGTTGTTTTCGGTCTACGAAATCTTACAACTGGAACTCTTTTACGCCTTCATTAGTTAGGTAATTTGCAAATTAGTTTCATCAATAAGAAAAATTAGTTATTTGAATCATGCTATAAAATCATGTCAAAGATTGATTGATCAAAATAGAATGGATAGCAATTTTCTACGCTTAATTTGCAATGAGTTTAATGAGAAAAATTAGTATTTGATGAAAGCTATGAAAACAAAGCATAAATTGGAACACATAGACTACTTCAAATAGAGATATTAAAATTTGAAATTATAATTGTTGTGCTTTTTTTACAAATCTTCTAGATGTTTGCAATTCACAATTGAAGTTACTCTTGGCGCTTTTCTAATTGTTTACTTTTAAGATATTAAAATTTGAAATTATACCTGTTGTGCTTTTTGTACAAATCTTCTAAATGTTTGCAATTCACAATTGAAGTTACTCTTGTCGCTTTTCTAATTGTTTATATATGTCTAGTAATTTTTCCGATATAAAAAATTGAAAACAATTGTTGTTGATATACTCAAGGAATTTTTTTAATTGTCATACTTTGTAAATTATTGAATTTTTCTTTCTCGAAAATTTCGGTTATTGAAAATTGACATTCGGATAATTTCCAGTATAATCACACCATATTAGTTTCATCAAAAAAAAAATGAGGAACCTCGAACACATTCACAATATTCACAGAAAATACCTGGAAAAAAAGAAAATTCTTCGATGGAATTTTCGACACGTTAATGTTGACGTAGATTTCGTTATTTTGTAGTTTTATTTTTTTTGTATATTTTCATACGCCTAATCGCGATATTTTCGGTCTACCCTTTGCTTCTTATATCTATATTCTCTTGTTGCAGTTTGTTCATATTTTCTTAGGATGGTTCAAGGTAATCGATGGCAATATCATAAATGCGTTCTTTTTTTAGTGAAGAAAACTCACATAACTGTAATTATACCAGGAAAAAACAGAAATCTTGACTCTCGTTACGACTATGTTATTATTATGCTCAAAATACATTCCTGAGAATTAAAAACTTTTCCTTGAAAAATAATTACTAGTAACTTGCATGTTGAAGTTCAACTTTTAGACTTATATAAAATTTTGTAAAGGTTTAAAAATTTTATTTGTATTAAAAGAGACTGGGAGATTTCAAAAACTTCAATTTTCGAAATACCAGAACAAATAAATGGTGGAATTATATTAGCATTGTCAATCAAAATACTGGCGAACAGTTTATGATAGTTTCTTGAATTATACAAACTATTTATTATAAAATTAAATTTCTAATAGGACTTCGTTCAATTATTCAGGCTCAAAATATAATATAAAAATACTGATGACGTAGATTATATCGTCGTTGCCGCGGTGAAACCTCCTAAGTGACAAAAACGTGATTTGACAGGAGAAGCAAATAACTGATTTGTTATAGTTATTAATAGTAACTTTTTCCCAGTAAAAACAAAACTTCAACCACAGAGATAAACTAATTTGAAACCACCTATGTAACGTCTGAGCCTTGCAATTGTCACAAAGGTGAATTTGCTTGGTACCTTTAGCGGTGCGGTTAACTCTTAAACATAGGCAAATTCTTTTTGATCAATTTAAATCGTGTTACGTTTTTTTAACACATGAGTGCTTTCTACTAGCACATAGGTGGTAAAATCTTGTTTCCAATGATATCAAAATCACGTTTTGGAGTTTTTGTCACATAGGAGGTTTCACCGCGGCAACGACGATATGGTTTAATGAATTATCTAGATAATTTTAAAAAATTAATAAAACAATAAATATTGAAGTGCAACGCCCATTTCAGAAAAGCTACTATTGTGTAGCTGCCATAGCTTAACAAATAATGTATAGCTTAACTTAAGTTAAACTAAATATGTTATCATGTTAAATAAATACCGCACAGACTAGTAGAAATATTTTTAAATTTCATTATGTACCTTCAGTAATATAAGTGTTTTATTTCAACCATTTTGATCATCATTACTTCAAATTTCCTCATTAAAATTTTGCTTTTATTGATCAATACCGCCAACATAATTTACAAAATGGGATTAGACATACCCCTTACAAAATAATAACGATATTATTAATAGCTCAGAATATATGATTTTACCTAATGTTCCCTGATTGTATAAATTTTTCGATCGATTCTATTCAATATATACGCTTTTTCAATAAAAATATGAAAGATCGCAAGTTGTACTGACGTCCAGTCGTTTTTTACACATCTTCAATTTTTTTATTTGCTACCAAATACACATTTGATCGACAAAACAAAGAAACGCTCAATTTATGAACACATATTTCAGCCGCCGAGATTGTCAGATTTACCAATTTAACTTTCATACAGATCCCTCAGTGAAGAACTTGATACTTAGTACAAAATTTGTCCATTTTCTTGATGTTTTTAAAATTAACAGACTTGAATTTCATTATCATTCAGACCGCCAAAAATTAGGCTTCATTCGTAGAAAATCTAAAATTACCATTGTTCGCATGCTTTGATTCATCATACAGCAGATATAATAGATTTCCTGTGTATTTCTACATAGTTTACCAAATTTTCAGGTACGCCATTGGCTCATTTCAAAGATTTATTCAATCATTTATGATACCTAGATACCTATTACTTACTATTACGTGATATTCGACACCTACTCATTATTTTTATTTTTAGGCATGGTACCTTATTTGTATACCATAAGGTCTATTTATAATCTTAAAGTCATACCTAACATAATGGACTTTGTCCGAGCAAGCGCAGTAGAACCTTTCATGCAAAAATTGTGTGGAACTGCCGACTTAAATAGAAAGTTAGTAGGCTATGGCAAGAAAATAAATAATGGGTCACAGAAACTTATTACTAAATTCAGTACTTACTGTATTTTCTCAAAATCTTATTGTTGTCGCTATCTTTGTCAATGTTTAAGGCATCTTCCTAAAGAATATTTCTTCACAGAGTATTGAACTCTTATTTCATTTGAAGAAAAAAATTAAATGGGAATATTGGAATATAAATCATAAAAATAACGCATTGATTCGTATTGCTGTTATTGTAAGTATACTTTATTAATCAACGATAGTTTTTTTTTTCTGTACAAACGCCATTTTGATTATCGACTACCAATTATAATTCTCATAAATTGCAGATAAATGCAGGTTTTGTTAGGTAAGTAATAAGTTTGTCAATTCTATATATATATAAATAAATTAGTAATAAAATATCGGTCACTAACAAGTTCGAAATAACAGTTCAACAAGATATTATTATCGAAGGTCACTTTTTATAGAAATGTAGTCCAATAAATTAACTTAGGTATATATCCTATAAGTCCAGAAACATTACCACAACCCAATATCGAATAATAACCAGGGATATTTCAAAATTATCCCGTTTCGGTCCACACCTCTTTCTAGTCTTGGTCATTAGTCATCTTAGATAATTCTACTTAGGTTCTAACCGCCTGACGGCCATATTGGAATGGGAAAATAACTCCGAACCCATCAAAAACTCCTCGACTTAACGAATAGCTTTTCACGCCATTTCTCTCGTAATAATTAGCGACGTCTAGCCTCGCAATATGGTGAATTTCTTTCAAATCGCTACGATTTAGGGACAAGGCACGTGACAATCAGAGTGACGCGCCCCTTTCGCCATTTTGTGCACGAAGAAAATAACAGCGTAGGTAAGTTGGTCTGAAATTGAACGAAATATTTTTTGATACGAAAGAAGGTTCATCAAATACTTGCTAAATTTTTCGACATTTTTTCTGTTTGAATATTATCAAATATATTTAAGTATTCTAATTTCATCGAATATCGAAGACGACAGTTTTCTGTGATCTTCAAGAGTAAATCATGTCTACTTGAATGGCCAGTTCAAGTAGAATAATTTACGTCTTAGAAAATTTTCAACCATATGTTAATTCATACGGAATAGTGGAAATCACTTTTTCAATGTATATTTAGGTTTTACCCGAAACTTTAGCAAGTTGAAATACGAAAATGATAAAACTGAACATAATAAGTAAAATAATAAAATACTCAAACCAATACAGATACCGTTTACCAGATACCCTGCCTGTTTCCTGTTGTACCCGAATGCAAGATGGCTACCCCATTGCTGTGCTGGCTTCCTTCTTCGAATCTTGAATGGAACACTCACTTCTAACACAACGTCAAAACTAAAAGTGACGCGTCTTTACTGACTGCTTGATATTTATAAACTGCTCCCCCACTTCCGAGAATGTTCTAGAAACTGCAGAAACTTGCGCATTGAATAGCGTCCTTCTGTGGTTCTAGTCCGTGTATTGATTTTAGACCACCTTTTTCAGCAACGCGTAACGATTCGTTCTCTTTGTCTATACCATAGAAAAGATACGCATTTGACGTAATGGAATTATTATTGGATAAACAGTCAGAGTTACTGCGTAGTTTCTGGAAGATTCCATTTCGATGGCAATTACAATATGATTAATAATTTTATTGTGCAATATTGAGACAAGCCAAATAATAGTGGATAAAATTATTTAGGAAATTTTTGTTAAACCTCATTGAAAATATTAAAGTAGAATGGCATGTTCTAAAAATCATTCTGTAAATTGTAATACAATAATAGAATTACCTTGAATTTGGTTTCTACCAACTGAAAGTATGAAACCATTAGCAATTATTTATGTTCAACAAAAATTTGTTCACCAAAGAATATAATGCACAATACTTCAAATATTTTCAAAAAGAAAATAATTGCAATTCTTCAAAAATGTCTTGAAACCTTCAATATAAGTATACGAATTTTTTTTCGTCATAAACACACTATTTATATCAACTGGTATTTACAATTTTCATATCAGTTCAGATTACTCATTATTAAAAGAGGTTATCTTTATTATTAAAAAATAACAATTTTATCTTTATTTTAAATCACCATCATAGTAGGATTAATCGTATTTAGTAATCATCTGAATACAAAGACTATAATTTGGACAATTCAAATGCAAAACGATAATCTAACAACCTTGTTTTTTAATTTCATTGATGAATATTTACATAAGAAAAACGAGATACATTCACTTATTGAAATCAATGGTCAGAAAAAAAATTATTTAAATTAATTTGATTTAAAAGTGAATCAGGTTTCCATTCTAATTCAAACATAAATAAAAGTTATCTAAGATATACTTAATACTTTTATTACGTTATAATCTTTTTTTGTCTGAATCATCGCTACAACGAATAACTACAGAGTTTGTGGAAATTTCCGTTGTATATAGGTAATTTTATTATAGTTCAAAATGTTTAAAATCATGGAAAATTACATTTAAACATTTTGAACTATAATAAAATTATATACAACGGATAATATATACAACGCCATAATATATAATTTCAACTATAATTTGTGTTTTATTGGACAAATTTTCAATGAAAATAAAAATCAGTTTGGTCTAAAAATTAAGTGCTTTCATCATGAACTTAAATTCATAATGAAAACTAACTAAAACTCGTACATGTCTCAGTATTTTTGATACTCAAATTCAATGAAAAATATATAATTTTTACTGTTTTTCAGGAGGAACACACCTCACCAATAAGAATATATTTGGAACACATTTGAAATATTTATATTTTTGATTTTTTTACAAATTATTTTACTAGGTATCTTTGGAACTTGTGCAATGTCCAATCTCAAGGTTATATATAATCGAATAGATTCCTTGATTTACGATGTATGTTGAATTTTGATACTCCCATTCTAACAATTTTAATGATTACCGGAAAATTGTTTATTATATATATATATATATATATATATATATATATATATATATATATATATATATATATATATATATACCTATATATATATATATATATATATATATATATATATATATATATATATATATATATAAAATACGTAGGTAGTTTTCAGAAAAAAATAGTTATTATGATAGTGAACAATTACAGGATTATTTCTTAATAGTTCATATGCAAAATCATTCAGTATTTGATAATGTAATCAAAGTTTTTCCACGTCTGAAATTCTTTGGAACATGTTCAGGTCTACATTTAAAGGTTAAAAATTGCCTAATACGTTCCCTGAAATAAAGCTGAATTTAGATGCTTCCATTTTGAAGAATGAATCTTATAATAATAATCAAATTGATTATCACAATATCTAACTTAATTTTAATGTAAAAGTTTCTTATTTATTTAGAAGACAAAAAAGTTGGTTAAATTCCTTCATTTCATAGGAAATTAAATTTAAATTTTCCAATATGAAATCATTTGAACGGCATCGGTGATGATGACCACGATGACTCATATTTTTAACAATTCAAACTCATTTCACAATCAGCAGCTGTCGTTTCCTGTTAAGACATTAAAAACAGTCAAAGCCAGGGTAGGGTAGATCAAACTTTCATAAAAGAATTGAATGAGGCCAGGTGCATTTTTCCATGCAAGAACATATTGAAATTAATTCCACTCTAATAAAAATACAACCTTTACTAAAGGGAATAGAAATACTCAAACCTCATAATATCGTTGATAACAATGCCAGTGAAATATACAGGATGTCCCCGATAAATCTTTTCAACTGAATATGACGATTAGTATGAAATAGTGAACAAATTCCAGAAACAGTTTGATTTTTAATTTGAGGGGGCATGGATTTAAATTATTATTTTGTAGTTCTAGGTATCAAGTTTGAAATTTCATATGGCACTATTAACTATAGGGCTTATGATATATATTATGAAAGCTCCGAATTCGTATTGAAAATATAAATTAACTCAAGAAGTCTTTGAAAATATAGGTAGATATTTTGTAGACAGGCTCCATATTTGTCAGGAACAACTGGGTGCCCAGTTTGAGCATTATTTTTATCAATTTTTGATTACAATAAACAATTTGAAATTTTAAAATATTAAATTCGAAAAATTCATGTTTTTTTATTCTTCTGAAAGAAATAATAAAATTACAATTTTCTCTACGAATTCTGTCACTATCAAAAAATTTTTCATATGCTCTATAATGCAATTTGATATTTCAATACTGATACGCAGATATATAAAACAAACAATAAAGTGATTCGATGTCCCCTTCAAATTAAAAATGGACCATGTTTTCGATGTCTGATACATAAACATCAAATATTTGGCTTATCGTAAATAAATTGGTCATAAATAATATTTTATTCAAAATGTTCTCAGTGAATAAAATGTACCTACTTGTTTCTAAGTACCTAATATTTAAGGTAAAGAGGCAGCTGCGTAAACAAATGCCCAGTGGATTATATCAGGAATAATGCACCCTTATTGATTTATCAGCCCGAAAATATTTGGGAGGGGACATGTGATGGTAAACAGAGTCGGACTTCAATATGTGAATTTTGAAACTATAATAATAATATCTATAACATTCTTCCATCTTGTCTACAATCATTCTTGGGATCTTTATAATGATGTTGAAATAGATAATTTATTACTTTTGTATAGATAAGATTGAGTTTATCATTAGAAATGTTTTAAAGAGTCCGGTAAACTACTATTGTTGTAAATATAGATATGAATATTAGATCTAGGTAAATTATTATTATAGCAGTAAAATTCAAATTGACGGCTTTGGACATTGTATTTTGACCTACGTTCCGAGTATTTTACGGTTGTAAACCAAAGGAGAAAACAACATGCGAACCTATAGTCTATTCACAACCTAGAGGCTGCATCGTAAACAAATACACAGTTCTTGATATTACGAATAATGCACCCCTATTGATTTATCAGCCCTAAAATATTTGGGGGGTGACATGTGTTGGTAGACAGAGTCAAATATTTTCAATATCTGAATTTTGAAAGTAAAATAATTATAATAATAATATATATATATATATATAATTATATATATATATATATATATATATATATATATATATATATATATATATATATATTATATAATATAACATTCTTCCATCTTGTGTAGATTTATTTATTCTTAGGACATTTACATTGATGTGTGATGAATATTCAATTTATTATTTTTATATAGATAAGATTCAGTTTATGAATAGAAAGGTTTAATTGAGTCCGATAAACTACAACAGTTGTAAATATAAATAAGAATGTTAGATCCGGGTACATTATTATTATAGCAGTAAAATTTGAATTGCCAGCTTTGGACATTTTATTTCGAACTACGAAGTATTTGGGGGGTGACATTATCTTCTCAAATAGAAAGGGATTTCATTGAATTTCTATTCCCAGTTTATTTTACCAACCCAGTCTTTGTTCAAATATACCCTAGTAGTGGTACACCTGCAAAACATCCGTTGGTACACATCTGCTTGGCCTTAAAATTAAATTCATAGTAGGGGACTGAACAATAATGATAGAACAGGATCTAATTGTATCTATTCCTGACCTGAACAAACTGGTTTCTAGAATGTTCCTATTTCCGAGGCACCAGAGAGAAGCCCTAATCAATACCGCTGTCCCGGAATATTCCATTGCGTTTGCGCCCAACAATAAATGCTTTAAAAATGGAGAAAATCAATTCATCCATGGACCATGAACGTTTTAATTCCGAAAACAAAAACAAATTTTTCTTATTCACTGAATTAAAACAATCAAATATATAAGTCAGAATCATTTATCTTGTACAGAATAACGTCTCGATTCCATGTTTTGGATTAAAATTACTTCTTAAATTGTTCATATTCTCTATGGAATACGCCAAATGTTGACATGAATGTTGCAAAATGATTGACATATTAAATTCTATAAATGCTAAGGATTGACAAGAGTTGGATAATAGCAGTTGCTCATCTAGAAGTTTCATTATTTTGCATTACAAAATGTTTATTCGGCATATGTTGCCGTTACATCAAGCATTATTTAATATTGCAAAATATTTTTATATTCAATAGTTCATAAATTGCAATGCCGCCAACTGAAAATTGGATATCTAACTATGTTTTATGCTTTGCAACTTCTCGAGATAATAATGATTGTGATACATACAGGGCGATTCATAACTCTAAGTAAAACCAATTATTATATTATAGGCATATTTAAATAAATATACCTATATATATATATATAAAATTTTTAAGACCTTCGGACTAAGTGAAATAAAAGGCAATCACATGAAAGATATATATATATATATATATATATATATATATATATATATATATATATATATATATATATATATATATATATATAAGTATAAATATAGCTTCACTTCCTCTAATTTTTTTACCTGTTTGTTTTATTTATAGGAAGTTTTTGGTTGTGCAACTTCGTTTCGTAAGAAACTTCCACTTATTCAGTGGATGAAAGTATAAATGTATAATTTTGATTCTAAAAAAAAATAAGTGCTCAAAACAACAATACACATTAACAAACACAGCGACAATCTTACAGTATAAGATATATATATATATGTCAAGATTTTGTATTTTAACCATATATTGTTTTTATTGTCGTTGTAATTCGTCACTTGTAAGTCGTTTTTTAGAATCAGAATAATAATGTAGAATCAACTGTGGAAAGAGACAATGAGATCCGAAAAGTATGGAAATAAATAAAATGAAAAGTTTGTACCTCTAGGTATAAACCTGCAGCACCAAATGACTTCTACAAAACCATATTATATATATATATATATATATATATATATATATATATATATATATATATATATATATATATATATATATATATATATATTGTACACAGAAAATAATAATGAGCCTGATATCAATCACTGGCAATGA
>JARQZK010002216.1:0-15000 GCA_030704885.1 Cynegetis impunctata
AAGAAGACCAAGGTTATGAAAATAAACGACGAGAAGGGGCAGGACTTGAGGTTTGAAAATCGATGGAGAAGAAATTGAAGAAGTTAAATGTTTTAAATACTTGGGAGTTAACATAGAGGAAAACAGGCAGACAAGAGAAGGAGGTAGAAGATAGAATTGAAAAAGCGGGCAGACAATATTTTGCAATGAATAAAAAGTTCTCAGGAGGAGAGAAGTCAAGGAGAAGACTAAGATGACAGTATTCAAACTATTTTCAGACCAATTTTGACCTAACGGCGCTGTGAGACATGGAATACTACACGAACTGTGAGAAGTAAGTGCAGGCAGTGGAAATGAAGTTCTTGAGAGGAGTGAAGGGAGTCTACCGAGAAGAGATAGAAGGCGAAATGAAAGATATAAGCGGAAGAACTGGGGGTGGAATCACTGGAACAGTTCGTAGGAGAGAGGCAATTGGATGGTGGGGGCACTTGCATCGAATGGAAAAGGAGAGACCAGTAAGGCAAATATGGAGGCCAGAATAGAGGAAAAACCAAAAAGAGGACGACCACAACAAACTTGGGAAGATATGGTGGAGAAAGGATCAAGAAGAGGGCAAAAATGTCAGAGAGGCAATTAAGATGACTTCAAACAGAATTGAATGGAAGAAATTTGTTAAGTTTAAATGAGTATTGTATTATTGTATGTTATGTAACTTTGTGAATTTTGAGAAACCAATACACCGAAAGGTAATACATGGGATAAAGATTATTATATATATATATATTATATAATATATATATATATATATATATATATATATATATATATATATATATATATATATATATATAAATTAAGAAGTAGCGTGAGCAACTCTCTGATTGCAGATGTTTTTTTACAAATTCTTAATAACCTGAGTCAATTTGGAGGGACTGGAGAGATGTACTAAGATAGAATATCTGCAAACACGCATGAAATTTCTACATAAATATTGAAAAGATAAGAAGAACCATATGAAATTCTTGGATAGCGCCTAAAATCAACCGAATTCACGTACAAATTTCCAGCTTCCAACTGAAATTAGAGTTGCTGTAGATATGTTACAACATTGCGGCCATAAGAAAAATAAAAGGAAACCCACACTGTGCAATTCCCTAAGATAAACTCAACTCACGTAAATGATCTAACTCAATCGGCAGAAACTGTGGAGGTTCGCACATCTTTAAAGATCACGAAAAATTATTAAATCTTCAAATTAAAATGGCGGTGGTTGAGGTAAATATTTGAAACTACTATAGTGCACATGCCAACACTTATTCAATCCTTGTTTAATACAACGAACCTACAAGGCATCTAGACTCTGATTAAAAAAATTTTATCTTGTTCTGCGAACCAGGCTTCTACATGAGAGTCGGAAGAAGCCAGATCTGCTGAATTAGGTGGATGCTCGAGTAATTCGAACCCTAAGTCATAAATTGTTTGCAGGGTAACATGCGATTTGTGCGCAAGGGCATTTTTCTGCAAATACAAAATGAGTACCTTTGGATTCGATTTTCATTCGACATCCTTAATTTCAAATTTTATTGCTCAACTCTGGTTTGACGTGAAAATTTACAGTGACACTGTCTTCTTCGTTGCTATGCTAACAAAATATTTTCTTTATCCATGGAACCGGTCTAGGGTTACTTGATATCGATACATCCTCCTACATCAATCAAGCATCTAAAAAAACTCATTAATCGAGTTCCAGTAGATCTAAACGTTTATAAAACTACTCCTTCACCTCACTACTGACTTTCGATACAGTGCAACAGTCTATCGGTTTCTGGGAAAATACGACTAAAATTGTATTTCTGTGTTAACCCATAAACGAGACATGTCATCTACGTAGCTTCTCCGGAAAAGTTTATTTTCGATTAAACTATCCCAGGAATTTCGAACATATTCCGAAGGTTGATTGTGGAATTTTAACTCTGTATCTAATGTAAATTCAATAATTAAATTTCAGGTATTATTGTTGGAGATAACCTTTATACTGCCAATATTACTTCATTTACTAATATTGTTTTGAGACATCTTCAAGGAATATCTGGAAATACGTAGATATTTTTATAAAATATATAGAGTTTCATAATAATAAAGCAGGTAAAATTAACGCATTTGATAAGATTTAAAATTTTTGGAAAACAATAGGGGAATCATTTAGATTTAATCTAACCAATTATTAACAGGCTTTCGTTAGCTCGGTGTGTATGTATCTATGAAGCAAAACCTTTGAACGTGATTTTCACCCCCCAATCCCTTGAATGGTTTGTCCCATTATCTTGATCACGACTTTCAGGATTAGCGATTTTCCAAATCCGATTATTCGTTGCCACGAAATTACCATTGTTTCAAAACTATAAAAACAAAAATAAGTAATAGTTGAGAAAAAATGAGAAACGCCTTTTTGTAGTAAGCATAACTAAAAAATAAATAATAGTTTAAAAAACTCATAAACACGCTTTTGTATATAACGGAACTAAAAAGTAGAAAATAAATAATAGTTTAAAAAGACTAAAAACCTAGCTTCAATAAAAAACCAAACTAAAAATAGAAGATAATTTTCAATAAATTTGAACTAATAATAGTTTAACTAACAAAAATATTTCTTTTATTGCAGAAAAGCGTGGGGTGCATTTTGAGATATTTCCGTAATAACTCAACTTTTAACAATATCTTTGATTAACAATTGAATCGAAGCACCCCAAGCTTTTCTACAATAAAAGAGTTTCCTGATAATTCAAAATTATTGAAAATTATTAATTTTTAAAAGGAATTGCATATAATTAAACAAATGGCAGTAAATAATGGTTATTCACCCAATATGATTAATAGCCTCACTCAGAGGAAAAAATACAAAATGGCAATTTCAGAAGTTTACCCACTTATACCTATCCGAGAAAAGTAGAATATTCAAGAGTTAAACATACTTGGGCAAACGTTCCGAAAACCTGAAATTGTTTTTTCATTAACAAAATTTCATATAAAACCAAAAATAGCATTGGAAAATTGATTAAAAACAACAAATCAAAAATTTATAGAGAGGAACGTACTCGTGTTTATAGACTCGACTGTAACGATTTTGAAAAATTCTATATAGGACGTACAATTAAAAATTTCAAAACTCGAATACACGAACACCAACGTAGCTATATTAGCAGAAAACTGACTTTAATTATGCGTGCCATCTTATTCAAGAAAACCATACCTTTAATCACAATTATAATATATTACAGTTAGAAAATAGTCTCCATAAAACCAACTGTTGGGAATCCCTATACATCAATAAATATAAAAATTCCGGAAACCTAGTTAACGACCAGATTGAAGTAAACCCTTCTCCTCTCCTTAATCTGTTCAATATACCTACTAATAACTCTGAATGAATTGCTTATTGTTATTTAGTTTCTCTAGGAACCCCTCTGTTATATTCAATTTTCGTAAAAATAGATTGTTTTGTAATACCATAGTTTAGTAGGAGATGAAGTCAATGTTATGACAAAACGCGTTTACTCAATAGATTTTTATTCCAACCTGTGAAAAGTTAGTTTTTTCTATTTCATTATAAAGTTATGAATATGAACTTTCACCAAGTAAATGTCAATTCAATTCAATTATTGAAAATTATTTTCTACTTTTTAGTTTGCTTTTCTATTAGAGCGTGTTTTTTTAGTTTTTTTAAATATGATTTATTTTTAGTCTTCAGGACTCTTGAACATAGTCTGACAATCAGAAATATATGTACACTGAAATATATTTTAGTTAAACCGAATGTGTTTAATTTCGTTCATTGAAAAAGATTCCACCACACTTCAAACACATCACTTTTTTTGGAAGGCTCAGTTTATGAGTATTATAAATATAAAAGGAAGTGGTTCTAACGCTACACTCATTCGAGCAATTTGAATTCTAAATTTTTCGCAACATTGTAATAGACAAAAGAAAATTTTAATCACTGGATAACTAAACGGTGATTTAATAACGGACATAGTTATGCAAGAAGTTCCTATTCAGACATATGGAGGCTTGCTAAATAAATGGATGACTACGTGCCCAAGCATACTGTCATGTAGAACATTCTTTTACGTAATTCATGATATTAAACTTTCTTCAACACCTACATGCTTACTGCTAATAAACGAGGATAAAACCCATCATAGCTTTTTCTATACTTATCGGGTCAGTTCGATAGAAGATGGAATTCCCAGTTATTTTTTCTACTATTTAACTTGTTTGATTGTTGATTCAATTATTAGTTCTTTAAAATTAATTCGATTTGATAATCACTCACAACAGATTATTCGCAGAAATTGTAAATCTTCAGGAAGTATTTCTTTGAACACTGTTTTCTGAATTTAAAAATATATTCAACAGTAAGTTGTTAGTTAAATTTAAATTTTAAATTTCATCAAATTTTCAACAGAGTAATTATTTAAAGAAAATTTTATGAATCTGAAATTTCAAACAATTACAACTTTTATTATCAAATTTGAAAATGTATTTTATACTTAAACATTCTGATTTGTTTTGAAAGAAAAATGTTGACTTCCCAAATATTTGTACATGAGATAAAATTTTTAATCTAATATTTCTGAGCACAAACCATAATAAATGCTTCTGAATATCTTTTTGGTATACATATTCGGAAAATCATTCAAGTACTTAATTTTCAAAATCTTAGTTAAGTTTTTGATGGAGAGGTTTCTAAATTTGATATCCGTTGACTGGTTCATTTTCTTTCCGCTTGTAGCAAGAATAATTTAAGTTAAATAAGTTTATTTTCATAATGTAATCGTATAATTTTCATGAAATTAAAAATTTGTAGATTAAAAATGTTGATATATGAGCTGGCTTGACAAGCTTTCAACATTTGTGTTATTTAAATATTTTGAAGTAAATATTGTTATCAACTTCCTAATTATCTTCATCATAAGCATGCTTGTTTCGATCATCATATTTAATTTTTCGTAAAACTTAGCATCATAAATTCGTCTATAGAAATGAAAATATGTTGCATTCTATTTCACGTAGTACGTAGTTACCTAAACATTGAACAAACTAAAAAAACTATGAAATCTATCTTTTAGTCAATTAGAACACATTTCATACAGGAAGCCAAAAAAGGTTTTTTACTTAGCCTATTCTAGATACGGGAGAAGAAAATTTACATAGTTTTAACAATTTGGCTGGAAATTAGATAGGTACCATCTCGTAACAATCTCGTAACTATGGTTGTCAAACCTCAATATGATACCGGAAACTATAAATTTTTCTCTGGATATATCTTAGCTACCATTATTCAAAAATCTACATTTTTCACGGAAGTTGCATCATAATACCTACACATGAAATTACTATTAGTTTGAGGATATTTAAGATAGCTCTAGTTTTATCTTCTAAATGAACGTAAAATACAGTTGAATTATAATGAGTGGAGTAACAATGAAAAACGAATCAATAAATAATTATAACGAAATGCTCCAATAAGTAGAATATTCATCAAAACAATAAAGAATTTAATTAGGAAAGTAAGACAAACCAACTTTTCTAATACCTGATAATGAATTAATAAGCATATAAATGAAATAAAGTAGCTTCTTTTTTCAATTTTTGCAATGAGAAAATAACAAAATGCTGTTTCTTCGTTAGTTTTGCATCACTCTTTCGTCGATGTTTACAATATAGAAAATTTTGAATTCCCTTAGTCCAATGCAGATACGTCCGAAGTCTGACGATACTCTTTAATCTGAAAATTTTGATATTCAGAGTTCCAAAATTTTTGAAGATGTCTACATCTGGTTTGAAATTGGCGATTGGTACCTGGACGATAATCATCATGGAACTTTTTTTTCCCTTTTAATGCAGATCTATACCTGTATGCAAAAAAATTACATTTAATGGGATGAAAGAGGTCTCAGCTTTGAATAGGATACTCACTTTTTTTTATACTGATTTTATAATAACTGATACATGTAATGCTAAGTCAGGTAAGAGTTGATTGAATCTCCAAGAATATCATAGTCCGAGAGCTGGCGAAGAATTCAGGGTAGGTTCTTGAGGCACTATGAAAATTTTTGTGATTGTCCTTGAAAGACTCCTGGATAATGAAATCGAGTTCTGGCTGATGGTTAGCGACCCCTACAAACCCTTGAATTATTTAAAATGTATTTGTTAGACGTTGTGTCTACTCTTTCCACATAAATTTGAAAGTGATAATCGATGATGATATTTTTAAAGCTCAAATTGAATTTCGAATAAAATTTTTTGGTTTATGACTTTCGAGGTGGATTTTCTCAAAATATTTAAATGCTTGAATTTAAAACTTTAACATAAAAATACTCATGAACATGTCAACCAGTAATGTCACTAACAATGAATATTCAAATAAATTTAATGATATAAGGCCTTCCAAAATATATTCAAACAAGATTTTGATCCTCATGAACTTCGTTGAGACAGGCTGAGAATCAAATACTACCAGTTTGGCGAACATGTCTGCTCCACACCAACTTAATCCTTCCTCATTCACACCTTTCTAAACTGGAACATTAGTGAACATTCACGTTTCTGAATCAAATGAAAATGATTTGTGATATACGTAGGCGATTTTATGAAGTTAAACAAGAGAAATTGCTAAAAGTTTGCAATTTTGAAAAAACATCAGATTTCGAAAAACCGTATCTCAGAAACTATTGAGTTTAAAGGGACAAAAATAATTTCAAAATTTAACAAATTCTATTTTGTTTAAAAAAGATTATGATGAGTATGGTCGAAATACTACCTCTTCATGGTCAAAATGGACGAAAGCAGAAAAAAATGCCAAAAAAATGCAAACTGAGTCTGACTAACATTTAGACTCATCATATTGATCTGCCGTTTTTATTTATAAATTCCTTAAGATTCTAACTTAAATATATGAAAATTTTAAAATGCCTCAAGAACCAATTTTTCAATAAAAAGTTTCATTTTGAAAAATTCAAGGGTTGGCCGGGGCCGCTAACCTTCAGCCAGACCTCGATTTTATTATTCAGGGGTCTTTCAAGGAATATCACAAAAATTTTCATATTGACTCAAGAACCTACCCTAAATTGTTAGCTAGCTCTCTGACTATTAGTAGGTTCTCTATAAATATTGACAATTCAGAGACCGAGTTAGTTAGCTGAGTGGTTGCGCTTGCTGGCTAGCATTTGGGAGGTCCTGGATTCAAACCAAATGTGTCGACTGGTCTCCAATGAGTTTTTCTCCTCCCTAACACATACTTCAGGGGAAGGAATGAAACACGTGGGCTTACCACTTTTTCCTTTATTACGAGGTAGAGACCAATCTAATGGCCAAGCTGTCGTGCAAGCTCATTATCATTTGGGAGGCTCTGATTCATACTCTGCGGTCTAATGGTCCACTGAGTTTCTTTCACAACTTTCATCATGACACATAAAGCTTACGGCTCGCAAACTCATAAATTCGAATGGTTGTCAGTATTCATCCTTAGAAACCAATCTCGCCTACTCTTTTCCAGAACTTTTCCGCTCAATATATCGCTAATGCAAAAATTATTCGACAACAGCACAGCATACGTCAGATTAGAAGGAGATCTGACCAATCCATTCAGATTAAGTAAAGGAGTCAGGCAGGGTTGTTTACTAAGCCCACTCTTTAACATCTATGGCGAGTGGATCATGAGGAAAGCGCTTGATGACTGGCAGGGAGGAATTACCAATGACAGCATCAAAATCTGCAACTTGCGCTACGCCGATGATACGCTCTAATCGCTGCATTGGAAGAAGAATTGATCAATCTTACACGAAGAGTCAACAAGCAACGAAGTAGGCCTGCAGATAAACCGAAAGAAAACCAAAATAATGATAATTGATCGCCAAAATAATAACAGGCCTGAAGTAAAAAGGATAAACAACATCGAGACAGTTGACGCTTTCATATATCTTGGTGCTAAAATCTCGAGCAAGGCCGGATCCAGCGAGGAGATTAAAAGGAGAAGCGCAATAGCGAAAAAATCCATGACCAAACTAACCAAAGTATGGAAAAGCCATCACATATCCCTGGAGCCTGGTGTTTTCAGTCTTTCTATATGGATCAGAATGATGGACTTTGAAAAATACTGATAAACGGAAGATAGTTGAATTCGAAATGTTTTGCTGTCGCAGAATGCTGAGAGTATCCTCAACTGAGAGAAGAACCAACCAATCCATTCTGGACCAACTCAGAATCAAGAAGAGATTGAGCATTGTGGTAGCGGAGAAAATAGCTGAATTCTTTGGTCACGTGGTTAGAGGAAATGGTTTTGATAGACACACTTCGGAAGGAACAGTCCCTGGCAAAAGATCAAGAAGAAGGTGGCCTACAAGATACATGGATCTTATAACCGAAAAAAACCTTACCCAGACATTCAAGATGGCAAAAAATAGACAGGAATGGAAAGCCATCACAGATAACAATACATGAATTCATGATGCTCGAAACCAAGCAAACGACTAAGAAGAAGAATATATATATATATATATATATATATATATATATATATATATATATATATATATATATATATATATATATATATATATTTATATATATATATATATATATATATATATATATATATATATATATATTTATATATATATATATATATATTATTTATTTGAATTGTTGTTGCCTGTGAACTATTTTTAACTTTTCCATTTATTAGCAATAACAGGCTTGGTGAATCTCAAAAAAACTCGATTTTATTAAAAAGTTGACGTTTCGCTACGACATTCGTGGCTTTTTCAAAACTTTTGAAATATTGAAATTATTTTGACATTTACTGATTTGTAAAAAATTGAATAGTTAAAAAAGACTACTATGTTTCATCAAAATATTTTTGGCTGTGGCCGATCGAGTTTTTTTGAGATTCACCAAGCATGTTATTGCTAATAATTATCAAAAAGAGATATATATATATATATATATATATATATATATATATATATTTATATATATATATATATATATATATATATATATATATATATATATATATATATATATATATATATATATATATATTTATATATATATATATATATATATATATATATATACATGTGGCTCCGTAGTTCAGTGGTCAGTGCGTTGGACTACTGAACAGAAGGTCGGCAGATCGAATCCCGGGAAAACCAACGAATTAATGCGGAGCCACCTCTCGGAAGGCAATGGCAAACCACCAAATAGTATTCTGCCTTGTGAAGCCTCTCTATGAAGACGTTCGGAATCGTTGTAAAACTGTAGATCCCTTCTATTCGTGTATCACTGTATCACGCACAACACGAATAGTTGTAGAGAGGTCGCCTACGCCCGAAACCGGGTAAGGCACTTGAAGAAGAAAATATATAAGTACATATTATTCATATACATAAAATTTTGGAACATACATTTTCAAAATTTGGGTAAGGAAATGGGAGGGAAGAGCATGAGCTGGTGCAAAAAGAAATGAAAAGTAATTATCAACAACTTAATTCAAGGATAATTTGAGGATTTTTTAAGTTGATCTTTTGGGGGGTTCAACGGCAAGAACACAGTCAATTTTATGTAAAGGTTTCGTGGTTTTTAAGGTTTTGCGAACCTCCTCAGATCTTCCAGATTGAGTAAGAGGGTTGAATTTTCATACCTAGATTGAATTCATATTAAATAAGTGTCTTTCAGTAGTTTCGATTATTGTTTCTAATCGTTGTCATTGTGATTTCTTGTTTTTCCGTGGAAGTTTTGCTCACCTCCAAGGTCCGTTCCAACTTGACTTAGAGTTTAAACAATTTTTATGTGAAAACCAACACAAGTGGAGGGAAAATTCAACTTTCGTGATGAAGCACTGCAGGCTTCTTTCTGTTTTTACGTAGAGAAGCATATTTCCTCAGAAATAAAAAAGGTAAGAAGTAGAGCAAGAATTTGACATGGCCACATATATTTAAAATAGTCCATTGAATTCTTTTTTGAAATTGTTCTGATAGTACGTTACAGGTGATTAACCTATTCATATATGTTTTCAGTTACATGAATAACTTGGACAGTAAAAAATGAAAGCTTTTTATTCTTTAATTTATTCATACAGCGATTCATTACAAATATTTTCGTTAAAACAACATTTGAAATGACCCCCTAGAATTTCTTAAATAAACAAATTTTGTGATATGTTTCTAATTCTCCTACATTGAATTTAGATATCTCAATATAGTTTTAGTAGAAATTGTATCACATAATTGAGGCTACAGATTCGACGAGATTTATGCGATATTTATGAGGTGATAAAAGTGATGGTTTTGAATTCCCAGAGACTCTTGATACAAGTATTTCATAGCTTGAATTTGAGTTGAAGAATAAAAGAAATGAAACCTAAAAAATAATATTGAATTAATGAATTTTTTGATATAATATTGTAATTATCATATTTGAATAGTAAATATACTTAAGTTATTATTATTAATATAATCAGCGGACCAGTTTGTAAATTTGGGAAAGTACTGATAATCTAGGTCTAATTGCAGAAGAGAGCAATTCGTTAAATGTGTGTTTTGAAAAAGATGGCGCATTGCAAACCTTATTTCAAGAAAAATGGAATTTTAACGCTTGCAGCTTTATATTTCCTTGAATCTTTGTGCTTGATTCACAAGTATTTTCATGTCGTACCCTTGTTGCCACACCACGGGTATTCCACTAGATCTTCGGGACACAATCGAGTTCCAGATGAATTAAAATCAATAATTTCGGGAGGTCTGTTGATTGACTATTATCAGAGACTGTATGAAGAAACAGATGCTAGTATAGCAACCCACTGCATAAATAGAAGTTACGAACTCTACGATAAAGAATAATCTGTTAGTTCATAAAAAAACCGCTTTTTTCTTCAAGTCGATATACATACTTACCTACCCGTTATCGCTTTTTATAGTATTTTAAAATCCCTGCCAGCCTTCATAACTAAACCTGTATTTACTCTATTTATTTCAATTTTGTACAGTTCATCAAATGCGCTCACGATAGTATTTCTGGAAGCAGTTTATTTATTTTCATGATAAATAAGAAGGATAAACATATTCATATAATCAATACTCTGATCAACAACATCAGGCAAAATACAACTCGAAATGGAGGTTTTCAGAAAAATTAGAAATTGAATAGCGCATATTTTATGTCTACACATATCCTGATTATTTGATATAGAAATAGAAATATTTAATAATAAATTTATTAATGAAATGATGAACATACAAAGATCGATAGAAGAGTTAATGAAAATAAAAATTCATTCAAAAATTTCATTACTCTAAGTTTACGCTGTCCAAGAATATCCGGATACTCTTATGAAGGTATTCAAAGTAGGTATATAAAATAAATTTGGCGACTGGTGTCGTTGATAATTCACATTTTTTTTACTCAAAAATCATTAAAAAAATAGATGTTATATATACGAATGAAATATATCACCGATAAATCAATATTCACACATCATTTGATAAATGGATGGTAACTAACAGGAACATAATAAATCACCAAATAATTTATTGCTGGCATAGTTTTTGCAGAGCTTAGTATTAGTATCGTGGGTGTTAATACATAAGTAAAATAACTTTTCCTTTATTATGAAATACTGATGAGATCTGATAATACGAAAACAACTGTATGTTGATCTTGAGCTGAAATGATTTGAACGTTTCCGTTACCACTATTATATTGCATGAAAATGCAAATTTATTGCTGCTGGCAATCATAAAGCAGCACGATGTAAGATGATGTGATAATTTTAAATTTGTTTTCTTGTTCGAGGATGTGATATTTCAACTTCTTCCGCTCTTTTAGCCTGTGATCACTTAACACACTGTAATTTATATGATAATACCTAATTTTGAAATTGCAATGAAACGGAAACTACAATTTGGTATTTTGGAAATCCTATTCTTAAGCAATCTACTTTACGAATTCAGTTAAGTATATAGTAAAGAAGATCAAAAATAATAATAATAATAATAATAATTATAATCTTTATTGCACCTAAGAATTACATAAAAATAAGTACAAAAGGTGGAAGTTCAGCTATAGCTGTTCTACCACTACCACCAAAACGAAACAATCACTGTATACAATCAATCTGAAAATTCAGACATTTTTCTTTAAAAAAGTGAGTAGCACTCTTTCTTCTTTATTGCACATAGAAACAATTGAATTTCGAAGGGATGATCAGATTCAAAATGCTGGAAATCCTGCAAAAGTTCTTGAAGTTACTATATATCAATTGCGGCAGTGGAAAAAATATTAAAACACCTTAATAACACCTCTCATTTTTCAATTCTCATTTTCAACCTTCTAACTGAATGTAGAGTGACAGTAAAGATGCGCAATACTGGAAAATACTCAAATACCTCTTATATTCCAATAAATAATGGGCAGTTACCTAACATCAATCTACATATCAAATTTTTTTCCTCCAACTCAATCAGTAGAATCTATGAAAGTGGGGAAAACCTCAATATTTATGAAATAACCCCTACATGAAAACGCGGCGGTGGGTGAATAAAGTTTATACCACCAAAAGGCGCTTCATTAGCATCAACTTAATCCACGTACAAATTTTCATACTCTGTGTTAAATGTTTTCTTTATTGAACTAAACAAATGGTTACATTGTCATGTAGTTCATCCTATAACTAAGTTAAGTTTTAATTATAATAAACCTTATTATCTAATATCTAAATATTACATGTTTATAGTAAGATATACAAGTGAGAAGTATGTTTCAACAAGAGTAATATCAAATAAAGTGTTTTTTAATTTCTTGTTTAAAGCTTTTACACTTAAGATTTTTTAACCTATCTGGTAGGATATTATACATTGATGTACCTTTATGAAAAATTGAGTTTAATCCAAATCTGTTATTTGATTGGATAAGGTTAACGTTATTGTGATTACGAGTCATATGACTATGTATTTGATTTCTTTTTTCAAATATTGTTGAAGTATGTTTTGTTTTGTTGAGAGATTGATTGATAAATGTGCATATTTGTATTCTATACATGTTTTCTAGTGATTTAATATTATACCTTTTATATAATAAATCTCTCGAGAATCTAACTGGCAATGAGTATAAATTTTTAATAGCTCGATTTTGCAGTGTCATAAGTGGCTTAATACACTTTTTACTAGTGGGAAACCATACTGCGGCTAAATATTGAACATGACTGTGAACAAGTGAAAAGTACAGAGGCGTTATAAGTGATTTAGGCATATAGTAGTAGAGTCTTTTTAAAATACCAACATCTACCCTAGACGCTAATTGTTAGAAATGTTAATTTGTTTATCACAATCGAAAGGAAATTGATAGAAAGACTGTTTCGCCCTTATTGGGGCTCATCAGTATCATCCATCCACCGAGAGTGATAACCAAACCAACATTTCAAACGGTCATACATATTTCTTCTAGTAACTCCATGACATATAAATATGACACAGCACCACCAGTCGGAAACAATTGAACCACATCTTTGAGACAGACGAAAACATTACGGCAACGAGAACTAGTACGTCCGGGACACCCGAAGGTGGCTACTATATTCGCTAAGCAAGAGTAAAGTTGACACATCAATTCGATGTGATTCAACATTCACACACCGCAAGCAGCAATCGCTCCGAATTTTATCGCAATGGCAAATGAATATAAGTAAAAATTATGCGTGTTGAATGGAAAACACGCCCGTGGTTATAAAATTAAGTGAACTAGGACATTTATTTGAAACTAATCAAACAAACCTCCTTAGTTTCAAATAAATGTCCTTGTTCACTTAATTTTATAACCACGGGCGTGTTTTTCGTTTGACACGAATAATTCTTACTTATATTCATTTGCCATTGCGATAAAATTCGGAGCGATTGCTGCTTGCGGTGTGTGAATGTTGAATCACATCGAATTGATATGTCAACTTTACTCTTGCTTAGCGAATATAGTAGCCACCTTCGGGTGTTCCGGACGTACTAGTTCTCGTTGCCGAAATGTTTTCGTCTGTCTGAAAGATGTGGTTCAATTGTTTCCGACTGGTGGCGCTGTGTCATATTCATATGTCATGGAGTTACTAGAAGAAATATGTATGACCGTTTGAAATGTTGGTTTGGTTATCACTCTCGGTGGATGGATGATACTGATGAGCCTCAATAAGGGCGAAACAGTCTGTCTATAAATTTCCATCGATTGAGATAAACAAATTAACATTTCTAACAATTACCGTCTAGGGTATATGTTGATGCTTCGTGAACTCTTATAACCAGCTCCGCTAGGAGGTTTGTTTGATTAGTTTCAAATAAATGTCCTAGTTCACTTAATTTTATAACCACGGGTGTGTTTTCCGTTTAACACGGATAATTCTCACTTATATACATATATATATATATATATATATATATATATATATATATATATATATATATATAATATTATATATATATATATAAATATATATATATACAACAACAAAAAATTGTCGCGGGAAAATATTAAACAGAGTAGAGCCAGAATTATCGGTATAGCCCGCTAATATGGAAGCAGCCGTTGACACGTGTTTCGGACTCTTTGGTCCTCATCAGAACGGCCCCAAAATTGGAGTTGAAAACTTGGAGATGAAAATAGCACAACAAACGAAATCCCTGCTACGGAAGACAATCCCCACATTTTGTGGCTTATTGTGAACTCTCCGGTTTGGGAGATTTGGTCAAACTTTGCCCCGGGCGATTAATGCCATCGCGAGATCTCAGACCGAGTAAATAAACAACAACAAAGAAAATTGGTCGCGGAAAATATTAAACAAGTAGAGCAGAATTATTAGTATAAAAAAAGAGAAATTTTTAAATAATCATCTGAATTATTTGCATTTTGTGCGTAATTAAACACAAACCAAGCCAAACAAGTCCGTTTTATTTTTGGATTTTTTTATTGTGCAAGTTACTG
>JARQZK010002216.1:20000-27500 GCA_030704885.1 Cynegetis impunctata
TATATAATAATATCTAAATCAAAGACTCTTATTTATCTGAGACCTCGGTTTTATAATTACCAATAGTCCTTGTTTAATTATTCATTTTTCATTTCTCCCTCTTGCACTCATTTTGAAACGATAAATTCTCAATAATATTGCGCTAATTTCGTTGGGAAATGTTTATTTCACCTTTTTTATGAAGAATTGTTATTTTTAAATTATAATCTTGTATCACCTCATCCGGTATTAATAAAGAATTCATTAAGAAAAACTTAAACAAATCACTACACGAAAGTGATTATTGGAAAACTATATTCGTCGATAATGTTCTTATCACGTTCTGAAATAGTTTCGAAAATTTATTGTTTTAATTGGGAGTTTGAATCACAAAGCTAGATCCAGCTGATTTTGCTAATAAGCAAAGTCATGTTTTCATCAGAAAATATGGAACAATGTGATATATCAGTTCTTCTCCATTCAAATTTCCTCAAATAGAATTAAATTTAATTACCAACTAGAGTTTTACGTCAGTGAGTACGAAATTAATTTCCTCGCTATCTTAGAATAAATAAACAATCAAACTGAACAATTTACCGTGCCAAACATCCATTAATATATAATTATTTTTTAAAATATGAATAATGTTGATTATCTTCACATATCGGTCCATTAGTGAAATATGAAATAGTTAAACGCGATTAACTTTCTCCAATTACTATGTACTATTTCAGTATATTTGATGTATTATCGTCACGCGACTAAGTGAAAAGAAATGTAGATACTCTCAATTAGTATAGTTTCGACAAGATTGAAAACGTTTTCATCGCCTCTCCATGTTAGAATTTATCCTCAAATTATAACATTCTTGTTCTCTTTTGCGTTAATTTAACTTTATCATTTATTGCGAGAACATAGCGCGACTAATGCGAGCATTCATAAGATGTATTGTTATAGCTATTGTTTTAATGAAAGAAAAAACAATGTGCTTTATAATAAACAATTCATTTCAATATGTTTCTCTAATTCTACACAGATCATCACTACGTTTCAAATGACTGAACGAAACGAACAATTTTCTACCAATTAAATAATAGCATCACCAAACAATATTATATTCAGCTCACATTACCAGTATATTAAATTCATGTTCTTCACTAAGATTTTCATATTTATAGAATAAGAAGTATTCATACAACAATCATTAAAAATGTTGAAGAAAAAATTGCAAAAATTTATTTCGAAGATTTGAAATTTCCTGCTAAAGTAAATCGCACCCTCGTGTTCTCAGTAGTGAAACTTAGTGATGCAGATGAAGAATTTCATATCTTAGTTATTATTCAATATGGACACATTAAAATGAGGTACTTAATGTAATATACAAACAAGTTTTATCTTTATGGAAAACTAAAATATGAATCATAGTATTGGGTAGATTTGAAAAAATATATAATTGAGCTGTTCCATATATTAAAGATGCACATGAACAAAATTTTCAGAAAATAATTTATATAAAAATATATGCCCAATAATATAAAAGTTGAAATTGTCAATTATTATACAAAGGACATTACAATAAATTCATAAATTTTTCTCGAATTTACTGTTCATTATTAGATAGGCCCTCTACCCTCTGTCTAATAATATAATTTCTAAGATATTTCTGTGGTCCTCTGAAAAGGTCATACCTTTCTTACAGAACCAACTCACTCGAACATCCGAAAACGAACTTAGAAATTAGTTTTGCGAAGCTTCTGCGTAAAAAATTGGATGGGATTTATCCGGAATTACATTGTATTAAACTACTCCTACTCTCTCGCGACTTATACTTCAATAATTGAAGATTGCAGGCCGTTACTTCACACAAATTTATTGTAATTAGAAACAAAACTAGAAATACTTGGTTTCAAAGAGATTGACCTACACTCAATTTTAATCAGTCTGAAGAAGCCCTGGTACAGGTGAAACGTACGTCACCCATGTAATAAAATGTGGTGCTAATATCTTTAATAACAAGTGTTTTTGTTTTTGTTTTTATCTTCTTGTTCAACTAGCCAATACATTGTTTGATATGTTCTGAGAACTTCAATCGAAAAAAAATTCGACACAATTGTTAACTGAATTATATTATGTAGATATAATAATAGATATAAATACGTTGAAGTCATAATGATAACTTATTTAAGCGTACTATTTCTGTTATTTTCAGATTTTCTTAGGTATCACCCTAGAAATAACATTGGTGACATGTAAAGCTGTGGAAACACTGAGGAGGCCAACAGATCAAATAGCAGTTGAAGCAAAAACGTAAATACGCTTAAAATTTGGATCATGAACATAATTATCTGCAGAAAAAATAATTATTCAATTTTTATTTACCTACACTGCTGTGATAATATGCCTATATGAATAAATATTAAGTAATTGGGTATGCCAATACTAAATGAAAATTAATATTCATAATGAAACATTGATATTAATAATTTTCACAATATATTTATGTTTTATTGTATGACTCATGTTTCGAAGTACTACTTCATCTTCATATATTGAGCAAACGGCTAGGGCACAGACGCTACCGGGTTCGAAACCCGGCTGAGGTATAGATGTTGTAAATGTCCATGACTTTAAGTGGTTTAAGTGGAATACCATCCCCTTTTGAAAAGGAAGTAGTGATTCAAATTTTATTTTGCAGCTTCCGATATACGTTAAAATATTATATTTAAAGTTTTGTGGAAATTGGTAATGACAGTGTTTGATTATATTTATATATATATATATATATATATATATATATATATATATATATATATATATATATATATATATATATATATAATAAGAATTTCAGCTAACGAAACCAGTATTCTCATTGTACTTTATTAAGAACTATAGATGATAAATCAAAAAATAAGGAGTTAAAAAAGTAATACTTGGTCTTCAATTATGGAGTTCTAACAAATATAAATTAGAATACGTTAAATATATACTAATCAATAGTAAAACAAGAAGTATACTGTTTAGCAAGATAAATAACAGGACAGTTATTGTGCTAACAATTGTTCAATAATAGATATAATTCAATTTAAGTTGAATATATTATTCGTTATTTTCAGTGTAGCTCAGAGAAGGGATGGCTATGATTATCCAGCACCTGCGCAATCTTTTAGCGACAGTCATCTAGGAGGTGGTTTTGGAGGTAGCGCCGGAGGATATGATCAAAGTGAAGGACATGGATTTGGTGCTAGTGGCGGAGGTTCACTAGGATCAAATGCGGGAGGTTATGACAGTAGTATATTATCTCATAATAACGGAGGTAGCGGACAAAATACAGCAAGTGGGGCAGATTATGCTCACAGTGCTGGAGGGTTCGACGCAGGAGGTGGAAGCAGCTACAGTGGAGCTGGCCACAGTTTTGTAAGCAGTGGTGGAGGAGCTGATCATAACCTTGGAAGTAGTGGTCATAACGGAGGAAACGGATACGACCTTGGACTTGGTGGAGCCAATATTGATGGAGGACATGAGCATCATGTCGTTCATGAAGAGCATCATGTCGTTCATGAGGATCATCATGAACATCATGATCCGGGTTACTGGAAAAAGAAAATGATATGGAAAAAAGGTTGGAAAAAAATTTGGAAACCAGCGAAAAAACAAATATGGAAACCATCATGGAAAAAGATATGGAAACCAATTTGGATACCAACTAAGAAACCTGGCTGGAAAGAAGTGCAAGTACCAGATTGGAAGAAAATATGGAAACCAATATGGAAGGAAATCAAAGTTCCTGCCTGGAAGGAAATACAAGTACCAGATTGGAAAAAAATATACAAACCAGTCTGGAAACCAATACAAGTACCTGCGTGGAAAGAAATTCAAGTACCTGCTTGGAAAAAGATATGGAAACCTGTATGGAAGGAAATTCAAGTACCAGCATGGAAAGACATACAAGTTCCCGTTTGGAAAAAACACTTCATTCCAGTATGGACTAAAGAGGGAATTCCCGGAAAACACTTCCTTGGAAAAGGCCATGATGGTTCCGAGTATATAGCACATGACATATGGAAAAAGAAATTGATATGGAAACCGATATGGAAAAAATATTGGAAACCATCTAAAAAACAAATTTGGGTATCAGACAAAAAGCTGGAATGGAAAGAAGCCTGGAAACAAATTTGGAAACCAGCAAAGAAACAAATTTGGGTTGAAGACAAAAAACTTGTTTGGAAAGAGGCCTGGAAGCAGGTATGGCGAACAGAAAAAAAGCAAATATGGGTATCCGACAAAAAACTTGAGTGGAAGGAAGCGTGGAAACAAATTTGGAGAACAGAAAAGAAACAAATCTGGTTACCGGACAAAAAGTTGGAATGGAAAGAAGATTGGAAGAAAATCTGGGTTCCTGGTACCAAGGATATTTGGGTTCCAGGTTGGAAGATGATCTGGCGACCTGTTATAATTCAAGAATGGTTTCCAAGTCCAGATCATCACGATAAACATGAACATGGATGGAATAGAAAAGATGAATCATCGAAAAAAATAGTCCAAGTAGCAAGTAATAATTTTGCGAGAAGAAGTTCAAAGGAATATATTCCATCCCCAGTAAAAACCTCCAGTAATACATAAACCAAAAAGACCAGTTGGTCATTACCTTCGTAGGCGTTATTTAAGCACCTTTCTCTGTACATAGTTCTTTAACGATAAGTTATTATTTTTTATTGCAATATGCATATACCTGACTGACTTCAATGTTAAATTAAGAAATATTTGATAGTTTATAGTAATTATATAATGTTCGGAATTTGTGTTATCTAAATTAATAAAATGTTGTTAACTTAAATGAGTTTCAGTATCAATTGAAAAAAGAAGATTCAACCTTCATATATTTTTATTAAATTATTTCATCAACATTTTTTATCGATTCAACCAATTAGAAATGAAATCAATTCATAGAACAAAATTAAGATTGAATAAAATATTCTTTCATCACTAACTCACCAAAGACATTCTTATAATGAATATACGATGTGCTATGGATTGCTCCAGATAAAGGCAATAATACAATCAATATATATATATATATATATATATATATATATATATATATATATATATATATATATATATATATATATATATATATATATATATATATAATATAACATTGATTATTATTATTATTTTCCTACTACTAGCAGTGAATTTGTATTTCGGGTAATTATGGATCATTTTATATTTCATTAGAAAAGAAACCGTATTATTAAATTATTAAAATATTAGCCTAAACCAATAATGTTTGTGTAATGAAACTCTGAGTTTAACTATTTTCACATATAATGAAACAACAGTGCACAACGGGTTTCGCTGACACTACAGCATCTTCAGGTGTGAATTTCAAACTAAAACTAAAATATCTAATACAAGGTTTGCAAAGTACAATTATGAATTTGGGGAATTCATTCTGGGATTCTAAGAACAAACTACCTTCATTCATTGAAAAGGTTAAGAAGGGGGGAGCTATTCACATCCAATTGGTTGCTAAGTAACTTCTGGGAATTTTTAAGCCTATTAATTTCTAAAGTTTCCATAAGATTTAATTTCGAACCTTTTGTTCAGAGGTGTAGAATTTCGAAATCCGAATTGAAGTTCAAATGTTAAACCAACAATGTGCAATACCGATTTCTTTTAATCCTCACAAAAACGCAATACTACTCTTCAGTTGTATCATTTTTTTACTGAAGAGAAAGCAACCTCTAATTATTAATGAACATTAATGTAAGAGAATGACAGTCGATTAGGAGAACAATACGTGGTAAATTTTCATAATCAATTTATTGATAATTACACTAAACAGTTTGCTTAAAAATAATTTCAACTGTCACATTATCAGAACTGAAAAAGAACAACAAGCTCTTTTATGAGACAAATTATAAAAAAGGGCATAAATGGAAATAAACTTAGTCATCCACTATTGTGGATTTAATTCCCCTATTTCACTAACATAAAATACGGGAAAATCGTCACAAAGTATTTTGTAAACACCGCTGCTTTCTCCAATATTATTGTTATGCTCATTACTAACTGAAAGTGAGCTTTATTAGTACTAACATATAGTTGTGATGCCGTCCAACATAAATCAGTTGAAAATTTTGTTTATTACATAGGAGTTAAATTGATGATATTATATTTTTGCCTTTTTATGTTGCTTGATAGGGATACATTTAATTCAATAGATTTTTTACCGTATTTTCCATACAGGTTTTTATTTATAGATTATTTTTGACTACATCGTGAAAGTTTAGACCAAGTATTTATTTTAATTATTAATATCAGTCATGTTTCTCCAAGTACTTAGCGGAAACCTAGAGTTAGGTAGGTAATATATTTATTGTTGTTACCTTTTTCATATTTTTCAATATAGCAAGCTTTTATGGCACTTCAATTAAAAGATGAATTCATAATCTCTAATGAGGATATAAAATGGAATAATGAATATTTTTATCATTTTTTTGAGAAATTCTGCATGACAGAAATATTTTTTCATTCATAAGCTAATCAAAATAATCATCATTAACTTTCCAATGCTTGATTAATAATTTCAAGAAATAATTCAGACAATTATTGGTTCGAAATAAATTTTCACTTAATGCAATTATACTCGTATCTCTCTATTCGAAGATAGAATTACCATAAAAAAAATATTTGATTCGCTGGGTGACTCCAAAATTTTTAGTGGAGAAAGCAATGGAATATAAATTTTATTATTTTAATTATTGTACCGTATCTGATGACGAATATTTACTCTTACAATTTGGAAATATTTTAATTTATATTGGGGTTCAAATATAGTTATACCTACGCACAATGCGTTCATAATATTTTATATACTTATATAAGTTTATATGGAGATTATTTCAAAATATCACTTTATTCTTGACACACAAGAAACGCATCATTTAAATACATATTCAAAAATTATAAGAGAAGGGCCTCTATTATTTATTTCAGTGCTTCTAATGAGAACCACAAAGAAAATTTACCGAACTTATTTTCTAACCGATGATATATTACCAACTTTTTTGACACACTACAAAACAAGGAACAAACATTTTTGATAAAGAAGAATATAGTATTAAATTATTTTGGTTCAATCAAATATTGAAAAGGTAATGCTGTCGAATATATATATATATATATATATATATATATATATATATATATATATATATATATATATATATATATATATATATATATATATATATATATAAATATATATATATATATATATATATATGATATATATATATATATAATATATATATATATAAATATATATAAAACCTCAAATTAACATCCAACATGAGCCCTGGGTTTTGGAGTCAAAACTCCAAATGCTCTTGATGTGGTTGAAAGTGGAAAACTTCATGGCACCTTACTTGTTTCTATCACAATATTGATATGATTTTAAAAAATACCGAAACAGCTCTCTATTCATCCAATCGTTCATTGGAATATATCTTG
>JARQZK010002216.1:32500-82500 GCA_030704885.1 Cynegetis impunctata
AGTCGTTTGAAAAAGAGGGTGATTGCACCTAGGGGGATTTCCCTCAAGGTGGCTAAAGTTGGCCACCGTTCACCCAGAATGGATTCTCGGAGTGACAGGACAGCGGAGCATTCACAGAGGACATGCTGTACTGTCTCGTCTTCCTGTTCACAGCCTCTGCAGAGAGGTGTGTCGCTTAATCCCATATTAAATAAGGGCTTCCGAAGTTGGCAGTGTCCCGTTAAGATTCCCACGACATTGCGTAGTTTTCCTCTGGGCATCGACAGGTAAGTCATTGCTGCCTCTTTATTGGGATAATTTAAAAGTTCCCTGGCTAGTCTGCAGGTGGTTGTTTCATCCCATAGGATTTTGAATTTTTGATGGGTGTTCTCTTTCATCATTTGTGACTTTGCTGTCAGCGGTAGTAGGCTGGAAGGGCCAGGACCGAATATTTCCAGGCCGGCTGCTTTTCTAGCCAATTCGTCAGCTTTTTTGTTGCCATTGCATCTCGAGTGGCCTTTAACCCAGCACACCATGATTTGGTTTGTGTGGGCTGCACCCGCAAGTGCTTGATGGCATTCCCATAGTGACTGTGAAGTTATTTTATGATTCTTCAGGGCCAGTAATGATTGTCTACTATCTGTGTAGATTTTAATGTTTTTGTTCGTTATGTTCCTACGAGCAATCTCGTTCGCGGCTATGGTTATGCCCGTTAGCTCTTGGTAACAAGTATTTTTCATATAAAATTCACTTATTCTAGAAGTTATTTCATACGTGTTTTGCTGCTAATTTGTCGCCCAAAATCGCAATCATGATTTTTTTGCAACTGCACGAAAGAATAGTGCACCCAACATGTTGCCTAATCGTCCGAAAAACAATAAGAGGGATTTTCTGGGCTTTTTACTTAAATTACTGTTACAAAAAAACAAGATATAAAAACATCTTTATTTTTATATAAACTCTTCACAAGACATCATTACATCATCATCATCTCTGTCTGTAAATTTTGCATACATAGCTTTGCTAGGCTCAAATTATTTACAACAAATCTCATTTATTTCCAAGTGAGAGCTAATAGATACAAATGAATTTAACATTTTTAGCATCATTTTGTTTCGAATTTTACATTTAACAATATTAATCAATGAAAATATCCTCTCCACGAATGAATTGGATGACGGTAACCTTAGAAGAGTAAATGCAAATAGAGCTAAATCTTCAAACAAGAATTTTGTAGGCTGCATTTTTTAAATCTTTAACCTTCCTCCAAAAAGTGGCTCTATGATATAAACGTCTATAGATATATTATTAGGTAGTTCAAATCAACTTGACTTTCGATACAGATAATAGTCTACTGTTTTCGGGGAAAATACAACTAAACTCGAATTGTGTATTTTTCAGTAAAATACACCTCACAGACGGAAAAGATATAGGAGGAATATGGAAGATGAAAATGCATTGGAAAGCTCATTGGGTGAAGCATTGGGAGGCTCGACAGGTGAGTAACATATTGGACGAATTGGAATAAGTTTTAGCTTTTTAAAATTAATATATACCTACTTCGACGTTAACTATTAACTGTACATATCCGCAATCACTGAATATAAGTAGACGGTGCCTTTAGTAGCTAGAAAAAAATTCTTCATTATCTGTGAATATTATTTTGATTAGGAAAAAACAGAAGTACCTATAGGTATAAATAAAACAAATGTATTTTGTCTGATTTCCTTTTTATTTTTAACAAAACTACGACTGGTTTGGGGAAAAAATCATTTTTAAATGAATTAAATACAAGCCGATATAGATATTTGAACCTAGAGAATTTTATTTTCCAATACTATCAGTGCTGATGAGATCTAATAAGATCGAAACAGCTGTATGCAGATTTTGAGTCGGGGTGACTTGACAATTTCTATAATTCACCGTTCGATTGTGAATGCAGATTTTGCGTTGCTGAATACGTATAACCAGCTTCCTTGGAAAGTTGTTTGATAATTTTTTAAATTATTAAAAAATTTTCCTTGTTCACTTTATGTAATGTATGAAAATCGTTTTGTGATCAAGGTGCAATATGAATGAAAAACACTTTTCTGAAAAAATTAGTGGCTAGTATGATAAAGGTGCCCATTGGAACTATGGCATCGGTAAAAGTTCATTTAAAAAAAATCTTATATGAGACTACCGCTATTTCTGGTTTTATTGAGGTACAGAAAAATAATATAATTATTTAGTTTTCTTTCGCCTGTGAATTGTTGATTTCGGTGTAGGTAATCTGTTCAGAAAATTCAAGAATTTTTTTTGAACTGGAACTTACTATAATAATATCCACGTATCTGAAGCAGAACACAATATTTTCATTGCATTGTGATTTGTTTTGCATATTTTTCTATAAATTATTTACAAAATTGTCCGTAGTTAGGCGGCTTAACTTTCAACGTTTTGTTAGTCCTGATCTTGTTTGTAAAATTTGTCTTCATATTAGAAATAATTTGGAGTAAAACAGACTTGAAACATATTACAGAATTAATGGATTTGTATCATTTTTGTTTCTAAAATTTCTAGAATAGTGGCAGCCATTCATCTGTTGAAATATTTGGAAACATATTACCTACTTAGGTATGTCAAAAAAAACAAGTTTGAAATTTTTGTTAAGTGTTAAGTAAGCGATAGCTATTTATTGAAATTAAAGTTGAAATCAGACAAAATGAATTTGTTTCATTTAAATTAAGATGAATTTTCGATAGATAAATGATTCATGCATATCCTCCATTAAACAGAAGTATATTTCAAATTATAGTCGGTATTATATAACTTCAAACATCAAAGTGATAATATGTAATTCTAAAGCGAATAATTTGTTCTCATACTTCACAGATTTGGGTACCTATCTGGAGGAAAATCTGGAGCCCAGTAGAAATGAAGGAATGGATTCCTCTACCTCCACCGCCAAAGTCGAAACACTGGAATATGCCATCATATTGAGTAATTGTGTGTTTTTCAGTCTGACTTCTTATAACTACACTTTGTATATATTATCAGTAATATTTGCGTCTAGAGCAAACTAATAGACGTAAAAAATAATGATTAGGTATTTATTTAAATAGCTTTAGAGACTTTTGTCCACTAGGTACTAGGTATATTGTTTGTATTTGTTGATATAAGAAATGATATAAATAAATCATTAATTACTTTCATATGTAAGTATAAGATAAATTAAATGGACAAGTAGGTTAATAGTAGAGTGATGTCAAATGATCATATTTAAATTATGACCTATATAGAAGGATGTTAAATGTATTAAAATATTGGAAATATTGAACTTTGTTCTCTTTTATCAAATTAATAGGAATGTTTGGTTACCTATCGCCAAATTCACGTCACAACAATGGCAGATTGAAGTAGCCAATAAAGTAGTTCATAACAGAACGTTACTATGTTGCTTCAGAAATGTATTTTTGACACCAAGTGCATAATGAATATTGAATTTTTAGTCCAGTCAATGACCATTTTCCCGTGTATTTGTCCAATACAACACCGATTTTCATAAAAAATTGGATTTCGGTTCTAATTACCATCTATCTCAAAGTTTACCCTGTGGCAGGGGTTGCTTTTTCCCTGGGGGTGGATGCCACCCCTTCTTGGGGATGAAAAATTTTTCATTGAAAATAAGTACGGAAATCGATAAATTGACTCATTCTAAGCAACTTTTGTTCTATGAAGTTTTTTCTGAAAGTCAATACTTTTCCACATATTCGTGGGTGAAATTGTCGGTTTTCAGGCAAAAAAAACACGTTTTCAGATTCTTTTTCGCGAATAACTGGAAAAATATGCATTCTATCGAAAAAAATATGGAAGGCAAATTTATAGCTTATAAAATGTGATGTATGCAGATCCAATACAAACGGAATTATTGCTTGTTGAAAGTTGACTGGTATTTTCAATCGCCAAAATGGAAAGTTTCTACGTACAATAATCAAAAACGAACGCATTTTTCGAAAACTCATAAAACTTTTTTTAAAATCCTTTGAAAAACCTTTATTTTCATTTTTTATAAAAGTTCCTAGCATCAAAACTAAGCGTGCTATGAAGAGATTAATGTCGATTCCTATTTTTTCGTTGGAAAAAAATTGTGAATATCTCACGCTCTCTTCCACCCTATTTGAAAAAAATCGTTGCCACTTTACAATTCACTTCATTTATGTTTTTATAATACGTTCTGAGTGTTTGACCAGTTTAAAGTACTTCTTTTTGAAAAAAATTGAGTTTGAAGAGAGAATATCATTTTCGTAATTTAGCGAAAAATCGCCTTTTCTTCAAAATAACTCAAAAACTTTTAATGACATGCAAAATTTTGTTGAGTACGAAATTGTATGTTTTTCTTATTTGAAAATGTTGGCGTTTCATTTTTTTCATAGGATAAAAATTAAGTAAGATATGGCTATTTAAAGCTTGCGTGTGCTCGCGCAAAGTACCTTTTTTAGCCCTTTTAGCATGAACCTTTTTAAAAATAAGATCTGAAAAAAAAAATTATTTAGATGAGTTTATAGCTCTTAAAAAATCTACAAAATGCTTTTTTGAAGGACTTGATTGCTTGAAAACTGAGTTATGGGGAAACAGTGGCGTAGATAGCTTTTTGCCATGGGGGGGATATGACTTTGTGCAAAATTCCATAAGTTTTTCGTCTAAAGTTCTATTTTTGTTGATAAAAATAATATTTCATGTATTACAAAATAAGCAGAAAAAAAATTTTCAGGCTTAACATCGCCTTGACGTATTAAATATTTCTTCCACACTTTCAAGTAATGAGAACAGCAGTTGTGGCAGTAAAAAATTTTTTGATGAAACTTGTCATTTGATGAATTTATCAGCTGCTTTGTCAACTTCGTATAAATCATGCTTAAAAACACTGACATTTTTTTTAATATATATTTAGTCTATTTAAGGAGGTAGCCCAGCGGTGAGGTGTATCGCTTGTAAACAGAGGATTTTGGATTCGAGTCCCACTTTGCTCTTGGGTGTTGTGTATTTCCGGAATTTAGTGGTTCAAAAATTAATCTGTTGGGTAATCACTTAGATTCAAGCCCATTGACCGTTCAGAACCGGCGTTAAACTGTAGGTCCCTCGAGTTAATAAAAATAGTCTAGTCAATAAGTGATTTTTTGTTCAACTTTTTTCAGCAGTTTCGGAAAAATAAAAGCAAAGTGTCATTCGATTTGGAGTAGCATGTTGATGTTTTTTGAGAAAATTAAAAATTCGCAAGCAAAAATTGTGAAAGTTATAAACAATATACCTACGGAAAAAAAAGAAGATTGTTTTTTTTGCCAATATGTCAAAAACTTATTGAGATTTTTGAAATCTGAAGAAATATACAAAAAGAAAAAGAAATTTCCCAAAATAAATTCTCAACTTCCGGAACTGTAGAATCAATATTCATAATTTTTTCAGAGAGGTAAAAATACGGCTCAAAAGGGGTAACTTCGTTTCGGCAAGTCACGCCCATTTAGGACACTTCAACAATAAACATTATTTTTAACCATATCAAATATGAAAAATTACTAAATCGGTGATAGTTAATTAACAACTTTTTGGTTTTTGAACATGAAAATTGTGATAACTGTTCAAGTATAGATCTGAGATTTTTTCATTCTTGGAGCTATTGAAGTAAATCCCTGTTGAAAAAATGAAAAATTTCAATTTTTCAGTTTTTATTATCAATTTACGTGGTTTTGCAAAATCAAAATGAAATTTTTTTTATAAATTTTATGGTCCGTTCTTTATTATCGGAAGCTACATGAAAATGGTTATTTTCAATTTTCATCTTCTATTGTTTAGAAAATTGTTATAAATAAATGCGTTGTTTATAAGAGAATCAGGAAAAAAAAGTTATGATCAGAGTGTGTAATTTTGCATTTAAGTAAATTGTTCATAAGAAACTAAAAACTCTAATTTTTCAACTGGGTCTTTCGAAACTCTCTCCGAGAAAGGAAATAAATATCAGATTTATAGTTTAGGGGGCGTTCAAGTATTACGTAACGCAATTTTTGACCCTCCCTCCCCCCTATGTAACGCACCGTAACGTTTTCATGAACCCTCCCTCCCCCACCCTAAACGTTACGTAACACCCAAGTCACAAATATGTTGCGCAAAGTACCTGAAAGTCCCTAAAATACCTATGTTATTGTTTAAAAGGCGCTTTCGTTAATAATAAACAAAACAAGAGTATTCTCACTCGCAATACATGTATATATTGTTTATTTTATTGTTATATAATAATAAATATAAATATATAATTATATAATAATCATACATAATGTAAAATATTGAAATGTGCTCAAATTTGCCCTAATAAACTTTTATTACTAATCTTCATTTAATTATGCCGTTTTCCTGACTTGGCCCTGTCCTTACATCAATTTTTAGCCTCATCCACCATTATTTTTCTCATGCATTATTCGATTTTAGCTTAATAGCAGGTTTTCACTTTGGGAGCCCGCTTATTAAAATCGGTGCGATTAGCAAAGTTGGACCTAGGACCCCAAGATAGTTTTTCGTTTCATGTCTTTTTATGATATATATATATATATATATATATATATATATATATATATATATATATATATATATATATATATATATATATATATATAGTAATTGTACTGATGGTCAAAAGAAATCGTACGTCATCTGCTTGTGGAGGTGACAGATCAACGGGCAACCTCACAAGTAGTAGTAAAAACTTGCATGATCCTTTGTTTAGCTGACTAGTTACCGAGAGCTTGCTTGAGGTCTAAAGGATTTGGCATCGGCAGGTTGGCGGCAAGAAAGTATTATTCGGAAAGAATGATTTCAATGCACTCCTCAAGATGGAACAGCAGGATTTGTAAGCGCATTTAATTACTTGCAAAAAATATTGCGAGTCACGGACGTGAGCGCTATACCATTTTTAGTTTTTCTTCAGCTGTTTTTTAAATTTCGTTGGCAGTTTTTTGGCACAAAAGTCAGCATGAGAGCTTGTATAGGGCAAAAACACCTGATGATGTAAATCTCCCTCTTTTGAGAACATTACAGTATGAACCCACTTTTCCAACACTGACTACAGCATTGTGCTTCTGTGTATTACGTATTTAAAACACTAAACTGACAACGGGAACAAAAAAAAAATGACGACGAATACAGTCGAGGTATCCCATAAAACATAAACGGATAGGGTTGCCAACTTGGGAGAACAGAATGAAACTGACGTACAATACAATCGAGGGATTCCCCGTAAAACATGAACGAAAAGGGTTCCCAACTTGGGTGATTTAAGTTCCCCTTTTTTATTTCAATAAGAAAACAATGTTACGTAACGCGTTGTTCGAAACCCCCTCCCGCCCATGTAACGCATCGTAACGTTTTGCAAAACCCCCCACCCCCTAAATTGCGTTACGTAATACTTGAACGCTCCCTTAACAGTTAACACACTTGCAATGTTCTTGTTCAAGCAGTAGAAAACTATTGCATAACTAATCCGCGAAAAATAGCGTTAAAAATTTTTCGCTGGATACGAGTACCTATCCAGTAAGAACCTGAAATTTTTCATTCCTTAATTTTCATATTTAATATAGTAAAATAATGTGTCCCAAATGGGCGTGACTTTCACAAGCCAGATTACCTGTTTTCGGCCGTATTTTTATTCCTCTGAGAAAATTATAAATACTTTATCCTACAGTTCCGGAGGAGAGAAATTTCTTATAGGAAATTTCCTCCTCTTTTTGTATCTTTATTTAGATATCAAAATATCAATTAGTTTTTGAGATATTTGAAAAACAAACTGTTTTCTTTTTTTTTCAGTAAATTGTTTATGACTTTTATAATTTTCGCGAACGGAACTTAATTTTCTTGAAAAACAATCTACATGCTATTTGCTCATATTCTTCCGAAACTGATGAAAAAAGTTGAATACAAAAGCACTTGTAAACTAGACTGTATTCTCATGATTAGTAAATCTTTCTCCAAGATCCATGATGTAGAAGTCCAGAATTGGATTATACGCCATCGCAAGAAAATTTTTACTAACTCGAATTATTTTATTAACTTCAAAATATTATGGAGTAATTAAATTGACAATCAAAGCCAAAATTTAGTCCTATTTTTCAAAGAGCTCATATTTTGATAGCTACTCTACATTAGAAAATATTTGAAATATTAAATATTGTTTGGTCACTAGGACCAAAAAATGTGTTTGAAAGAGCTTCAATGGCTGAAATGGAAAATTTTATGTACGAAGGAAGAAGTCAACCAAACCCTTATCGCACTTGTTCTCTTTCTAAATTTTATACTACCTATACTATTGAGCTAAACTACTTAAACTACACCATTGAACAAAAGCTCGAGCACTTTTGTTTAATAGTAAGTATAGTATACAATTTAGAAAGAGAAGTGCGTGGAGATTTTGGTTGACTTCTTCCTTTCGAAATGAAAATTTTCCATTAGAGCCATTTGAACTTTTCAAACACTTTTTTGTTCATAGTGATCGATTAAACTTACTATTTCAACATTTAATAATGCTCAAAACTACTAGTTAATTTATGTTAAAATTATGTCCATTCCTGATTGGTCGGCGTGTCCGAAGCGCGGAAACTAAACAATACTCAATTGCATCGCCGTCACAAAAACAAATCTAGGTTTTTTTTATAATTGCACATACATAATAGCAGAAGAGGTCCTAGTGGTTAGTAAATTTCATGTAAAGGTACTACGTACATAGATACGAAGACTTTCATTCAGTTCTATTATAATTATCGTAGGCTCATGGGGGGGGATTGATCCCCTTGATCCCCCTCCTATCTACGCCACTGTGGGGAAAAACCAAAAGCACATTTTCGTAGAAATTAGAATATGTATTTGTATATTGATGAGTACATACCAATCAACTTTCGACAATCAATAATTCCGTTTGTATTGGGTCAGAATACATCATAAATAAACGATTTTCTTTATTTTTTTATAAGCTATAATTTTTCTCTCTACATATTTTTCGACAGAATGCATATTTAGAATTAGTCAATTCATCGATTTCCGTACTTATTTTTAATGGAAATTTTTTCATCCCCAATAAGGGGTGGCATCCACCCCCAGAGAAAAAGCAACCTCCGCCACAGGGTAGACTTTGAATTAGATGGTAAGTAGAACCTTAATCTAAATTTTCATACAAATCGGTGCTGTATGGGATAAATACACAGTTTATACTTTTTTTACCTTCATTGACTTATTAATATACGTGATTTTACAAATATTTTGTTTTCAATATAGACATGAAATATTATTCATTGTAAATAATTATTGAACAGAAGTGATTCAATTGTGCATATTTCATCAGTAATATCATACATCATAAAGATGTATGATATTCATTTTAATCATCATATTTATCATTTAGCATCAAGTAATTATTCCATTAATAATAATAAAAGAAAAGTTGGGAATTTAATATAAGAAACACATCGTAGCAATAATTGCAAAAAAAAATTTTTCGTATCAAACGAACTACAACTAATAAGTAGGTACATAAGAATAAAAATCAAGAAATTTAAAAAATAAACGCTTCAGCAGCAGCGCTTCGTCTCTAATGTCATATTTTCATCTCACTTTTGGCTTTTTTACAAACAAAATGTTAACCCTCTAAGTCAACTTGGACTGTTGATGTGAGCGAAACTTCGAAACCTACCAAAAAACAAGAAATTTCTACATTGAAATGGTGGTAGTTGAGAAAAACTGTTGAAATCGCCAAACGGAACTTCATCAATTCACGTACAAAATTTCAATCTTCTAGCTCAATCTGTAGAAGCTATGCAGGTGTGCAAAAGCACAAAATAAACAAGAAATCTCTACAAGAATTGACGGAGCTTAGAGAAAAGAATATATACCGCCAAAAGGCACTTCCCTAATATCAGTTCAATCAACATACATACTTTCAACCCTCTAACCTATCCACATGTTGCTCATGTATGTATGTATGTATATATATATATATATATATATATATATATATATATATATATATATATATATATATATATATATATATATATATATATATATATATATATATATATATATATATATATATATATATATATATATATATATATATATATATATATATATATATATATATATATATATATATATATATATATATATATATATATATATATATATATATATATATATATATATATATATATATATATATATATAGTATATATATATATATATATATATATGATACTATATATATACTATATATATATATATATATCTATATATATATATATATATATTACTATATATATATATCTATATATATATATATATATATATATATATATATAAATATATATATATATCTATATATATATATATATATATATATATATATATATATATATATATATATATATATATATATATAGATATATATATATATATATATATATATACATGGTGTTCGGCACATGTACCATCAAAATGTTGAGATATTTTTGGGTTCATTTGCTACCTTTCCACCTCTAGACCCACAGTCCTAAGACGGTCCTAAGACGGTTAACGAGCTATAATTTTTTGATTTTATTTTTTCAAATTACCCAAAATCCCACCTTTAAACCCTCGTAAGATTTTTATTTATACCTGTAAAAGCATTATTTTTTTAAATGAATATTGTGTAGTGTATACTTGCTCAAATAGTTAAAAGTTTTCATTACAAGTGACAGTACCAAAGGCACATACGAGGATTTTTATTCCACAAAATTAGTTATTTTTTGAAAATAAATCAACTTCGAAATTCAATGTTGTAAAAAGTAACAATTGAGAGCTTCACTCTTCTTTGAAAACTTCTCTACTTGATGACCTTTCTAACGGTATGCTACACATTGATGAAAAAATATTTCTGCTTCAAATTGTGGATATTCCTTCAGAAATACAGAAATCGTTCGGACTTAGTGAGGAAAACTTTTTTTTTTATTTTTATGATCGTTTATTTGAGCAAAAGTTAAACTACTAACAATAATTTAATATCTAACTATTCTCTAGTTACAAATTTTGTTCGAACTGTTCCTCTCTTGTTCCTAATGCAAGCCTGACATCTCTTTCTTAGTTCAAACGTTACGGTAGCTAGTTATTTGTAGAAGCAGAAATATTTTCTTTTTTGTTCGAAGAAAATGTGATTTTATGATCGTTTATTCGAACAAAAGTTAAACTGCTAACAATAATTTAATACCTAAATGCTCTGTTGTTACAATTCTGTTCGAAAAAAAAATGTTTGTTGAAGCAGAAATATTCTTTTTTTTCGAACAAAATGTGTAACAAGAGACCAGTTAGGTATTAAATTATTGTTATTAATTTAACTTCTGTTCAAATAAACGATCATAACATAACATTTTGTTCGAACAAAAAAGAGAAATATTTCTGCTTCAGCAAGTAAGTAGCTACCGTAACGGTTGAAGTAAGAAAGAGGTGTCAGACGTGCATTAGGAACAAGGATCTTAAAAATAAAATTGTTTTCCTCACTAAGTCCGAACGATTTTCGTCTTTCTGGTGTAATATCAGCAATTTGCAGCAGAAATGTTTTTTTAATCAATGTGTAGCATACCGTTATTCACTTACGGCAGTGAGGTATGGCAATTGAAACGAAGATCAATAAAATCTCTAGAAGCCACAGAAATGTATTTTTGGAGGCAAGCAGCGGGAAGACCTAGGCTGAAATAAATAAGAAACAAGTGAATCAGAGGAATTATGGGTGTAAAATAGACCATAGTCGAAAAAGTGAGAGTGAAACGAGAAAGGCCAAGGACCAAGGGAAAGTTGGGGGGAAGGTATAGATAAGGAAATGCTGGAAAGAGGGCTGCAAGAAGGCCAATGGAAAGACCGGGCAGAATGGAGACTAGGTATAGGATTGCAGATTTTCCCCTCTCCGCAAAAAAAAAGGTATAGAAAGCCGTCGGAGAAGTTATAAAACCGATAGATATATAGCATACCGTTAAAAAGGTCCTCAATTAGAGAATTTTTTAAAAGAGAGTGAAGCTCTCAATTGTTACTTTTTACGACATTGAATTTTCAATTTGATTCATTTTCACAAAATCACTAATTTTGTGGAATAAAAATCCTCCATGTGCCTTTGGTGGTATCAGTTGTAATGGAAACTATTAATTATTTGTACAAGCATACACTACAGAATATTTATTGAAAAAAATGGTGCTTCACAGGAATTAATAAAAAACTTACGAGGGTTTCAAAGTGGGATTTTGGGTAATCTGAGAAAAAAATTTTTAAAATTATATCCCCTCAACCGTGAGTCTTAGGAACCAGAGTCCAAAAGCGAAAAGATAGCAAATGACCCCAAAAATATTCCAAAAATGTTTAATGGTTCATGTGCCGAATATATATATATATATATATATATATATATATATATATATATATATATATATATATATATGTATATATATATACATATATATATACATATACCTATATAAACCTCAAAAATCGTGGCTCAGGAAATATGAAACGGATTTAAAACTACTACCTTCCTTTACTGTTGATTTTCGATCGAAAGCAATAGTCTTTTATTTTCGCGGAAAATAGGATCAAAAAGGAAGGTTTAAATTTTTTTCCAAATTCGAAATTAGTCATTCTGTTCGAATAAAACTTTGATTATTGTTCAAAATATTATTCCACGTTTTACTGGACAAATAAATGTTACTAAATTGAGGGGATCCTGTATACTCAATCAATAAGTAAAACCACAATTTTGGAAATAATTTTAATTTTGTGATTTATTATTTTTCAAAGAAACCAGTCTGGTAGATTGGTATTCTCCAAATTGCGAGTTGAACTCCTTGCTACTACAATAAATATGGATGCTACCCAATTGGCACGGCACAAGCTGCGAATCACGCACAGAGCAGATGTTTTCAACAAACATATTTTTGGTTCAATACATTTGTATTAAAATATGTGGGAATTCATTGGTAACCTCACGTACCATATACGTGATGTTGAGTGGATTTGTATCTGCCAATCACTTATGTTTAGACATAACTTACGAGGGGAAGTCCATAATGAAAGTTTATGGCCACCATTTTGTTGTATTGTGACAGAAGTCAACGAACTATTAGAAAAAAACGATAACCCTATTTAGAGAAGAGCTCTCAACATCATTTTAGAAGTGCAGTTATGAAGCAATCAAAATAAATTGAACTAGAATTGAAAAGTGAAATTTTTCTTTTGCGGAACGATTTATTTTTCCCAAGATCGAAATTGAGATAAAAAAATTAGAAGTTCATCACCTGGTTGTTTTGAATAGCCACAATTAATTCCCAAATCAACAAAATTTACAAATAAAAGGAATAAATTTCAATTTGGATCATTTCAAATGAAAATATTTTTTTCTGGAACGAAGTTTCTAATAACACGTAACACCCAAAATATTTAGAGAATGAAACCTGTGTCAGAAACTGTGCCCGACATGACTATCACATCAGCGTTGCTAGGCGTGCGCATCAGCTTAATTTGTATAGATATGCGTATGAGTTTAACATGGCGTACGGGTCAGAATACTCATAATCCCATAATTCATTTAATTAATTGCAACATTGCAATTATTTAACTAAGGGAGAAGGTATTATGAAAGTAGAAGTTCAGGCTAGTAATGATGAAGTCAAGTAAGTATCAGTGTTCGCAATTTTACTAGGATAATTTAAATAAATATTGAAATATGATTATATCAGTGAATTATTATTCATAACGTATGATCCGAAGTGGCGAATTGATTATAATTTCTACAAATGATCTACTATTTATTCGTATAATGATAATTAGAGTTCTAAAAACAAATTTTGTCAAATTTTCAATTTTTGTTCATACAAAAAAGTAGCAAATTAAACTTCAACTTTTCTGATAAAAACTTATGTAAATTAAATTTACAACACGACACAATACCACTTTGGACGCAGGTTCTACGAAACTTTTACCTACATAAAATTATATATCAAACTTTAGTTACCAGAAACCAAGCATTGCTAAGATTAATTTCATGTTAAGTTCATAGTTTTATAATAATTTATAATAAAATGTTAAAATCTTCATAACTTCGTAAAAATATTATCAATTACAATTTTATCACCATTCCTTACCACTTATTTCATTTTTGCATCTCAGACGTTTTTTATTTATTTAATTTTGCTTGTTATTCAATACATAATAAGTTGCGAAAAGAACTTCCTTTGAACAGGATGTACCAAGACACCATTCGTCCATTTTTGTTAAGAATGCCATAATTGCAATACATAAGATACTACATGAGTTTCAAGAACATCATATTTTCATTTTATTGAAACTCTTTTCGACTAGGATTTATTTTTAACCTTCCCTCGTACTTTTTATGACTTACCACATGTTGAATAATTTTATTAGTAATAACATTTGATACTTGCATAACAAACAGCTATAAATATATAAAATGACTGCATATTTTTCGACACACGCTGTCGACAATTTGGCTTCTATTGCCAAAAAATTATTCATCTCTAAATAGAACGCGTAATAGCTCCTAGGTGGGAAAGCTTAGAACTTTCTTAAAAACAATTCAGTACCGTATGAATGATGTGGGATTTTCCTTCGTGTAAAATCATATCGTATCCCCCTTACAATTTTTCCTGGGTAGAGCAGAATAAACTAGCCGCAATGGCATGTCCAACTAGTGAGGCAAATTTTCAATTTCTAATAGATCAAGGTATACGGCATATCGTTACACTATCTCCAGAGAACATTCCATCAAAAATTATGTATTCAAAGTTAAACTGGACAAGGATAGATATAGAAGAATTTGAGGCACCAAGTATTGAAAATATAGTGAAATTTTTAAATCTCTGCGAGTTGTGTCATGATGAGAATAATGTAAGTATTCATATGAAACATAACTTTAGAATACGTATAACTTAGCATTATATCATTGGAAAAAATAAGAACAGACCATATTTACTTTAAAAAGATTGTTGAAATATAATGATTTAAGAACTATAATGCTTTAAGAAGAATTTTCCCTAGATAACATACTAATGTTCTTTGATATATATTTCAGTGATGAACGTATACGATCCAACATTGAATGGATCCGAAATAATTTTTCGTTATAACGGTTCACAGATAAATTTGAATTATATATACCTATATATATATATATATATATATATATATATATATATATATATATATATATATATATATATAGGTATATATATATATATATATATATATATATATATATATATATATATATATATATATATATATATATATATATATATATATATATAAATGTATATGTATATATCAGTGGCGGCTCGTGAGGTTTTAGTTTGAGGAGGCTACAAGAGGTGTTAAAAATACACCATAGGCGAAAATTTTTAGGATTTCAAGGTCAATATAATTTAAAGAAAATCTAAATAAAACAAGCACCCTAAGCTATTAATTTGTTTTCACTTTCGAGTGTCTACCTTGAGACCTACAACTCCTATTTACAATATTCACAAAAATTCTTCTCAGCCAATTAATCAATTCATCTATTCATCAAATTTTTTCCTTCACATAATAGGTACCTACCTACCTACTTAACGAATTTTTTAACAGCTGGTGAGAGCAAATAAAAAGTTATTATATATTTTTGAAGATTAGCGGGATTCTGCGATCTTTAACGTTAGCAAAATGATCTATAATATCCTCATAAAATTTTTTGTCTTTCGCCAAAAGTTTTACCAATTCCTTTTCAATAGACAACAAACTAATATTTTTCAAACGATCCTGGCTCATTGAATTTCGTAAATAAGTTTTAATTCTCTTAAGAGTGGAAAACGAGCGCTCTACGGAAGCTGATGTCACCGGGATAGAAACAATTAGACATAAGAGTTTATAAACTTGGGGTAATTCTTGATTCAAATCATTATCAAAAAGATATTTAATAGTCCTCACATGATTTTCATTTTGCCCCAAAATTTCATTGTCATTATAAACAACACACAGTTCACTTTTTTATGGCCACCTTATCAAAAAAAGTGTATTTTTGACATAAATTTTCCAAAAGGTTATCTGGAAAATTAGCCGAAAATCCGGTAAACAAATTTGTATTGAGTAAGTCGAAGAAATGCAGTTCTTTCGAATCAGAGAACCTTATTTCTATTTGACCCCTAATAGTATCCAAAATTTCATAAAATATTTGCTTATAGTGAAGCTCCATATCTGCGTAACTGAATTTCTTTCGTTTTGGGCTAAATTGAGTCGTATCATCAGTAGTTTGAAATACAGAAAATAGTTTTTTTAAATAAACTTCTGCACGAAATTCTGAAATTTTTTCCAAAAGAAACTTGAGCCGATTTCGTGAGTAAATTACATCTGAAAACTTGTGCTGTAAGATTTGAAAAACTATTTCTGTTTGTTCAAAAATTAATTTAAAGATGTTTAAAAAATATATAAATTCCTTATCTTGTAAGTAAGATATTAATCCGCGTGCTGTATTTAAAGTTACTTTATCGGTGAAAAATTCCTCACTTTCAACTAGGTATAGAATTAAATCCTCAAATCCTAAGCGGCCCCAAACAGAGACATTTTCACTAGTAAAAAGTAAACACTGCCAACAAAATAATTTATTTTTTACCTGTGATCCGGTTAGGCAAGGATGTCTCTCATAATGTATTAAAACCGCGGTTTTGTTTTCTGTTACGCTGCACCAAATTGTTTAATTCAGGGGTAGGTTTTTTTTGTTTTTATCAAAACTTTATCCTCATAACTTAGGGCACTAAAGTTATGGGATAACAAATATTCCACTAAGTCACGATTGAAATTTTTGAAATTAATTTCAGTAATCAAACTCATTTTAAAACAATACGCGTAACGCGAGCTGATTCCGGCGTCCATTATTCAGACAGTACGAATTAGGATCATACTACGATTCAATCAACGACTTTACTCGATGTCAGGGAGATTCTATAGTTGTGATTGGTCGACATTTTATAAGACTGGACTTTATCGGTGTTGCTATGTACATGTGTTTTGGTTTTCTATTTCAATGAAGTATTCATTCGGAGTATTTGTTTTTGAGTGGTGTGAGTTTGCTTTTCTGTGGCAGGCATAATGAACGTTGAGAATATACCTTTCTAAGCTTTCCGCAGCGTTGCCACAAATCTTGAAATGAATGAAATGCAGTAAATGTAAATACCTTCTATCTTAATTAATAAATTATATTATATAATGTAGGTTGAAAGGAAGGTAGGTGCATAAAATAATATGATTTTGATTAATATGAATATGCTGAATGCTGACTATTCAATATAATATATATATTAGTGATACACGGAATATTATTGAGGAGGCTTAGCCTCCTTAGCCTCCTTTGACTAGCCGCCCCTGATATATATATATATATATATATATATATATATATATATATATATATATATATATATATATATATATATATATATATATATATATATATATATATATATATATATATATATATATATATATATATATATATATATATATATATATATATATATATATATATATGAATATATATATATATTTATTTCTACTTAGAAATCTTTGTCTCAGCCGTCTATTATAACTAAATATGTAAAAAAGTGTAAACTTTGTATTTATCCCATACAGCACCGATTTGTGTGACAATTTGGATATAGGTTTCACTTACCATCTTTTTCAAAGTCTACCATGTGCGGGGTTTGCTTTTTCCTTGGGGTGGATGCCACTCCTTCTTAGGAATGAATAATTTTTCATTGAAAATAAGTGCGGAAATCGATAAATTGACTAATTCTAAGCAATTTTTGTTCTATGGAGTTTTTTTTAAAGTCAACACTTTTCGACTTATTCGCGAGTGAAATTGTCGGTTTTCAGGCAAAAAAAACCACGTTTTCACATTCTTTTTCGCGAATAACTGGAAAAATATGCATTTCATCGAGAAACCTGTAGAGAGCATAATTATAGATTTTACAAAAATAAAAAGAATCGTGTATTTATGATGTATGCAGACCCAATTCAAACGGAATTATTGCTTGTTGGAAGTTGATTGGTATTTTCAAACGACAAAATGGAAAGTTTCTACGTACAATAACCAAAAACCAAGGCAGTTTTCGGGGAGAGCTATATATTATATATAATATATATATATATATATATATAATATATATATATATATATATATATATATATATATATATAATATATATATATATATATATATATATATATATATATATATATATATATATATATATATATATATATATATATATATATATATATATATATATATATATATATATATATATATATATATATATATATATAAAATGAAGTAAACTAGGACATTTATTTGAAAATAATCAAACAAACCTCCTAGCGGAGCTGGTTATACGAGTTCACGAAACTAAATACTTCCATATACCTTGGACGGTAAATGTTAGAAACATTAAATTATTTATCACAATCAACGAAAATGATAGACAGTCTGTTTCGCCCTTATTTGAGGCTCATCAGTATCATCCATCCATCGAAAGTGATAAATAACCAAGGAAAGGAAACACACGTGTTTCATTCCTCCCTGAAGTATGTGTCAGGGAGGCGGGCTGCTTGAGTTTGGGATTAACTCCTTCAGCCAGATCAGAGGATACACTTGTATGTACAAGTGCATTAAGGATAGGTGAGACGGGATATTTATGGAACATAGGAAGTGTGGCTAGGGTTCAGAGGATTAATACTGGCCCAGCATTCGCCTTATAAGTTTGCAAGCAGTGACTTACATTACCATGAGGAAACCTCTGAGAAAAACTCATGACAGACCAGTCGGCCCCGGGGTTTGAACCCGAGACATCCCAAAGACTAGCCAGCGTACCTAACGTACTCAACTAACTAGCTTGGTATAATAAATATTTCTTACGTTCTTATATTTTCTTTCTAGTAACTCAATGGCATATAAATATGACATAGCGCCACCAGTCGGAAACAAATGATCCACATCTTACAGATAGATAAAACACTTCGGCAACGAGAACTCGTACGTCCTGACACTCGAAGGTGGTTACTATATTCGCTAAGCAAGAGTTAAGTTGCCACATCAATTCGATGTGTAAATGTTGCATTACATCGAATTGATGTGGCAACTTTACTCACTCAATTTTTATCGCACAAATAAATAAAACGTCAAAATTTTCAAGAAAGAAAAACCTACAATGTACTCTACAAAATTTTGCGTATCATTAATAGTTCTTGAGTTATTTTGAAGAAAAGGCGATTTTACGCTTAATTACGAAAATGATTTTCTCTCTTCGAGCTCAATTTTTTTTTTAAATAAGTACTTCAAACTGGTCAAACACTCAGAACGTATAATAGAATAAAGTTAATTGTAAAGTAGCATAGATTTTTTTCAAATGGGGTGGAAGAGACGGTGAGATTTTAACTATTTTTTTCCAACGAAAAAATAAGAATCGACATTATTCTCTTCATAACTCGCTTAGTTGTGATGCTAGGAACTTTTATAGAAAAATTAATGTTTTTTAAAGGACTTCAAAAAAGTTTTATGAGTTTTCCCCCAAAAATGCATTGGTTCTTGGTTATTGTAAGTAGAAACTTTCCATTTTGGCGTTGAAAATACCAATCAACTTTCAACAAGCAATAATTCCGTTTGTATTGGGTTTGCATACATCATAAATACGCAATTTTCTCTATCTACTCCTATTGAATAATATATTCATTATTCAACTGCGTTTTAGCAATTAATAGTATATATTACCAAACAGCATGAGTAATAATAACTCACTGCTATAACTCACTACCTATATAGTCTACTAAGATCCCAAGTAAGATCGACCGTCACTCATCTTCTAATGTCACTTGAATAATTCTGACGTTTTCAAATTAAGTTAATGCTACCTAATTATTGTGAATTTGTATCTTACTATTTATTGTTATAGTCGTAGATAAAGTATAGTATTCAACTTGCGGTAATGGTCAAAACTCACTTGATGAATTACAGCACTCGCTTGCAGCTCGTGCTGCAAACTTCATCTGCGTGAGTTATGACCTACATTACCGCTCGTTGAATAATATAATATTTTTCTCTTATAAGCTTTAATTTTGCTTTCCACAGGTTTTTCAACTGAATGCATATTTTGCCAGTTATTCGCGAAAAAGTATCTGAAGACGTGGTTTTTCATAGAACAAAAGTTGCTTAGAATTAGTCAATTTATCGATTTCTGACTTAATTTCAATGAAAAATTTTGACTCCCAAGAAGGGGTGGCATCCACCCGCAGGGAAAAAGCAACCCCCGGCACAGGGTAGACTTTGAAAAAAATGGTAAGTAGAACCTAAATCCAAATTTTTATGAGAGTCGGTGCTCTATGGGATAAATACACGGGAAAATGGTCATTGACCGGACTAATATATATATATATATATATATATATATATATATATATATATATATATATATATATATATATATATATATATATATGTATATATATATATATATATATATATATATATATATATATATATATACATATATATATATATATATATATATATATATATATAATATATATATATATATATATATATATATAGGATTTCTTTCAGGTGTAGTATATTTTACTGACTTTATGCGATGATTTCATCGTGCTTGCTTGGATAAAAGAAGGTTATTGATATTTTATTGAAAGTTTAATTAAATTATTGAAAATAATGCAACCAAAAATTTTAATTTGATGGTCGAAACAAAAAAAGAATTTTAAAGATTTCAAAGATTCAGTATCGAGTATTTCCTCCTCGGGCAGTTATAACAGCTTGCTAACGACGAGGCATGCTTTGAATTAGATTCTGAATTACATCCTGCGAAAGATTGTCCCATTTCTGCACCAGTATGTTGCAGAGGTCTCCAGAATTTTTCGGGCGGGCACATGTCTCCGTAAACGTCTCTTCATCTCACCCCAAACATGACCGATGGGATTGAAATCTGGACTTCGAGCAGGCCAAACAAATCGCGTAATTTGAACCTTGTCAAGATAAGTAGTAACGAATCGAGCAGTGTGGGGCCGTGCATTAGCATGCATAAAGGTTGTATTTTGTACAATAACACCCATGCATGGTACAACATACTCTTCTACAATTTCAGTGAGGCACCTATGCGAATTCCAAGTCCCATTCTGTATGAAGACCATGCGAGCATTAAATGATATGCCTCCCCATGCCATAACTGAGGCTCAACCAAATGGAAGTCGTTCGGCGATACATACTTTAGCATATATATCGCCTTGTCGACGCCATACTCTTACACGTCTTTCTGAGCCCATAAGGCAAAATCGAGATTCATCGGAGAAAAATACCTTAGTCCAGTCCTCTTTTGTCAAAGCCAAGTGCTCTCTTGCAAAATTCAGCCTTGCAGTTCGGTGTTCACGGGAAAGCGGTGGTCCAGTAGCCCTAGTTCGAGAAGATAATCCAGCATCATGAAGACGCCTCCTAACTGTCCACTCACTTATGCTCACATTTCTCACTTCTCATAGAAGCGAGATAGCGATCGTCTCTAGCTGTTGTACTCCTTCTTCCTCCTGAACCAGTTCTTCAGGTGAGCAGAACAGTCTCTTTGTACCGTTGCGATACTCGTTGCACATTGGAGAGACTCACAACAAAGTTTCTTGTAGTTTGGCCCTTACCACGGCCATCTTCAATAACCGCCCACAATTCGTGCCACAATGAAAGGATCTATGACCATTTCACTAACCATAACAATAATGCTAAATCGAACAATGTAATTGAGAAGTGAAAACATGCATGGAAAGCACAAATATGATGATAATGGTTATCAGGAATTTCGATGAAAGACCCCTTTTTCATCAAACTTGGAACAAAACAAAAACTGACAGTTAGTGATAGTGCCTCCTTCTATTGGTGTAGTGTTGAAACCCAGTGCCAAGAAAAAATAATTATTAAAACTTGAAATTTCAATATTTCAATATATATATATATATATATATATATATATATATATATATATATATATATATATATATATATATATATATATATATATATATATATATATATAAATATATATATATATACAGGGTTAGAACTATTTAGAGGGGGCCTACAGGGATATCGAAAACCGTTAGAAATACAGGATGGCTCAAATTACAAAAAAGTTGCGTTATTAAGTGTTGAGTGTGATGGTGTGAACAGAACCAAAATATCTCCAAAGGTTCCCGAGATATCTCGAAGAAACTAAAAATCGAGATTTTTTTCTTCTTCGTAACTCATTTGTTTCTGGAGATAACTTCACGAAACTTGGTTTGTAGCCATTATCCAACATAGCAATTCTACTGGTGTTGTCAGATTTTTTTCTATATTCCATTGTTTCAGAGACGCGATAGTCAACTTTTTCTCCTTATGGATTAATAAAGGAAAAAATTACAAATTCGACAATGTTTCACCCTTTACAAAAATATTGAGTCTAGTTGCGCAAATTTAAACTTCTTTTTATTTTTTAATTTAAGTAGTAGCTGGTGCCACAATTGTTAAATAACTTTGTTGACAGTTGTTATGTGAAACCATCACTTGAGCTTTGTGAAAAACCTGAATCTTGTTTGATAAGTAACGTCCTATTAATTACATAAATAATGAAATTTCGTTGTCGGAAAAACAAGACATGTATGATACTTACATACGCGCATATAGAAACTCCAGAATAGCATCTGAACGTTATTTTCAATAATATCCAGAACGAATTCAGTCGAATTGTACCATTTTCTAGAAACTGGACAGATGTATGAAGAAAAATGGTAATTTGGAAAAAAAGAGGAAAGTACCATATAACCGCTACATATAATGAAATAAATGTGCTTGCTCAAGTTCATGTAAACCCAGAATCTCCCACAACTGAAATCGCATGCTACTGAATGTGGCATGTCACAGAGAGGCGTATCAAAAATTTTAAGAACGCATAAATTTCACGATTACAAGTTTACAATAGTACAAGGATTATAGCAGGACGATCATCAAAACAGATTGACATTTTGTAACTGGCTTTCTCGAAAATTAATAGAAGATCCTCAATTCTCGACAAAAGTCTTGTGGTCTATATATATATATATATATATATATATATATATATATATATATATATATATATATATATATATATATATATATATATATATATATATATATATATATATATATATATATATATATATATATATATTATATATATATATATATATATAATATATATATATATATATATATATATATATATATATATATATATATATATATATATATATATATATATATATATATATATATATATATATATATGTATATATATATATATATATATATATATATCTATATATATATATATATATATATATATATACTATATATATATATATATATATATATATATATATATATATATATATATATATATATATATATATATATATATATATATATATATATATATATATTATATATAATATATATATATATATATATATATATAATATATATATATATATATATATATATATATATAATGGGTTGCTATTTCCCTGCGGGTGGATGCCACCCCTTCTTGGGAGTCAAAATTTTTCATTGAAATTAAGTCAGAAATCGATAAATTGACTAATTCTAAGCAACTTTTGTTCTATGAAAAACCACGTCTTCAGATACTTTTTCGCGAATAACTGGCAAAATATGCATTCAGTTGAAAAACCTGTGGAAAGCAAAATTAAAGCTTATAAGAGAAAAATAGTATATTATTCAACGAGCGGTAATGTAGGTCATAACTCACGCAGATGAAGTTTGCAGCACGAGCTGCAAGCGAGTGCTGTAATTCATCAAGTGAGTTTTGACCATTACCGCAAGTTGAATACTATACTTTATCTACGACTATAACAATAAATAGTAAGATACAAATTCACAATAATTAGGTAGCATTAACTTAATTTGAAAACGTCAGAATTATTCAAGTGACATTAGAAGATGAGTGACGGTCGATCTTACTTGGGATCTTAGTAGACTATAAAGGTAGTGAGTTATAGCAGTGAGTTATTATTACTCATGCTGTTTGGTAATAGATACTATTAATTGCTAAAACGCAGTTGAATAATGAATATATTATTCAATAAGAGTAGATAGGGAAAATTGCGTAATTATGATGTATGCAAACCCAATACAAACGGAATTATTGCTTGTTGAAAGTTGATTGGTATTTTCAACGCCAAAATGGAAAGTTTCTACTTACAATAACCAAGAACCAATGCATTTTTGGGGGAAAACTCATAAAACTTTTTTGAAGTTTTAAATTTAATGTTTTAAAAAACATCACAACTAAGCGAGATATGAAGAGAATAATGTCGATTCTTATTTTTTCGTTGGAAAAAAATAGTGAAAATCTCACCGTCCCTAGAAATCCTATATATATGTATATATATATATATATATATATATATATATATATATATATATATATATATATATATATATATATATATATATATATATATATATCAATGAGTACAATTATCAAGAAATAATTGTTTTTTCTTGAATTAAAGGCTGTAGGAATTCATTGTCGTATGGGCAAAGGAAGAACAGGAGTAATGGCTGCCTGCTATCTGGTCCGTTTTAAAGATCTGTCCCCAGAACGAGCTATTACAAATGTAAGGCTCATGCGTCCTGGATCCATTGAAACTTTTGAGCAAGAAAGGGCCGTCATGCGTTACCATGATTATATGAGAGGCATGAAGACAATTAAACTACGATCGTATGATGAAAACAAACAAATAGAGAAAATAACTTGAAGATTAAATACATTGAGAGTATCTACAAATAGTTTATGGTATGAATTAAGAATTTGGAAATCACAGGCTTCATCCTAATAAATAAAGGACATTCATAGTTTCAAAATGTGCACTTTTGAAGCTTTAATGATACACTATTAGATCTTATAGCATGACGAAACACCATGTCCAAGAACTTGAAATATTATATTGCCAGTTATTCTATTTTGAGAAGATGTTATATACATTTCATTATTAAAGAATTGACTATAGATAACTCATAGCCTTTTCTCATAAGTATCATCTGTAGAATCAACTGAAGCTGTTTCGTGTTCTTCAGAATGTTTACAACTTTCCTTTATATTCATAGGCAGACGATCCCCCCAATCAGAAGCTTTTGCGCATCTATATGCATCCCTGAAAATGGAATATTTTTTATAGTGTTGATGCGACCTCCAATGAATTAATATTTCAAACATTCCTCAAATTAGCTGATTTATTAGTTATTTGGTTAATATGATTGGGGTACAACAGCAATTCAAAATTCATTCATGTTTCTTGAGATCCTTACTTCATACCAAAACAGAATTGTTTTAATATATTAAAATCTATTAAGAATGAATTATGATCCAATAACATTCCAATATCTGTATTGTACTAGCTTTAGACTAGAAATAGTTTATCAAAATACCATTTGCACTAAACTAAACTTCAGAATTTTTAGTATTAAACTATTTTTCAAATATATCAGACCATAGGAGAAATAATTGTTTTCTTTACACTGCTAATTTGATATACCCTCGAATATATGACAAGAATGACTATCCTAAAATCCTAGAGTATATACAGTGTAGTGCTATAGATGTTTCTATTTTGTTCGCTTACTTAAGAAAGACTTGTAGAGCAGACAAAGCGAGTATGTTTGTATCCAGTACATACAACTGTATTCTCTGGATAAACAGTAAGTATAATAAGCTTGATTCGCGAATGTTATAATGAAGAAAATTCAAGAGAGAATATAAAGAGCGTTCAAACTAGGAGCTTCTGATATAGTGATCAGCAGATATAAGTTGTTAGAGTAAATAAATTGAGTTGAAAGGCATTGTTTTATTGTACAATGGAAACTGAACTGATTTGTGACATGAAAATGAGGTAAACGAATGCATTCGTTTCATGATATATGAACTTAATAAACCTTCAATATAATTTGAAAGAGACAGGCCGCGCTAGTCTGGATAACATTATCTAGTAATGTCTTGAAGGTTTAACTTAAACTCACCTTGAATGTTTAGAGGCCCAAAATAGATGTGAAATTGAATTTTTTTTTGAATGAAATTTATAATTTTCACCACCTCAGCATATTCAATACAAAATTTTCTAAATGAATTACTCTTCAAGCTGAAGCACTTGATTTTCTTTACATAACTTTCTAGCTATGCATCTATAAGGTCGCTTGATCAAAAACAATATTACTATTTAATAAAAATACATTTTTCTTCAGAAAACTAACTAAGAATTATATAATTTTTGAAAAAAAAAAAAATATATATATATATATATATATATATATATATATATATTATATATATATATATATATATATATATATATATTTAATATAAATCAGTGATCGTATTGTATTTTACTAAAGGAGGCAAAATAACATACTATAGAATATATAAAAATATTCAGAATAGAAGTGAAAAATAATCAATAAATAAATAATCGAATGCTTACTTTCCATATTTCGAAGCAGTAAACACTGCTTGTTCAATTTCGCCATTAACAGTGCACAAATTGCAGACACAATGCTTGTGTCTCAATAAAGTTGGTCTGACAAGTCTTGGCCACTGCTGCTCTTCACCATTTCTTTTGCCTAAACATATTTATATCTGATGAAAAGTATAAAATAATAAACAAATTGAAAAAAACAAATTTTGTAGCAAAGAAAATAACGTAAACAATACAATTCAATGTCCCGAGCAATCCTTGAACCGATATTTCTTCAATGAATTCTCTCAATGAATATTCCGAAAAAACATCAGACATAATGGGTTACACTTAGCATTCTAAATTATAGAATATGGCTTCTAAATCGATAGAGTGAAAAGGCGTTTGCACACCGAGCGATATTATTACGATATATAGCGCGCGATAAATGGTCAGAATATGCTACGCACAAAATTGAAGTATTAATTAATCAGCCCCTTTCACACATAAACGATACCATAACAATTATGGTAGCGCCGGGGCTATATCGCGTGAACACACGATTTGTTTTACTGAAATATATATATATATATATATATATATATATATATATATATATATATATATATATATATATGAAAAACTTGGTTCACGGAATGAACCGCGTGAAAGATTTGAAAAATCTCGACGTTTCGGCTCCTTTTGCGAAGCCATCTTCAGGAGAATTAGAAGGGGAATAATTCAGAATCGTGGCCTCAATCTGCCTACTCCACGATCCGAATTAGGAGGAATCGGAAACAATACGATTGCGTGGTCTCAATCTGCCTACTCCACTAACCGTACTGCTTCCTGTCAACTCTGAAGTCTCAACCTGCCTACTCTTCAGAGTCAACTGACGAGCCGATCGTCGCGTGGCCGTATTTATAGGGGAGGGGGCGGGTACTCACGCTCATCAGTGCGGGATGCACTCTGATTGGGCGTTACATGGCGACCACTGAGAAGTGGTTTCCATGCTGATGGGAGTCTGTGACTGTCATCTCTGGTGTTCAAACAATTTGGACGTTTTTCTATTTCTACAGCTTCACGGAAAATTCGGGATTTGAAAGATCGGACGGGAGCAATAGTTCTTGTATTGGGGAAATCGATAATGTGGCCTGTTTGGGTGTGATGTTGGGAAAGGGCGTTGGAGATATCTGAGTGTCTTACTGAAAGTGAATGTTCTTTGGCACGGACCTGAATTCGTCGGTTTGTTTGTCCTATATAAGAACGAGGACAATTGGAACAGGGAATCTCATAAACACCGTGATTTTCGTTAGGAATTTTATCTTTGACGGATCTGACCAGATGGGAGAGTTTTTGTTGAGTGGTGAATATTGTTTTGATGTTCGTGTTTTTGAGAGATCTTGCGATCTTATCTGTTACTCCTTTGATGTAAGGAAGAAATAATTTAGGTGTAGATTCTTGTTCAGTGGGATTGGAAGGAGGTAGAGGTGGGGTGATGTTTGTGTGTTTGCGTATGTTCTTGTTGATTTGATATGTGTTGTAACCGTTCTGTAATAATATATGTTTTAGAGTATTGAGTTCTGATTCACGGTGTTCGTCGTCAGATAGTCGAATGGAGCGGTGGATTAGGGTACTAACTACAGAGTTAAGTTGAGAAGGATGGTGGTGAGACTGGGCGTTCAGATAACGGTTTGTATGGGTGGGTTTACGATAAACTGAATAGGAGAAGCCTTGGGATGGAAGTTTTTTGACCATTACATCGAGGAATGGCAGAGACCCATCGTTTTCCACTTCCATTGTGAATTGGATACTTGGATGTATGCCATTCAAATGATTCAAGAAGTGGAGCAACGAGTCTCCGCCATGGGGCCAGATCGCAAAGACATCGTCTACATAACGTAGCCAGCATGATGGTTTAAGGTCGAATGACGAGAGAGCTTGGGTTTCGAAATGTTCCATGAAAATGTTGGCTATGACGGGGGAGAGAGGGGATCCCATTGGGGCTCCCTTAATTTGTCTGAAGAAATTGCCTTGAAAGATGAAGTAAGTGTTGGCCATGCAGTGTTTGATCAGGGATAGGTTGTTTGGGGATATTTGATGTTTCTTGTCTAGGATGGAAAGTGTTTCTTCAATGGGGATATTTGTAAATAAGGAGACAATATCAAAACTAACAAGGAGATCTGTTGGGGTAATATCAATACTTTTGAGGAGTTCTATGAAGTGAAAAGAGTTTTTGACGTATGACTGGGTTTGTTCGGCAAGGGGTTGAAGGGTTTTGGCGAGATATTTAGCAAGAGGATGTGTTAGACAATTGTAAGCGCTGACAATGGGTCGAAGTGGAATGTTAGGCTTGTGAACTTTGGGTAGACCATAAATTCGAGGGGTTCTTGAAGATTTTTCTCTTGGGATTAGAGACTTTTTTATTTCAGGAGATTCGATTCGTTGATACGAGATTTTGTGGTTTTCTCCAGGTATGTTGTCGGGTCATGAGGGATACGCTTATAGTCGGGGGTGTCTAGAAGATTGGACATTTTATCGAGGTAAGAAGAAGTGTTAAGAATGACAGTGGCATTGCCTTTATCGGCTGGGACGACGACTAGATTTTGGTTATTGTAAAGTTCTTTGAGAGATTGCCTCTCAGAAAAAGTGAGGTTGGGACGGGGTGGCCGACTTGTACGAAGAATTTTGGCGATGTCATGCCTGGCAGTTTCCGCTTGATCTGTTGGAAGATGGGAAATTGCTTCTTCTGTTTGGGAGATAATAGTTTCTATGGGGATGGATTTGGGTGTGATGGAATCTTCAAGAACCCCTCGAATTTATGGTCTACCCAAAGTTCACAAGCCTAACATTCCACTTCGACCCATTGTCAGCGCTTACAATTGTCCAACACATCCTCTTGCTAAATATCTCGCCAAAACCCTTCAACCCCTTGCCGAACAAACCCAGTCATACGTCAAAAACTCTTTTCACTTCATAGAACTCCTCAAAAGTATTGATATTACCCCAACAGATCTCCTTGTTCCGTCCCATACAAACCGTTATCTGAACGCCCAGTCTCACCACCATCCTTCTCAACTTAACTCTGTAGTTAGTACCCTAATCCACCGCTCCATTCGACTATCTGACGATGAACACCGTGAATCAGAACTCAATACTCTAAAACATATATTATTACAGAACGGTTACAACACATATCAAATCAACAAGAACATACGCAAACACACAAACATCACCCCACCTCTACCTCCTTCCAATCCCACTGAACAAGAATCTACACCTAAATTATTTCTTCCTTACATCAAAGGAGTAACAGATAGGATCGCAAGATCTCTCAAAAACACGAACATCAAAACAATATTCACCACTCAACAAAAACTCTCCCATCTGGTCAGATCCGTCAAAGATAAAATTCCTAACGAAAATCACGGTGTTTATGAGATTCCCTGTTCCAATTGTCCTCGTTCTTATATAGGACAAACAAACCGACGAATTCAGGTCCGTGCCAAAGAACATTCACTTTCAGTAAGACACTCAGATATCTCCAACGCCCTTTCCCAACATCACACCCAAACAGGCCACATTATCGATTTCCCCAATACAAGAACTATTGCTCCCGTCCGATTTTTCAAATCCCGAATTTTCCGTGAAGCTGTAGAAATAGAAAAACGTCCAAATTGTTTGATCACCAGAGATGACAGTCACAGACTCCCATCAGCATGGAAACCACTTCTCAGTGGTCGCCATGTAACGCCCAATCAGAGTGCATCCCGCACTGATGAGCGTGAGTACCCGCCCCCCTCCCCTATAAATACGGCCACGCGACGATCGGCTCGTCAGTTGACTCTGAAGAGTAGGCAGGTTGAGACTTCAGAGTTGACAGGAAGCAGTACGGTTAGTGGAGTAGGCAGATTGAGACCACGCAATCGTATTGTTTCCGATTCCTCCTAATTCGGATCGTGGAGTAGGCAGATTGAGGCCACGATTCTGAATTATTCCCCTTCTAATTCTCCTGAAGATGGCTTCGCAAAAGGAGCCGAAACGTCGAGATTTTTCAAATCTTTCACGCGGTTCATTCCGTGAACCAAGTTTTTCAAATACTTCCGACCGCGGAAATCTTTCTGAACATATATATATATATATATATATATATATATATATATATATATATATATATATATATATATATATATATATATATATATATATATATATATATATATATATATATATATATATACAGTGTGGACCAACAGGAACTCCATCGATCTATATCTCAGAAACTGACTGAATATTGGAAAAATTGGAAATTTTGGAAACTAGCTATATGCCTTGGGGCCTATTTAGCTAAAATGTTTTCATTTATTGGACATTTCCGGTTATACCGGAAATGACCAATGTCGCTTATTTCAACTCTAAATATCATTACATTTTTGAATTCAACACAAGATTCTAGGCAGATTTTATGCATCATGTCCTATACCTAAATCTAAGCATTTTTGACATATTCAAATTTTTATGTCAAAAATGACAACTGCAAGCCCTAATATAATTATCAATTGTTCCTATAACGAAGGATTTATTACTTATTTTAGGTTGGATTCCTTGTTGTGAAGGACTTACATTAATAGATTTTGTATAATATTTGGATAACTTATCATACAGGGTGTTCAAAAAATATGATCTAAAATGAGATTGAGAAAACTGATAAAAATCAATTTTTTCAAACGGAAACCCCAATTTTTCTTATTTTGTAGTATTTAGCATCAGAAATTAAGGTAACTTTGTAAAAGGTTATCTATACCTGAAATTTTCAGTTTTATATTTTTATATGGCGATTTTGCATTTAATCAGTTAACAATTAGATCTTGGATAGCCCCGATCGTATTTGATATTTCAAATCATCGTTATGGCACCCCGGTTATATTATACAAACTAAAATTATGTGAACTTGTTCATTATTTATGGACAATGTGATAAAGTTATTTCAAGAACATGTGATACATTTTTGACACCAATATAACTTTCCCCTGGCTGATCTTCGAAACCTTTTCTATCAACATGATGGGGGGCACCTACACATAATGCCCATTTAGTCAATAATTATCTGGAAAGCTTATCTTATGATCAATGGATAGCCAACAATGGACCAAATTTTTGGTCGCCTCGCTTCCCAGACCTATCAGTACTCGATTTTCATTTATGGGGATCAGTGAAAAATAACATCAGAAATTAAGGTAACTTTGTAAAAGGTTATCTATACCTGAAATTTTCAGTTTTATATTTTTATATGGCGATTTTGCATTTAATCAGTTAACAATTAGATCTTGGATAGCCCCGATCGTATTTGATATTTCAAATCATCGTTATGGCACCCCGGTTATATTATACAAACTAAAATTATTTGAACTTGTTTATTATTTATGGACAATGTGATAAAGTTATTTCAAGAACATGTGATACATTTTTGACACCAATATAACTTTCCCCTGGCTGATCTTCGAAACCTTTTCTATCAACATGATCGGGGGCACCTACACATAATGCCCATTTAGTCAATAATTATCTGGAAAGCTTATCTTATGATCAATGGATAGCCAACAATGGACCAAATTTTTGGTCGCCTCGCTTCCCAGACCTATCAGTACTCGATTTTCATTTATGGGGATCAGTGAAAAATAACATGTATAACACTGCAGTGACCACCATGGAATACTGCATGAGGCGAGTAAGTACAGCATTTGAAGAACTAGATCACCAGTCCATAAGAAGAGCCACCCATGAACAATTGCGGCTTAGATGCGCAAAATGTCTAGAAGTTCAAAGACACCAATTCGAACATTCACATAAATTACTTTTTTAACATTTTTATTTCTAATTCACGGTATCAATATTTTCATTGTTAATAACGGGTTTATTTCTGTATATTTTTCCTTTTCGGGTCCAAAGTTCTTCAAGTTTTTTGTTATTCGTCTTATAGTATTTGGTGATTGTTTCTGTTTTTGAGGATATCATGTCACAAATATAGCACATGTTCTTGAAATAACTTTATCATATTTTCCATAAATAATAAATAAGTTTAAATAATCTTCGATTGTATAATATAACCGGCGTGCCATTACGATGATTTGAAATGTCAAATACGATCGACTGATTAAATGCAAAATCGCCATATAAAAATATAAAATTGGCAATATTTCGAAAACTAAAAATTTTAAGTATAGAAAACCTCATACAAAATGACCTTAATTTTTGATGCTTAATACTACAAAATAAGAAAAATTGGGGGTTTCCATTTGAAATTATGATTTTCGTCAGTTTTCTCAATCTCATTTAAGATCTTATTTTTTTGAACACCCTGTATGACCAGTTATCCAAATACTATACAAAATCTATTAAAGCAAGTCTTTTTCAACAGAGAATTCACACCAAAGTAAGGAATACGGGAATCCTTATAAAAATTGAAATATGTCAAAAACGATTAGACTTAGGTATAGTACATGATGCATAAAATCTGCCTAGAATCTTGAGCCAAATTCGAAAATGTAATAATATATAAGGTATCCTATTTAAATTAAGCGACTTATGGTCTATTTCCGGTATAACCGGAAATGCCCAATAGATGAAAATATTTTAGGTGACTAGGCACTAAGACCTCTAGCAAGTTCCTAAAATTTCAAATTTTTCCTAAATTCACTTTCTGAGTTATCGATCGATGCAGTTTTTAGTGGTCCACGCTGTATCAAAATATAATCCCCGAAAGGGATCGATTAAAACCCATAAGACAATAGTATGATGTTGAAGTAATTAGCGTATATAAGGCTCCATCTATGTATCTTGTAACAAGGGCTGAACCCAGAAACGCCGATTTTCGCGTTGAGCCTCCATTTCTTTAACTCTTATGTTGCCATTGCAGCGCTAGTAGTAGACTTCTACGTCTTCCTTCCATGACCCTTCTTGCAATACTAATGAGGGACTCGTCAACGCCGCATTATAATTTTTTTAGTTCGCACAATTTTATATTCGCTAGAAATCGTATGCGAAAAATTGATGCTATATTGCGACCATTTCTCGCTATATATGGTAATGATATATCTCCGTGTGCGAACGCCCTTTAGGTAGGACACAATATAAATATAAATCATATCTTCTACAAATTATTAAGTATAGTATTTAGATTCCAGTCAATTCAAATAATGCACTTATATTCTGCTTAATTTGTAGCGGCCAAATTAATTAGATGAGAACAAATAAAGTGGTCGCATCTTAAGATAAAACGTTTGATATTTTGGAAGATGCTCGCCATGGATTACTGCCTGACAGTAGTTTGGAAAATCAACTGCAGTGTCAGTAACATTATAGTCAATACTATACTCCCTTTTGCATATTATATCCTACTTCAGTCATAGTTCTGTATCTTTAAGGCTCACATTTCATGTCCTATTGAACTAGATTAGGGCAGTAATAAGAAATCAAGATTATCGATTCCAATTACAAATTTAGTTTACGTGATATGTTCTTTTCTACAAAAATGATTTTTGTGAAAAATTATTTGAAATCGTAACGAAATTAGCAGCGTATTTCAGAAAGTATATTTTCTAATGAAAAATTTTTCAACAGAATAATGTTTGAAAATGAAAATCAGGTAGAAGTGTGCAACATACCTTTTTTGAGAATCACATAAGAATATCTTTCCTTATTCAGCTGACTAGTACCTCCGAGTGGCATATTGTAATAACTCACTTCGAAATTACAAGGTGTTCCATCATTTTTTATGAAACGAGGACACACTTTGTCATGTGGACACTGAAATCATAGTAAAGGATGAGTTTAGTGAGATTATACTTACTTTAATACATAAAATTTATTGTTGTTTACACCTGGTTTACACACTATAGGTAATGAAAACAACCAAATCGACGTGCACCACCTTTGTCAATTATGAACTTCAGAAAATTATTGCTACTCTGATTAAAATTCAAGAAATATGCTGATGAACAATATAAAAATTATTTGAACATAGCAGAATCACGTGACAATATCTTTTACAAATTAATGTCAAATGATGTATAGTCAATTTACACAAAATATGACTACTTTTGAGAGAAATTTTGGCAAATATTTGATACGTGTTATTTTTCTGGTACGACTTTTAATGATGCGTAATTCATATTTTGAACTATTCATTTGTGAGTAACTTTATATGTCAAAAAACATGAAAATTTCGTTTTCGGTTTTTTCATTTTAATTTTGACATATTTTTTTTTCAAACAATACATTATAAAATAACTTGAAAAGTAATTTATTCGTTCCAGAAAATATATTTCAGTTAATAAAACTGCTCTCCCTTCTAATCTCTTATATTTCGTGGCTATTAACTCTCATGTCCATCAAAAAACAAAATATATTTGATGATGAACAATAAAATCTATCAATGCTCCCTATGTGTTTTATTGAATATGTATCTGAAATTCACATGATTTCAGTGGTAAACTTTTCAGGCTAATGAATTATAAAATCTCCAGTCTGAAATATTGCATGCAGGATCCAAAATGAAAAAATGGTACAGGTAGGTATGCATTTTAAAAAGAAATATTGTTAATTTAAATAAAAACGGCAACCAGAAGAAAGAAATATTGAGTAGATATAAAAAAAATATTCATCATGAAATTGCAATTTTCTTAATTCCTTAATAATTTTACATTGTAAATTGTTTAATTTCCCAATTTATTTTTTGTCACTTTCAAAATGTGTATATAACAAAGTTATTTAAAGATGTATGTAATACTTACAGGGCTGAATACGTGGCCGTTTTCTAAACTGAGTACAAAATCCCTGACCTCATTAATAACCTAGAATACAAAAAAATGTAATCAGAAAGCTTGAAAAAATGAATGAAGATATATATATGTAAATATATAAATATATGTATATATATATATATATATATATATATATATATATATATATATATATATATATATATATATATATATATATATATATATATATATATAAATTGACAATATAGAAAAATATATAAGTGTTTTTATGAATGCTTTTAATATTTTTTCAAAAATCTATACAAGCGAGTTTCATATGAAAAACGTTTTCTGCATACAGGATATATTTGCTTGTATAGAATGAATAATAACACTCATTTATTTACTGATAAACCCGAATTGCTAAACTATTTGGAGTACATGGAAAAATACATTAAAAATATATCTTTTCAAAAAAATTACCTTATATCCAGCGTTAGTGCCTTGCTCTACTACAACTAGATATTTTATCGTTTTGCTCCACAAATTTTTTATACTGTCCAATCTACTTTGCAAAGATGGTAATTCCATAAGTGTAAACGCAGAAACTACCAGATCATAAGGTGTCTGCAAAAGTAATACGTTAGAATCATAAACAGCACATTTAATTATTAATAAACTTACTGGATTTGCTGGTAAGAACTGCCTATAATAAACACCTTTAAGAAAACTCAATTTTTCTCCCCTTCCTCCTTTTAATAAATGTTCTGCTAATTCATTCATTTCTGCTGATACATCCACGTTGAAGAATTCAAAGAAACGTGTAGGCCATATCGAATTAGCTGCCCTAAAAGCTTAGGCTTTAACTTTATAAAATGAAATAAAATATCAAATAGTTTTCTCACATAATGTGGGAATCTAGCTAGAGTATTTCATCTTTATAATAGTATTCTCATAATTATTAACCTTAAAACGAAGTAGAGTTTAATTTTTCAAGAGAAATTGTAGTGCAGAAAAACGAAGCATCAGACAAAATAACTTTACAAAATTGATAACGCCATTGGCAATTGCAAAACTCAACTTTTTTACAGTATCTCATGGCGTAGATGAAGAACTTTTATTTAAAAAACACCAAATGATGTAAAAAAAATTTTGGCGTATTGTCTAAAAACAGGAAGACTCAGCTATAAAATATTTGAATACCATTCGATAAGTAGGTAATTGAAATGTATATTTCCTGGTAAGTTGAAAAACATGGTTGTTCTATCAAAATTAATCAAGTTATAGTCCTTTACAGTTCTTAATTGATTGGCTTTAATTTTTGGATACCCTGTATAAAATGTGAAATCCATTAAAATTAGGACATATAATTTGATCCACTTCACTGTACATTTTGCTCACATAACTTCAAGATACTACTTGAATATTCCAAACATGAAAATTAGGTTATACTTTGGGATAAATTAGATTATTAAAACACACATTATATATACATATATATATATATATATATATATATATATATATATATATATATATATATATATATATATATATATATATATATATATATATATATATATTTGGCAAATATAACTTTGAGGCTTCATTGGTATTCTCGTTGCACTCAGGAAAGCTGAATTATCAAAAAAATCATTTGCGTTTATTTTGATGGGAAAAATTACGATTGCCAAGAAAATTGTGATACGACAAATGAATGAACCTTCCAACAATTGCAATAGACTATGTATATATACTACAGAGTCGTAAAGTAATGTTGTGATTAACAAGAGTACACGACAAACAATTTCACATTGAAAGATGATATGATTCTACCAAGGGAAATTATTTGAAGGATTACTAGTGAAAACTACTGATTTCTATGGAAAAATTCTATAAAACGCAGTTTTGCATAAATTTCAGTTTTCAAAATATTACCAATTACACGTATCTTGAAAGTATAACTTTTAAAATTGCCTGTAGGTCAAAAACGAAGATAGTTATGTGAAATCTGTTGATGGTTTTATTTAACAAAAAAAGTGCAACATATGGACAAAACCACAAGGTTTCATCTCTTCTAATAACCCTGCAAATACAATCGAAATAATGGCAAAAATTCAGTGGCCATATCTTAACTTTACGAAGCAAAATATAATTTCAATTTCAACAAAAGAATAATAATTTCAAGTAGTAATTTTGAATTGATTCAAATTATTACTAAGTAATTACAAAAATCGGAGGAGAAAAATGAATTTTAAAAAAATCTAAAATCTGATGCTTACCACGTTACTGTACCAACACCAGATCCAAAATCAAAAAGGCTTCTTGGATTCCAATCAGGATCTCTTGCTTTGATTTCCGAAAATATTTTGAAAATAACAGCGTAGTCTGCTGCTGATTTTCCGACAAGGTAGAGCAAAGCTTTTAGTCTGTCATATTTCGTAGGAACCCAATTGTAAACTGTTCTCTTGAGCTGACTATTCATTTGACTTTTAACTACTTTTTCATCATTCAACAGTTCACTCCTTTTTCTACTAAGTCTATCTAAAACTTTTTTCTGCATAGTTTTAACAGCATCTTCTAGTTCTTCTTGTTCTAATGGAGGTTTTTTTTCCTTAAGATGTCTAATGAATTTGGGACAATTCTGTATAATAGTCGACTTTGGATGATCTTCATCTGTGCAAGTTGATGAAAATTATTTTAAAAAATGATCAGCACTAGTATTATTCACTGCTTCAACAGTCCAAGCAAAGTAATTTTGTTGGATAAATGGAATCGGCGATATTTTTTATGAGAAACTTGAAAAAACTTGAAATTTCAGAATAACATTACTTTTAATTAAAAAAATTCATTCTTGATGGAGAATACAGTAATAACCATTTTGATATCCTGTTATGTTTTGAGAACTATTATTACTTTTAAATAATTTATACTTCAAAGTACACAGAATAGATAGGTAGACATAAAAAATAGATAATTTGATTATTTATTTATTTATTTATCAATGGAAAGCCCATTTACATAAACAAATACAAAAAATTAAAATCTTAAATCTAGATTAACCTAGCATTTACCTCACAGCGAAACTGCTTTAGTGAGGTACAAAAACATAAGTCGGCGTTTAAATAGCGATTACCATAACCCAACATTCTATTAATGGGTGCATTAATCATATAGTTAGTACGACAGACGGGGTACGCGAATAAGTTGTCACTCCTAGTTCTTCTGAACGGTACGTGAAGACAAATTTGGCCAAGTAAATCATTAGAGTCAACAAGATTATTCAGACACTTAAAGAGAAACACCAAATCAGATATAATTCTTCTTACTGATAAAGGCAGTATACCCAACTGAGTGCGAATAAATGTTACGGAAAAATTGATTCGAGGAATTGACCTCCTGAAGGAAATGTAAAGCAAAAATTTATTCTGCACCCGTTCAATATATTGCGAATCAGCCTCGTAATGAGGTGACCAAACAATTGACCCGTACTCAACAATAGGTCTACAAAAAGCAAAATAAAGCAATTTCACAGTAGCCTCATCAGAGAATTCAGCTGAATTCCGACGAATGAACCCCAACACTCTCAATGCACGGTTAGTCATTATTCTGAAGTGTTCCTTGAACTCAAGTTGACTATCCAAATTTATGCCAAGATCACTAATGATATTAACACGCTCAAGACTTGCACCATCAACCGAGTATGGATAAAATACTGGGTTACTGGTTCGATGGAAGGTAATACATTTACATTTCAGAAAGTTCATACTCAGCAGAAGACCCGAAAGCCATTCCACCACAGCCAACACGTCCGATTGAAGATCAGCAGCATCGGCAACTGAGGAGATGGATTTATAGATCTTCAAGTCATCAGCAAATAACAAAACTTTAGAATGCTTAACAACTAGAGATAGATCATTAACAAAAAGTGAAAACAAAAAAGGGCCGAGGTGACTACCCTGCGGATTACCTGACGTAACCAGGATTGTTTTAGATTTGAAATTTTTAACTTTTACAACTTGAGATCTATTTTTGTAATAGCTCCTTATCCACTTCAAAAGACTACCCGTGAAACCTACTGACTCAACAACAGAGTCTAAGATAGTGTGGTTAACTTGGTCAAAGGCTTTAGAGATATCTGTATAGCAACCATCCACCTGGTTACCTCTTTGAAATTCGTTATAAATTAACTGAACATATTCGACTAGATTGGTTAGACTAGATTTTTTTTTCATGAATCCGTGCTGTTGGGAAATAATAATTTGTCCTAAACTGAAGGAAATTTTGTCCAATACAATGCTTTCAAAAACCTTAGGAATATTACACAAAATACTAATCGGGCGATAGTTACGCACATCGTTCACCTTTCCCGACTTAAAAATTGGTGTTATATAACTTGATTTCCACATGATAGGAAAGATGCCCGACTGAAGTGAGGAATTGAATAATCTACAAAGAGGAGCCGCTAACGTATCCACACAATTCACTAAAAATGCTGCAGGTTGGCCATCAGGTCCACAGCACCGTTTGGGAGAGAGGCCTTTTATTTTGAGACTTACCTCATCAATACTGGTGAGAAAACCATTCACGTGAAACACAGCATTATGCTGTGTAAAATTAGGAATAACAGAAGGTTGTTGGTTATTAAATACCGAAGCAAAGTGATCAGCAAAAAGATCAATGACCTCCTGAACTGTAGTAGCTGACTTATCTTCCAAAAACATAGAAGATGGAATTGAATTAAGATTATTCCTTTTATTGATGAAGTTCCAAAACTGTTTCGGGTCCTTTTTTATTGTGGATTCTGCATTTTTAACAAATTCGTCATAACATCTCTTCGTTTCTAGTTTGCATTCAGACCGTAGATTCGAAAAGATAAGGTAGTTCGAAACACTACCAGATATTTTGTAATTTTTATTTTTTCTCAGTTATTAAAGATTTCAAACTAGGTGTGAACCAAGCAGGGTAATCCGACGATGAAATGATTTTACTGGGTAAAAATTTCAAAATAGCGCTTGAAACAATATCATAAAAGTGCTGAACACAATTATCGATAGAATCAACATCGAGTTCAACATCCCAGTCGATGTCACGAAAATAATCATTAACGGCAATAAAATTACAATTCTTAAGATCTAACACAGTTTCAGTGGGTTTCATCTCCGATACAGTGTTACAGTGGAAACTGAATTGAAAGGCCGGATGCCCACCATGCACTTCAAGTGGTAGGAGCACAAAGTCTGCCAAATTGACATCAACATCAGAATTAGTAGAAAAAAGAAGATCAAGCAAGGAACCATTTGTCTTAATATCGTTACGTTGAAATAAATTTAAAAAAACCAAAAGATTCAGCTACAATAAGACCAGGATCCAGGCGTGGAAAAACGCTCACACCCAGTTCATCATTGGTCCATTCGAATCTACTTAAGTTATAGTCACCAAAAATATATACGTGAGAGCTATTAAATTCTGACATAATTGATTCTACAGAATCGAATAGAATTATGATATATGTACATCATTGATTTTTATTAATTCAATGAGTTCACTACATGTAAATAGCAACAGAATTAAATTTAACCAAATGAGTCAATAAACCACATTGTTTACTGACCATGAAAACTTTTAAAGAGTTTTGTTATATGTGTGAATTCTTATAACAAAGGGACCTAAGAGGATCCCAATATTTGGATCAGTCATAATGTTCATACAACTACTCTAGAAGTCGGATGATGTTAACAAGTTTATCAACTGGCCCTCAATTGTCCAAGTGTTATTGATAGTTTTTTCATTCAATACATTTTCCTAATGATAAAAGATAAATAAGGGGCCAACCATCAATTACGTCACACGTTAAGGGGGAAGGAGGGGGTTGACGAAGTGTGACATTGTGTGACATGGGGGTGGGAGGGGTCCTAAATTTAGTGATGTCACATTACGTAAATCATGTGCGTGAATCTCAATATTTATTACGAATAGTAAAATCCGAGGTTGTCCCATGTTGTAGTGTACGACGATCCAGTCTTTGGCGACTATTGCGAGAGGGGTTCTTACCCCATAGGTAAATTTGCTCCACTATTACTTCAGTTAGCTTTGGATCTCCGAGCGTCATCACATTTGAAGCAAGTTCCGTATGATAGCTATTGCCCTAGTGTCGAAGCATACTTGTTTAAACGATCATGTGGCATCTGTGGTCTATAATTTGCATCATACAAGACCACTAATCAACACAAGCAAATACATAAGAGACAACAAGAAATTTTACCTATCGCGAAGATTCGTCCTCAAAGAATTGCTGCTAGGCGTGCCAGAGAACTTCTTTGTGTGGATGATGACGATGATGCTGTATGGTTAGATGAAAAAGATGTTGACATAACTAATGTTCCCGACATTACCAACCCAAACGAGAACGAAGTGGCTGTTATGCCAGTTATAAATAATTTAAAAGAATGACCTCAAAATTATTAAGTTTGTATCTTTAATTAATATGATTCTTTTAATATTTTTTGTTTTGTTAATTTCTTTAATTAACGTAGCCAATGGTTTTTCGTTTTGTTAATTTCTTTAATTAATATAATTAATTGTTTTTTGTTTTGTTGATTCTTTGATTTGATGTTAATTTTATTAAAAAATAATTTAAATGTGAATAAAACTGATTTCGGACCCGCTAATTTCATTCAGTAATTTCTAAAATGTAAATTTGCAAAATATGTGACGTATGACAGTATGAGCGAAATGTCATGATTTGCTCATTAAAGTATGATAGTGATTATCTATGCTAGTCGATCTCCCTTCTATACTTACTATCATAACATTTCGCTCTTACTGTCATACTCATAGGGACACTTTATTTGTGTCTGGTGGGATGTTCGGCCCATACGATCGGTCTAGCTACTTGCAGAAGGTATTGAAATAGTTCCCCGAGTATCATATATAAAAATCAAGACAGAAAATAAGAAAACTGAGTTGAGTTTTTTTTCGATCTTTAGCACCTGATACCTGGAAATTGGCCGTCGGCACAATGTACACTGAAAGTACATAAGAACACTCAATCAGATACATATTATTTTGCTGAACAAATAAGTGACGTCTGGCAGCTCTGGGATCTTGGACTATAACCACAAGATTGGCAAATCAAATTTTGAACAATTCCATCAAAAGCTTTATAATATTCATCTTTTTAATGATATCATCAATAAAATTTGATGACATGAGTTCAAGTTATTGAATATTAACTTAATTCTTTATATCACTCCTGATAACAATATGGACTTCAGGTGTATCACATGGTTTCAATGTTAAAAATATGTATTATGAATCCTGGAAATTAAACAAAAATTTTCACAATTTGAAAATATTACCTTCCAAAGTATTCAAAACAGCTTGAAAAAATGAAGGGGGCATGATTATAGCCCTAGTCTTTGATATTCCAGGATGATGACGAGGTTTTAGAACTTCATTTTGTATTCTACCTTCAACTGTTTCATCTAATTCATATTTCCATTTACTATTCAATGACTTCGGCAGCTATAATACATACATTTTAATAATTCCCAGCATTATACACATGATATTAAAACTTACTGCTTTCACAGAATTACTGCAAACTGTTGTGTATAAAACTCTACAATTTCTACAAAACATCTTTGGGTGTTTTCATCAACAAACCAACTTTGTTTATCCATTCAAAAATAAAAATATTATTTAATATAACCTAAAACTCCAAATATATAAAATAAACAAACTAAATAGGGATCTCCATTGGTAGAACTAGTGCGCACTGAGTGCAATTTTTATGATTCATTGGAGAGCTTAGTGTGAGGGTTCATTGGGAAACTAGTGCAGTAGAAATTGAACTGAGTGCATGTTTTTTGGCACGAAGTACGAATGCTCGTGCCTGGGTCAGTGCAGTTATTTGATTTGAATGAATGACAGAATACTTTAATATTGAGAACTTTAAATTAATAATTTTATGAAGTTTTACCATGATCTAATAAAAAATTATTCCTGTAATTGTTATTGAATGATTTAAACTTCATATAGTTACTTGAACCAATTTTTAGAGAATAATGAAGTATGTACTTCAAGAGTTATAATATTAATTAGTTGTTTTGCCAGTTTTTTCAGCTAACATATTATATGTTAATTTCATCACCTTATAGGAAATATCTTGCATTTTATAATTACTAATATAAAGTTTTACAGATCAAAATTAGAAAAAAATCTCAATCAGAGAATCAATACACCATATAATGCATGGTTACCTTAACATACAACCTACCCATAGAAATCTTAATATAAATCGAGTGACTATATATAGTATATATCAGGCCCGTAGCCAGAGGTTTGGGGGGGGGGGGCAAAACGTAGTTATAATTTTGTGGGGTGAGGGGGGGGATGGTTGATGGGTGTCTTGCATGGATATTTGTTATTAAAGTTGGACACATTAGTGAAAAACTGCTTTATTGTTATTAATATCATCACTGTATTTTAATTGTCAGTCACGCACATCAAACAATTCAGTAGGTAAAATTTAAAATTTTAGCTTTCGCGATTTCTTTGCTGCTATAATCTCGAGAAACACTCGCTCCCGTCGAGCCCTATGGCTGGCTACGGGCCTGGTATATATCTATGAACCTACCTCCTACCTGTCAAAACCTTCCATTCTATAAATATTTGGTAGAGGTTCTTTCAATGAAACCATACCATTATTTATTAAATCAATAATGTGAGAACAGGTAAATTCATCGTCATCTGTAATCAAAGCACACTCTCTCAAGAAGCAGTTTGGCCAGAAAAAGTTTGAATAAAAATACTCAGTTGTCAACTTAAAAAGCGTATCCCAGTCATCAATAGGACACAAAGGGTTACTAATTCGTTGTTAATTTCAAATTGAAGGTTTATTTCTTGCGTAATTTTTTTTTATTTCATAAAGAAAAAAAACTCGAAACGGAATTTATAAAATTTGTGATCCATTGGGATTGCCCTAGGGCAGCTTTATGACCGAACTAATCGAGTTCCAGTGCCGCACCAGTTTTACCAATGGAGAACGCTATAAATAACAAATGGCTAATTCACCCTCGCCATACCAACGTTGCCGTGATGTACGTAAATTAATAGCGTTCTCCATTGGTAGAACTAGTGCGCACCGTGTGCAATTTTTGTGATCCATTGGAGAGCTTAGTGTGAGGGTCCTTGATCCATTGATAAACTAATGCATAAGAAATTGCACCCAGTGCATGTTTGTTGGCACGAGGTACGAGAGCTCGTGCCGGGATCAGTGCAGTTGCTCACATTATTTAAAAATGGCTATAACTGATGCTTCAAATTTGGATTAACTGAAAAATGAGGCGATTTGTTTATTTTTTCCAGTGACAGTACTAGCAATAGTAAAGAATAATATCTTGTAACTACACTGGAGCGAAATCAAACTCCAAAAGGGACACACAGGGCTACTAATTCGTTAGTATTTTCAAATTGAAGGTTTGTTTCTTGCGTCATCTTTTTACAATTCATAAACAAAGAAAAACTTTAATTTCACGATTAACCCTCAGCTAAGATTTATTTCTACAAAAAGACAACGTATTTCGGCCAGTAATAGTTTGAAAAGGGATACTGTGAGTGAAGTGAAGGAGATTCAAGAGAATTTGACGCTTCCTCCAGATGAACCTTTCATTGTGCGAAGTACATTCGCGCCAAATGATCACCAGTATTAATTCTTTTTAAACTTATATAACATTTTATTGATAGGACCACACCTTGTATGCTGACGATACGGCTAGAACGAGTACACATAGAAATGTATGAATAGTATGCAGAAGGCTACAAGAAAAGATGAACCAAATCTCAGAATAATAATAATAATAATATATAATAAGAACAGAAAAGGGGAAAATACAGAGATTTTATGTTCGAGCTGAGGACACTATACCCAGGGCATAAAGTTAGGATGGCCGTACTAATCATAGGTTGTCTAGGCGGAATGAGAGCTAACTATGTGACAGAATTGAAAATTATTCCGGCATTATATCGCTGTCCGATATATTGACGCGCAGAAAGCAGTGTTGCTTCGAGTCATCAGATCCCATGAACTATAGAGGCCGCTTGCAGCTCATCTCTTTTGTTAAGGGACGCTGTAAAGGCAGGATGAAGAACTACTCCAAGGAATGTGTGTGAGTCTCACACACCCTGAGAATGCATGCGGGATACTCTCAGGGTAGTCTATAAAAGATTTTTCCTCTAAAACGGACATAAAAAAAAATTCTTTATTTGAAATCGGAATGTTACAAGATATTGTAAACAATTAGAAATGAAATTGCGTCAGGAAAAAAAAAGAAAATGTTTATCCAGGAAAGTTATACTTCGAAAATTCCTGGATATTATATGGTTCCATATCCAGTAGCATTTGGTAGAATTTTTTTTGTATATTTTAATGTTGGTTTCTGTTCGGATTTCTATTGGGCAATGGTTGAAATATCTTGTCGATTGGTATTGTGGTCCTTTTTCCGATATTGTAAGCCTGTGTGCTGGATATAAAACCTGTGATGTTCTTGTATTATAGTGCTGACTTCTTTTTTCTGTATAATAATGTTTGTTTTTGAAGAGAAAAAGTAGGTTCTCTTGTATATGGATTGCAGTCGATGTTAATAGGCCATTCTGTTTGAACTTACTTCTGCAAGTATCCATTGACTTCATGCCAGAAATGATTCGTAGTGCTCTTTTTTGTATTTTGAAAATATTATTCATACTTGAGCTTGCTCCATAAAATAGAATTCCATACCTTAATTTCGATTCAAAAATTGTTTGATAAATTATTTTTGAGGATTTTGTGTCTAGATATTGTTTTATTACTCTTAAAAGGTGACAAGTTGTTGAAAGTTTTTTTGATAATTCTTGAATATGTTCTGTCCAGCTTAGATTTTCATTTATCTGCAGTCCCAGAAATTTTATGGTTTTATTGAATTGTATCTTAGAGTTGGACATCTTAAGATATTCTGGAGTATCATAGCCTGCATGATTGGTTTAAAAAAGGATGATGCTCATCTTGTCAACATTCATGCTCAATTTGTTTTTGGTAAACCAATGATCTGTCCTATTCAGTACTGCTTCTGCCATTATGGTAATTTCAGTGAAAGTATTTGCTTTCAATAAGATGTTCGTATCGTCTGCATAATTTTAGTTTTTTCGTTTTCATCTAGGCTAGAATCAAGGTAAGGTAAGCTGTCAGCTTGGGCATATTGAAGAGTCTGCGGTGGCCGAAAACACACAGAGCAATGGGAACCACATGATTCATTTTGAGAACTGTAGGCTACTAGCCTCAGTCAACGGCTACCACAACAGGCTAGTCAGGGTGGCCATCGAGATTCACAAGCATCCAGATAATTTTAACAAGAAAGAAGAAAGCCTCAGACTCAATCAGATATGGAATCCAATTCTCAGACACTCACGAGTAATGCCAACGGATATCCCGAAGTCGATCGAAGCAGAACAAACCACGCCCCTTCTACTTAAGAGTAAAAATACAACCTGCGCTCAAGAATTCGTCACCAATCTAGTTAGCCGAGTACTTAGGTAAGCAGGCAAGTATTTGGGAGGTCCCTGGTTCGAACTCGTGGGTCAACTGGTCTGCCATGAGTTTTTCTCAGAAGTTTCCTCATGGCGTAGGTAAGTCACTGCTTGCATACTCACAAGGCGAATGCCGGTACAGTATTATCCTTTGAACCTTACCCACATTTACTATCTTCCATAAATATCCCCTCTGGCCCAACTGTAATAGACTTGTACATACAAGTGTATCCTCTGATCTGGCTGAAGGAGTTCCTCCCCATAACTCAATCTGCCCGCCTCCCTGACACATATTTCAGGGAGAAATTATACACGTGGCCTTTATCCTTTATCATTTTTTGAGAATTCGTCAGTCTACATCAGAGTCGGTGATGGAACGACATCTGAAGAAGCTCGCCACTGGTGTAAGCGAAACGTTAGGGAGAAATTCCAACCAACAATTGCCCTTAAACCCGAACCAGGACAACACTAGTTTATATTCTAAACAGCACCAAAGAACTAGAGGAAGTCGGCTATTCAATAAACAACATAAAAAACTGCATGCATTACTGAAACAATGTGAATGAAGAATAATAATGAGAAGTTTGCAGAAGACATCAATAAATATAATGAAAAACTTGTAGATACAGCAATTGAAGACATAAAAAGCTATAAAAAAAGCCAAAATTGAGTGTGTGAAACGGAAGAAACAAAAGGCTGTTCAAACAAACGAGTAACAGTCAAAAAGGAAGTAATTGATGCTGTTGAAAAATTCTATAAGTAATTGAGTAAGTAAGTATTTATTGGTAGCTGAATCTTCTGCATATACACAAATCATTCCATATTTACAAAATTCAAACAAGAAGCAATGAAAAGTAAAAAGCAGAAGCAGTTACTGATCATTTCAATTCTGAAATATCTAATTTCATAGAATTATTCGTATTATATATAACATTGAACGCCATAATGTTTTCCAAGCTTTAAAGCTTGAGGATGGTACTCTTTCTTAATTCTACAGGGGTATCTTGCGATTTTTAAATTGAGCAAAAGGAATAGTTATTTTATTATTTTTGTTCTACTATTATAGGAACATCCAAACGTTCGACTTCCCATGAACTATATATGAGGACCTCAAATACCAAGATCGCAGGAAAACTGTGGATCGTCGACTTTTTGAACGATGTTCTGAAGCAATCACGATATTTGATATTGTCAATAATTCTGATCGCATAGCTCTGTAATCTGAAAATTCTATCAAAAACCCCCTAGTTTCGCGACTCCAAAATTTCGTACCTAAGATGCGATTCCCACAGTGCATACTATGCTGTTTTAGGTATACTATGTAAGTAAGTTAAAAGTCCAAATACAAACCGAGAATCTTACTGTTATTTGTAACCACATTTTTTAGACAATAACCTTTTGTTTCTTCTCATCGTTTAGCGTTTACACATAAACCAATTCAAGAACGCACCAAGCCGAGTAATATGAAACAAATTTGTAAATGTCAAAAACAGAAATTACTAACATTGGAAATACTGGATGAATATTTGCACTTGGACCAACTAATACAAAACCGAGAAAAGATAGAAGCAAACATTACTTTATTATTCGGTGCTCCAAGCTCTAATATTTGCCGCCTTTATTTTGCCAGTGTTATAGGTATATTTAATATTTTTTGTTTGGATTTTAAAATTTTGTTGTTAAACAAACGTGGCTTTATATAATTAGCAAGTGATTTCTGATTAAAGTTTCAAGTAAATGGGGTAGTCGTTTGATACTTTTAAAATGTTTCGTATACGAAAAATTCATGCCGAACCAGGCGACGATGATTTAATCGTTAATATTCCAAGAAATCGTACAGTAGCACAATTACGAGAATATATTGATTCGGAATGGAAAATTCCGGTTGAAGATCAAAAACTTTATTACCAGGGGAAGGAAGTGAGTATAGTGTTCATGTCTTCTTTCTAAACCATTTTTATGAATTATTGTTCAGCTTGTAGATGGCCACAAAATTATAGAATATAGTATCCAGAGAAATCACATAATTCAGTTGATGATAAAGCAAAAAAATGATGATAAATCATCAATCAGTTGTAAAACATCAAACAATGGTAATGCTGAAGAACGGTCAGTTACCGAAGCTGCTAATGAGGAAAAAGAAAATTTAATTGCTGTTGAAAGTAAATATTATAAAGTTGGAGATCCTGTCGACTACAGAATGGGTGCAGAAGAAGGCTCTGATGGAGCATGGTTTGAAAGTAAAATTGTTAATATTTTACGCAATCCAAACTTGCCGTCAGATAATAATGAAAAGGATATAATATTTCTCTGTACAGTTCTCAGGTAGATGTTCCACTGTTTTGCACTAAATAACTAATATTATTTTATCAGCAAATAGCTGCAAATGATTCATATAAGTTATTCTTATTTGCCATAGTTAAACAATAACAATTGATAATTGATTTATAAATATTCTGTAAATTGTATTGAAAGTTATTTAATTGCCTTTTCAGCCAAAGAGGAATAATAGTAAGCTCAAGTGCTTGAATGTTTTATTTTATTTATCTGTATCCTGAAAGCACATTTTATTGTGGAGGCTTGTGATTGAGCTAGGTGTTGGAATTTAAATGAGTCAATTCCTGAGATATTTTATAGATTATGAGTGAATGAGTCGGAAATTTTCAACCTATTTGTTGTGATCCATAGAAATTTCTTGATCATCTTTTTAAGAATGTAGACAGATCTTATCTCTGTCTTTCCATAGTCTGAGTAAGAGTATCAATAACCTAATGAATTTGAAAGATAATGGGAATACTTTATAAATTTTAGTTAATATACAGGAAACTACTGAAACCTATAATAAATTTCTGGATTTGATGTTTAGTAGTACATTTTGAATACAATTAATCTTGATCTCTTCTATTGTACACATAATTTGGTTCCCTATGTGTAAAAAAAAATTCTTTTAGATCAAATGCTATGTAGTAGATTGAATATTCAAAACAAAAATTTAATAAAAATTCAGTTGCATAAATGAGTAAGAAATTCAGTTTATTAAAGATAAGAGTATATGAAGTAGAAATAGCTATCATCAACCAA
>JARQZK010002216.1:87500-180000 GCA_030704885.1 Cynegetis impunctata
ACTAATAAATTGTTTAATGTTTTTTAATATCTTTGAATGAATACCATCAGCTCCTCCCCCCCGATGCCTCAACCTGGTGTGATAATATTTGAAATTTCAATTACGCTTACAGGGTAAAATACTATAGACTCACAGTTTCTATCATTTGTATTGACCAATACCCCATGACTGGGTGAGACTATGTTATTAGCATATTCTTCACCGATATTAGTAAAAAATTCAATAAAAGAGTCAGCTATTCTAGCTGGCTCAGTAATCATATTTTCACCATCTGCGATTTTGCTTATTTTTATTTTGTTTTTCTTTTTTCCTAATTTATTGTTTATATAATTCCAAGTGCTTTTAGGTTCTTTACAACAAGATTCTGCTGTTGCTATTTCAAATGAATTTTTCGCCTCTTTAATTGTTTTTTGTAGTACTTTATTGTAAGCAGTGTACCTATCTTTATTACTCAAGTTATTATTTTTTTTCCATTCATTATATAGACTTTCTTTATGCTTTATAGATTTCAAAATTGCAGATGTCATCCAAGGTTTTCTCATAATAATATTTTTAGTGCCACTTTTACTTTCAGTTGCAAGTTTAATGCTAGTCTGTATTTGTTTAATTAATAATTCTATACCTTCATTAGGATCAGTACACTCATCATAAAATTTATAATTGAATCTTGACATTACTTTTCTGAGTTTGTTATAATTAATTTTTTAAAATTCATTTTTAGTCTCAGTTATCTGCAGGTTGAAAGCACAGTAGAGGGAGTAATGATCAGTCAAAACTTGGGAATGTTTAATAGGGTAGGCATCCAGTTCAGATTTTATAAACATATTGTCTATACAGGTACCACCTCCTTCATTAGGCCTAGTAACTGATTTGAACATCGGTAAATACCCTTCAGAATAAAAATTATTTCGTAGTTCCTCAGACTCATCTCCAACCACCAAAACATTTGTGTTAAAGTCTCCTATAACTATATGTGTATATTTACCGGTCCCGGAGATCAACTCATGTATAGCCTCATTAAATATCTCATTACTTAGATCATGATTCTTATATAGAGCAGATATTTGTACAGTACAAGTTTCATTAAACTTAATATCACAGTTTAATATTTTATAGTTTTTATGATCAAAAATTTCAGTTGAATGAACCAAATCACAGTGAACATACATTACAACTCCATCAGCAACATTCAAAGATCCAAAGTTATAATATATTTCATAATTATCAATTCTATAAAGATTAAGGTTTTTTAATTGCCAAGTTTCAGAGCAAACTATTATTTTAGGTTTAGTATCTAGACTTTGAATGTAAGCTTCAAGAGCAGCAATATTCGCATGCAGACTTCTAATATTGACGTGAAGTATATTAATTTGATAATTGTTTAGATTGAAATTTAATTGTTCAGTAGTGGCACACTCAATCTCATTATTCAATTCATTTATGTCATTATCTATATCTATATAGTTCGCCATGGGAGATAAGAAGAAGTTAAGAAGAAAAAAGACAACAATAAAAGAAAAAGATCCCCCTCCTTTACGAACCAAAATCAATTCTGTCTCTAGCCTGCTGGAACGCCTTCTTGAACACCATGCATTCACCCTCATCATCCGCAGCATGGCTCACATCTAAGTTTGTTTTGAACTTTTGATTTTGTCGAGCACAATTAGCACATTTTTTTTCAGCTGATTTACACTCCACTTTTTTATGGTTACCGGCACACTTCACACACGTCACAGGCAGAGAGCAGTCTTTCAATTTATGATTATATCCCAAACATTTCAGGCAGGTCAGCACCTTATTGTTGTCGTATACAGGACATCTATTATATGCTATGTTAACTTTTCCCATTTCCATGAGTTTTTTGTACATACTGCCACTGCATTCCATCACTGCATAATTTGCTTCTCCATTTTTTGCTTCTTTAAAAACCTTGATAGTAGGATCTTCTTCATCCTTCAGCAGATCATTTTGATTTTTCAGCCCAATAATTATATCTTCCAAAGTAGTGTTTCCATTTATATTTGATATTGTAACCTGTGGCTTTCTCAATTTGGTTTCCTCTGTATCATATTTCGAGCTCATAGATTTTTGCACCTGCTTCTTCATATTTTCTAATGATTTCATATATATATATATATATATATATATATATATATATATATATATATATATATATATATATATATATATGTATATATATATATATATATATATATATATATATATATATATATATATATATATATATATATATATATATATATATATATATATATATATATATATATATATATATTATGTACAATAGTTTAAACTTTAAAATAAAACAACACTTGGCTTAAGTTTGACTATATAAAAATATTTTTATATGGTGAAAATTGAGCCAAGTGTGTTTTATTTTAAAGTTTAAACATTATTCTTTATGATGTTTCACCAAGTGATGTGCGAAAATTCAATCTCAAATATATATATATATATATATATATATATATATATATATATATATATATATATATATATATATATATATATATATATATATATATATATATATATATATATATATATATATATATATATATATATATATATATATATATATATATATATATATATATATATGTATATATATTTACATATAATTCATGATTATGTATTAATTTTTGATGAACAAAAATAAATTTAGTTCACTATGTTTATTCTCGAAAAATAGTATAAACTCTTTGAGTCCGGAATCATTTGTGTGTAAAAATTTAAAAAATTCACTTAATACTGATGTCTGAGGTGCATATTGACTATTTATTTTTTAATTTGCGTTTTCAATTACTTGGTAATTGCTTGGACATCTGCGGCGCATGTTATCAAAAGTGTGCTCAACGCAGAGACACCAGGAAGTCCAGAATAAATTTATATTCAAGAGGCTTCAACGCGAGGTCACTAGTCCGCAAAGGGTTGAGAAATTATATACTGCTAATGCAATCATGTATCATCCGGCAGATTCTTAACTCAATCTGCCTGATGTGAGAAAAATTGCAATTGCAGAATATAATTTTTCAAACTACTTTGTGATAATAAACATAAGTTTTTTCCTTCTTCATATATACAGTGTGTCGCATTTAAGATGAAGACACCCCAACATTATGGTTATTTAAAGAAACACAGATTCTAATTTTCGTACAGTCATAAACGGTGATGAGTCCTATTTTTTGAGATACTTAACAGAATTCTTAATTTCAAACTCGGCCTACTACGAATTGACAAATAGGGCCGATTCTCAATATTTTGTTTCGCGTTGGAGATATGGAAAAAAGTTATAAGAGAAAGTTGTTCAGAAAATTGTTTTAGGCCCATATACCAATTTTCATGACTAAATTCGTATTTTCAATTTTTTCAATATTTTGGTTATAATTCGAAATCATTAAGTTTATTTCTCAATTTTATAACTAGAACGCTGTGGTGACTAAGAACTTGACTACTTGATTATTCAATACAACCCCATTAGTGGTGAATGTAGCCTCACCACTGAACATAATCTTCTTCAAAAAATGTCTGTTGTTTAAAAAATTACCTTGAGCTCAATAATAATGGTCTAATATTTCATTATTATCGCCTTCTTTCAAAGAATGCAAGAACTTATACGGCTTAATTTTGTGACGTATGAAGCATCTTCTAATTTAATCCATGCCAATATCAAGATGAGATGATAAATCTCGGAGGCTCATGCATGGATTTGCTCGATTTGCCGCCAATATATCGTTATCCTCAAGATGCGGGTTTCATTGAAAAGAGCATTTACAGCGGCTGCTTTTCCATGAGTAACAAAAGCACGTTTGGGGTGTCTCAAGTTAAACTCTGCAGCAACTTGTCTGCTGCTACAAGAATTATCACCAAACAACCGAATTATTTCGATTTTTTCACGCAAAGTTAATGGCTTTTTGATTCTCTGATCACTAATTCACTAAATTCAACTAAACGCAATACTTCAAACTAACTAGTATTTGACACTTCTGTCAATTTTATTATTTTCCATGGCACACTAAGTATAAAATTAAAAAAAGAAAACTCGTAATAATTTTGGGATGCCAAAATATTGAAAAAATTAAAAATGCGAATTTTGTCATGAAAATTGGTATATGGGCCTAAAAAAATTTTCTGAACAACTTTTTTTCATAACTTTTTTCGATATCTCTAACGCGAAACAAAATATTGAGAATCGGCCCTATTTGTCAATTCGTAGTAGGCCCAGTTTAAAATTCAAAATTCAGTTAAATATCTTAAAAAATATGTCCCACCGCCGTTTATGACTCTGAGAAAATTCAAATCTATATTTCTTTGAATAACTGAAATATGGGGGTGTCTTTTTTCTTAAATGCGACACACTGTATATATACATATATATATATATATATATAAAAATATATATATATATATATATATATATATATATATATATATATATATATATATATATATATATATATATAAATATATAATCTGTGTGTGTGTGTGTGTATTATGAATGATGTATAATCATAGTCAAAGTCAAAGTCAAAATATCTATATAAAGCAAAATACAAAGTATTTACACAGTATTTAACAAATGGCGTCAAATAGGAAGGTACAATAAAATCAGTTCAAAACCAGACACTTAACACTAAAAATTAATAGCTTTTAAAACTTCATAGATTTTAAAACACTAGGTACATCAAAACATTGATCAAAACTAAAATGGCTAAAATTAAAAACAAACTTGTACACATTTAAACAAATTGAACATCAGAATTGTATACATAAAACAAAACGTTTACAAGGATAAAAGTTCGGCAACAGTATAAGGTTCCAATTCGATAAGGAACTTTTTAACACTTTTTTCAAAAGCTACAGCCGTTTCAATTTGTCTTATTGATAATGGAAGGCAACCATAATACCTAATACCCATAATATTTCAATTGATAACCCAGGGCGGATCAGCTTTTTTATGGTTGTTATTTTTGTCTGAAGGTTTTGTCCAGAATGTAAAAATGATAAAAATGAAATAGTTCGAGCTGGAGAAACACTCAAAAATGGTTCCAAAAGAGCAAAAATGCCTGCTACAAAGCAATCTTCTGGCAGAGATTGGGATAATGGAATGGCATGTGCTGGCAGAACAAAAGAATGTACAATTGTCCCAAAAAATCATTTTGGTCCTGTGCCAGGTGTGGATGTGGGGACTCTATGGAAATTTAGAGCACAGGTAAAACATATGATAGTATATATATATATATATATATATATATATATATATATATATAGATATATATATATATATATATATATATATATATATATATATATATGTATGTATATATATGTATATATATATATTTGTGTGTGTGTGTGTAAGAATATATTCAAATATCGTTCATTTTTGACATGTCTAAACATATATTTAATAACGTTGAATGTCAAAGGAAATGAATTGAGCTACATAAGAAATAATATGATACATCAACATAATACAGGTAGGGCAAATAAACTTTGAATGCCATTTTCCAGATTAGGTATTGGACAAGATACTGGGAAATATCGAGGTATTATTTGTTATAATCTTTCAGTCAAGATTATAGGCAACAACCACAGATACGCCATATTTAAGGAGAAGTTAAGGAAGTACTTGATTGAAGGTGCATTTTACTCCGTTGGGGAGTTTAACATGAAATGATGTCTTTTTTGTATTATTGTTTCATGATGAATTCTTAGTTCGATTGTTTGACTAGCCTGTGAGTAATATAATTACTGTAGAACTCGGAACGACACAATAAAAGAATTTGAATTTTAATCCCATAACTTTGACAAATTCAATATATTAAGCTTTCTCATATTTAAATTATTATCGAAATGCAGCGCTCTATCATCGAGACTACACCGCCATCCATAACAATCGACGTAATATATGTCATCAATTTTCGCAGAATAAAAATATTTGAATTCCATCCATCCCATCCAATAGGCGCTACAGCCCGGGGTGGGCCTTGGCCTCCTCAACAATTTGCCTCCAAGAGAAACGGTTCTTCACTGTAGTGCCCCATCCAGTGACTCGCATGGCTCGCAGATCTTCCAGAACCTGGTCCATCCATCTCAGTCGTGGCCTTCCTCGTTTTCTGGTTCCGTACACTCTGGCGTTCAATATCTTTTTGGGCATTCTATGTTCCTCCATTCTTTGTACGTGACCGAACCATTCTAGCCTCTGTGATTTTATAAATCTCACGACGTCCTCATGATTGAGAATTTCATCTATCTCCCTGTTGTTTCGGATTCTCCATTCTTTTTCACTCAGCCTGATATCTCCGTATATCCTTCTTATGATCTTAGGTTCGAATATTCTCAGCCTATTTTGGTCATCTTGTGTCATTGTCCAGTTTTCACTTCTATAGGTTATTATGGGTCTTATAAGGGTCTTGTAAATTTTCAGCTTAGTTTTTCTGGATATTAACTTGTTCTTTAGTAGTTTTATGATTGCAAAATAAGCTCTATTCCCACTTCGTATTCTTTCCTTAATTGCTGAACTGGTCTTTCCTATGTTGTTGACTATCTCTCCTAGATACTTGAATTCAGTAACAGCTTTAAAACTTCTTTCTCCTGTTATAAGATTTTGGACTGTCCTCCGATCTGCTGAGGCGGATACTTTCATATACACTGTTTTATTTTCATTTACAACCAGTCCCAGTTCCCTACCGTTTTCTTCAATCTGTTTGAATATTTCTACAAGTCGTTCTTTAGTTCTAGCTATGATGCCAACATCATCTGCATACGCGCATAATTGTGTGGATTTGGTGAATATCGTACCTCTTTGGTCTATTGGTTTTATGGCTTTATGTAATGCTATAATAAAGAGAGTTGTCAACAGCGAATCACCTTGTTTTACCCCAGTAGTTATATCAAAGAGATCACCTAGTGTGTTATCGATTTTCACCGCTGCTTTGGAGTTGATCATTGTCATCATAGCAAGATTAATCATTTTGGGGGTCACTTGTAGCTCTTTCATGGCTTGCTTTAATTTTTGGCGGTCCAGGCTGTCAAAAGCTTGCTTGAAGTCGATAAAGAGGATATGAAGGTCTATGTCGTATTCATAACATTTTTTCATCATTTGTCTCACGACAAAGAGCTGGTCTGTTGTTCCTCTTTCTGTTCTGAAACCGCATTGGTATTCCCCTATCTTCTCATTGGTAACTGTTTTTATCAACTGTCGTTGATGATTATTGTGAGGGCTTTATAGGCTGTATTCAGCAATGTTATGCCTCTATAATTTTCGCACTTGGATTTGTCTCCCTTTTTGTGTATAGGGCATATTTGAATTACTTATACAAACTATTTTATTATTGTATCAATAGGTTTCTGAAGCAGGCATACATAGGCCTCTTGTAGCAGGCATTCATGGCCGAAGCGACGAAGGCGCCTATAGTATAGTTGTTAGTGGTGGATATGAAGATGATGTAGATAATGGAGATGAATTCGAATACACTGGCGCAGGCGGAAGAGACTTATCTGGAAACAAAAGAGTAAGTGATCAAACATGTGATCAAAAATTGACCCAAACTAACAAGTGAGTAATAATTTTATATAAATTTTTTCACTTTCCTTACACAGCTTTACATTTTTATAGAGCTTTAGCTTTATGCTGTAAAGCTAAGTTTGAGAGTGTGAAGGGAGCAGAATCTACAGATTGGAAAGCTGGAAAACCTGTTAGAGTTGTAAGAAAGTATGGAAAGTCTGAATATGCTCCTCAAGACGGTTACCGATATGACGGAATATATAAGATCGTGAAATACTATCCTGAAAAGGGAAAATCTGGATTTGTTGTATGGAAATATCTGCTGAGGAGAGATGATCCAAGTCCAGCACCATGGAATAAAGGAGCACCTGTTTTTGATATGATTGTAAGTATTTATATATTATCATATATATGTGAGTTTTACAAAATTCTTTCTCCGTGATATGAATCATCTGGTTTCAAAAACCGACAAATCCATTTTTCGAGAAAAATTAGTTTAATACGTCATCGGATTCGTCTTCTTGTTCCCTACCATCTAATACAATATTCACAGTGCAAATCCCCGCAAATCCTAACTATATTTGTATCTAAAATATGGAGTTGGTTTCAAAATCCCACAAATCCGAGCGGCGTTAAAATCAAGTGCCAGCAAATCCAAACTAGCCAATCACAGCAATCTTCTAAAGTCACGCGACTGCAATACGTATGAATTCGGTTAGGCTGCGCCATATGATTTTATTCTATCACTCGAGTATACAAAGTACTAGTGCAGTCCAGTTTGAATTTGAGTTTAATGAAAATTAAAAAGCTATTATTTTACATTATCTATTTAATGCTCAAATAATGGCAGAGTATAGTGGAGAGTTTCCTAAAACAGTAACACCAGACAGAGCTCGCAAACAAATTTCGCGACCAAGAATATGAAAGCGAGCTGTACAAAAGGAGGAAAGGTAAACAATCTCATTTTCTTACAAAACAGAAATATATAGATTTTTTCTCTTTAGGTACAAAGCCCAAGGCTTGCCGTCATATCCAACTTGTCAACATGCTACAAAATCGTATCGATGCAGTACCCTGTTGATGGGTGATATAAAGCAATTTCATCAAAGACAAGATAGGCCAGGATAACTATATAATAAAATTTTGCGACACACAAAATATAAAACGTCAAGGGCGTACGGGAAATAGGAATTATAAGAAAACCTCCTCAGTAAAGTATTATATCAGTCTTTCAGATTCAACCAAAAAACTTCCTGTATGCCAGAAAGCTTTTCTTGATATTCTGAAAGTAAAAAAGGATCGAGTACTTGGCGTACTAAAACGATTTCATGAAGGGCAACACATGGCACGTGAAAACAGGGGAGGTGATCGAAAGACGCCAAAATTTGCTGAAAAAAAATCTTCTTTAATGCGATTCATTGAGCAATTTAAAACTGTTGAATCTCATGACTGTAGAAATAGAAGCATTATATTTATCTTCGGATTTGAACATATCAAAAATGGGGCGACAATACTGCCGGGAAGTTGAAATGGGATCTACGTATGTTATGGTAAAAAAAAGTTATTTTCGACATATTTTTAATACCTGCTACAATATTGGTTTCGGCTCTCCAAGAACTGATATTTGTTCTACATGCCTTCAACTAATAGAGAAAATTAAAGTGGAAAAAGATTTGCAACTTAAAAAAACCTCATGATTGAGAAGCGCGTACACAAATTACGGGCAAAGGCATTTTTTGATTCACTTAGAGAAGAAAGACATGGTCACAAAATTATATCGTTTGACTGTCAAAAAAACCAAGCAATGCCAAAGATTCCCGATCAGTCTGTTTATTCCAGTCGGCAGTTGTATACGTATAATTTTGCCGCTGTTATAGGTACATCACATTCTCCGTTGTCCAAGGAAGATGTGTTTTTATATACATGGACCGAGGACCAGTATTCAAAAGGAGCCAATGAAATTGCTAGTGCGATTTTTCATAAACTGAGTACCACCAACTTCGAAAACATAGATACTGTTCGGCTCATTGCCGATGGCTGTGGGGGACAAAACAAAAACTCCATAATGATAACAATGTGCATCAAATGGCTTAGTGTACATGCACCCCTCTATGTTAAAAACTTGGAGCTTATATTTCCCGTGCCTGGTTACTCTTTTATTCCCCCAGACAGAGTCTTTGCACGAATCGAGAAAGTTATAAAAAGAAAAGACGCCATCATTTCTCCAGAAGAGTTTATCGAAATTTTTGATGATCATGGGACGATTTTTGTTCTGGACTGTGATGTGAATGTTTACGACTGGAAAAAGGACTCTCAAACTACCATTAAACCTCCTGTACAGTGGCACTTCCGCTTCAATATGAGTAAAAGGTTTTTACTGAAACGGGGTAAAAATAGGACAGTAACAATTCGAGGAGAACAATCTTATAAATCTGATCTTATGGAATACAAGTCTGTTTTTAAAAAAGGAAAATCTTACAATCTGTAGTTCTAAGCGGCGTACGTCCTAATAAGGAAAAACTAAAAGACGTGAAGACCTTATTGGAAAAACATTGGGGTAAAAATTGGGCAGAAATAGAAAACCTCAAATACTACAATGACGTTATTAAAAAAATACTATAATGTCCCAGATGATAGAATTTCAGAGGAACCTGAAGGCAGTAGTACTAATTTGTGTGAACCAGTTGAAGAGGTCCCGGACTTGATAGTCTAGTTCTCAAAAAATATTTTATTGTATTGAGGCTTTTGATAACATAAATATTTCAAAAAATTCTTTGTTTTTAAATGTTTCAAAATCAAAACCCGTTAAATCCAAGTGAGTAAATTGCAAAACCCGACAAATCCAATGTTCGATATCAAAACCCAACAAATCAATTTTATTTATTTATATTTTGACTATACTTATGTGTTTTTGAAAAAAATATATTTATTTTCTAATAAAACTATTTGGCCTTTAAGAGCCTGCAAAATATTCATACAGTTGGTCAAAAGTAATGAGTTGAAACAGTTTTCTCCAATTTCCCAAATTTGACCTAAGTGGATTTATCTGGTTTTGAAACCAGATGATTCATATATCCTTAATACAAAGCTATATAAAAATAAAAATATATTAGAAACCTCTTAATTTTTTCTATTATTCACTTTATTGTACTTTTTGTTTTATACAGTTGTTTAATAGTTAATTCAGGATGAATGGAATAGAAAACAAGAATTTTAATACATTGTTTCTGTAGTAATTTCATAATGTCATTAAATGACAATTTAATTTAGGTAATTAAGTAAAAATGTTCTTTTTAGGTTTGCTCATCATGTAGAATTAGACTTATACACATAAGTTGGATGTGCTTTTTGTAGTGTCATTCAAACAAAAAGCAATACTTCTCTCAATTAGAGTGCAGTATGAATGTTGAATATTCATACTTTGATGAAATAGCAAAATTGTTAAGTTTTCAGTCAATCATGAAGTGATAGTTGAATTTGTTCAGCGCAATATCCTGATTCAGCTTTCTGGGAGACATTTCATTATTTCTTTTTTCTCTATAATATTTTTCATAGTAATAATGAACATATCTTTATATAAGAGTAAAAAGCAAAGTTGATGAATAATGAGTCACTTTTTGTATATTATCCTATTGAATTATTGTTAATGAATATATTAGACAAAGTAATAGCATGGAATGGAATAAAATCCAAATATCTAGAAAGATAATATGATGTTCCACAAGTATCTATATTAGAGTCTACTGAATATTTCTAAATATATCGATGACTTTCTAAATAAAATTGAAAGTGTATAACCTCACTGGATAAAGCACAAGAGTTAGATAACATCAGTACTCATCAAAGTTATCTTTGAACAGGTCCCAGAAATATTTCAGAGCTTAGTGGTAATACATAGGAGGTTCATTATTCACATTAACTGGAGGCTCAGTTCACCTGTCATGATTGAATTGTAAACCTAGATTTGATATTGGCAATTTATCAATTGCAAATATTTTTGAAAGCTCTACAATAGAAAGTAAAGTAAATAAAAATTACAAGTTATTTGTGATCTGCATTTATAAGCTAGTCAACAACCCCCCTCCCCCCTACTAGCAGATATGAACGTTTTCTAGTTTTCTACTTGTTCTTGAAATATTGAATAAAGAAAAACATGAAGTTTGTTATAACTGGTGAATAGCATTGCTATCTTCAAAAATAAAACAATGGTGTAAAGATACTTTCATGTATCCTGAAGTCTTTTAGGGTTAATATCAAAGTTTGGGAGAATAAACGAATAATTGCCCACTCGGCAATTGATATTTTCTCAAATATTCAAAATGGGTCAAAATTTATCTGACCATGAATCACAGAGTTTCAATATCAATTATAGTGATGTGATTAATTTTCCTCTGCTAGAGAATTCCTTTTATGTCTATGGTGGTTTTAAAACCAACCGAATTATCAGATCTCCAGCTAGAAATGATGTTAAGATCGCTATTTATGGATTCAGATTGCGCAACACGTTGATGGCCAGTTGTAGATTCACTGATGGGCCTGCTGTTGGTGGTAGATGCGCGAACTCACAATTTTGTTTTTAATCAAATTCAGATCATTAATTTATATATGTATAAGAAAAAGCGTCGCTGGCAAGATGGACCTTTGAGGCTCACCGGCGTTTACACTAAGCTGATCGTGAGGATGTTCAGTTTTTTCCGAATTTAAATATTTTCCGGTAAAATTTTCCAATTTTCTGCAATAACCTAATTGGGACTGTTACAAAACTTTCGAAACAAGAAGTAACCAAATAGGTCCAATCCTTCTCAAGTTATGTGGTTAACAACGAGTATTTCATTTTTATTATAAAGATTTTTCAAAAGGCCATAGGTGTTTGTGATCAAGAAGTGCTTTTTTGTTGTCTGAATTATGAACGATTTTATGAGTGATCATTTTATACTTTTGTTGTATCAAACTTCATCATTTATATGGTTTGAATGGTTATATAGTATATTTTCTTTATTTTTCAATTCTGGGATCTGTATATATTAATGATCAGTAAATAAGTTAAATGGAATATTCAGTAAATTATTGGATGGATTTGTACGTTACTTTGTGATAATACATTTGAACTATAGTTGAGACACAATATACTTTTTCTCACTCTTTATCACTGAATAGTGATAAAAAAAGTATATTGTTTCTCATTGATGGTTGATATAGTAACTTTCCAAAAAAATGTGCTCTGATATTTAATTGCTTTGATTTATATTCATTTCACAGTATCCTCCTGATTATTTTGAGTTGGAAGCAGCTAAGAAGAAGAAACAGGCTGAAAAGGCGCTGAAAATTAAAAGTGAAAAATCACCAAAGTCGCTGAAAACGAAAAAAGATAAAACTCCAAATAAGAACTCGCTGAAAAGAAAACAACCGAGTCTATTCGACATGCCAGGAATATCTAAGAAACCAAAAATTCAGACCCAATTTTCTCTGAGTACTCAATGTGATCAGTGGATTAAGAGTGATGTTGAAAATGAGCATTACTGGAAAGATTGCCTGACAAAGTTGAAAGATGGGAAGAAAGAATTTTTTGAAAAAATTACAGAAGTATTTATGTGCATTTGCTGTCAGGAACTTGTCAACTCACCAGTCACTTTACCCTGCAAACATAATGTGTGTAAGGTAAGACTATTCATAGAATGGAATTCAATTTCGGAAATATTTGCAATTATAATGATGTTATCTAAATATAATCATAAAAACGAATTTTAATTGTTTAAAAGTGATTCTGTGTATTATTCAAGAACTGCTGAATATAATTTATTTCATTAACTAAATAACCAAATAGAATTTACTAGAAATCCACAAGTCCTTGAAGGTGTTTTTATTGCTTTCAAAACATTTCTAATAAGGAAAAGTAACAATGCTGTTCCTTCTGCACTGATAATTCAATTGATTCAAACTAATTTAAATAAAAAAAGATCAAATCTTATACTGAATTTTAGAGCATTGTTATTACATTTTTATATTCAAAATATTATTAAAGAAATTCAATTTTTCAATTCTCATTATTAACCTGATTCAACAATAATATTTTTACAGAACAATAAATATTAATATTAAACATAGCAGTCCTGAAAAATTAATATTTGTTTAAAACATAAATATCTCTTATTCACTATAGTAATCAAATTATTTATGTCTGTAGGATTGTTTACAAAGGTCGTTCAAGGCAGGAATTTACACATGTCCATGTTGCCGTAATGAACTAGGCAAGAATTACGAAATCAAATTGAATTCGGTTTTATATGATGTACTGAAGGAGCTTTTTCCAGGATATGAAAAAGGTCGTTGACAAATCTCATCGATTTAATCTAGGGAGTGCCATTTTTTTTTAATGAACTATAGACTTTTCTATCCAATATTTTGAGATACACATTTTTACCTTTTTTCCATTATGAAAAAATTGACCAATTTTGAATTAGTATCAATAACTTAATATGTTGAACATATTACTAATGTGAATTTTTTATTTTGACCAATATTGTTAACTATACATTTTGTTTGATTTTATGTGTTGTATAATAGAGTTTAGGAATGAATATTGTTTTAATATGATAACCTGTTCCAAAGTTTAGGAAGTTTCTTTAGAAGTATTTATTACGATTTTATTGAATTTCTCTTACACATTTTTTGAAACAAGTGATCAGATTAATGGTTTGTTGTAATGTTTTTTAATTGGGATGTCCTATGTTTATCGAAATTAGTCCACCACCTGTAAAAAGGGAACTTTTTGGTTATATCGTATTTTCTCAATTATTAGCAGATCATGGCGCTCCATATTTTGTGAGCCTAGTGTTTCCAGAAATTAACACAGTTATGCTTATGGATTCAGTGAATTTAATTATGTAGATAATATTCTTGAGCTGATCTTATTGCTGATAAAATAAAAGTGTTGGTGTGAAATTAATTTTATGGCTGAAGTGGTAGTTTAGTTTCTAAGAAACCCAAGGACGCATATAAATTAGTGCTTAGTGAGGTTATGTTGAACAATAAAACAGTTGTTTGAATTATTTTTCATGAATTGCTTTACAGCCCATTGGAAACTTTACGGGAAAAAATTGATCTACTTGTGGTCCTTTGCAAGATTCTCTGTAGGGTTATGTTATGGCTTCTTATCTGGCTATCATTGGTTTCTATTATAAAATAATCTGACCAAGGCACTGTCATTAGTAAAGCTGAACATCATAATATTGTTTGATTTCATTCAATAGGTTGCTGGTGTATTGTAAATAATAATAATAATAATAATAAATTTTATTCGTACGCTGGCTAAAACAAGCATGTACACGTCATAATAATGTATAAATAGAATTTTGGAATACACATATAAATAAAAACATACTAACATATCTACAACTTAAGTTACAAACACCAGCACAGAACTATGAGGAACAAAACTCTTCGAATGAATAAAATGCATGACCTATCAGAAAACGCTTCAGCTCTTTTTTGAACTTTACAATACTACTTATGCTAGTAATAAATGATGGCAATTTATTATAAACAGTAACAGACACATATTTGTGACTCTTTTCATATAACGCACTCTTATGCTTAGGAAAAAGTAATTTCGAATCATTTCTTGTATTATATGAAGCACCCAATCTCGCAAAAGAGGCAAAATTCTGTCTAGCGTACATTGCTGCTTTGAGGACGAATATCGAGGGCAGAGGGAGTATACCATGGCCAACGAAATACCTCCTACATGACTCAGTAGGATGAAGGCCAAACAATAGTCGAATAACTCTCTTCTGTGCAATGAATACCCTCCTCCAACCAGTTGATATACCCCATAATAATGTGTGGAAAGTGAGGTACGTGTGAACCATAGCATGATACACACCTACAAGATCTGTAAGTGCCATACTGGACCTCAGCTGAAGAAGAGCAAAATATCCGCTACTCAGTCTTTTACAAACATGATTCGTGTGAGTCTCCCACCTCAATTCTGAGTCAAGAAAACAACCCAAATATCGGGTCTCCTCGTCAACACCATTCAACTGGTTATCACGTGATAGCCTACCATTATGCAACTGTAATTGCACCGTTTTGCTCGCATTGAGAATTAATCTGTTGCGCTGACACCACGACTCCATCCTATCACACACTTCAACAATTTTTATCTCTATTTCCACAGATGTCGATCCCAAGATTACTATTGAGGTATCATCTGCATACATAAAAACATTGCCCTCCTTAATATGTTCAGGTAAGTCGTTCATGAACAACATGAACAACAACGGTCCTAGGATCGACCCCTGACGAACACCTAATGTAGTCTTGCATTCCCCAGACACACAGTCTCCCACCCGCAATATTTCTACCCTCTAAGTAAGACTTCAACCAATCATAGCAAACACCTCGCAAGCCAAGATTATAAAACTTATCCAGAGCAACATTTGGACACATAAGATCAAGTAAAAACAAAAGAATCCTGACACACAAGTGCTCATAAGAAAACTGTGCCAAACTCTGCAAAATCTCTGACAATGTAGAGTTTGTAATGTTTGAAAACTTTAGTAATAAAATCAGCATGTACTTGAATACTTTTATTCAATAATCTAACAACTTAACATCTTCTATCGGTACGCCATTACATATTACATTCTATATATTGACAGTATTAATCATAGAGATACAATGTTATTATATCTAAGTGAAACAATAGAATAAGATATAACAATTTTAGTGTACATAAATATATATAACAGCATCCCTCACTAAAAATGTTTCTAACTATCCTATTATAAATTCTTAAACTCCTATACTATCTCGAAAATTTAACAAAAGAAACATACTTCAAACCTTTAGTTAGCAAATCTGCTAATTGCATGTCAGTTGAGATATATAAAAAATTTTAATGAGAATATTACTCATGCAAACAGAAACAAAATTATAATTAAAATCAATATGCTTTAACCTTCTAGTATTTGCAGGGTAATTCAATATGTAGATACATCCTCGATTATCTTCATAAATCAACATAGGTTTTACTTCAATTTCGAAATCTTGTAATAGTTTTTATTAAAGCATAAACCTTCTGAAGCTGCACTACAGAGAGCAATTAGTTCTGCTTCTGAACTAGATAAGGAAACACAATGTTGCTTTCGAGTAGCCCACATCAAAAGTACTGTTGGAAAGTTTGAAAAACAAATCCTGACAACAGACTTGCGATCACTCTGGTCGCTCCCCAGTCTGAATCTACAAAACATTCTAATTGAAAATTATTTTCTTCACGAATATATTCTAAACCGAATCTTTGTGTACCTTTGAGATATCTAACTATTCTTTTCAAATTATTCCAAGCATAAATCTGAAGCTTTATCTTGCAAACCGACTAAAAACATTTAAAGCAAAACAGATGTCTGGACGGCTACCCAACATCACATACATAATGCAGCCCAACAATTCACGATATGGCTTACTCGTTACATCTTCTACATTCTTACATACCTCAATATAACAACTTTGGTTCGATTGGAATAAGTGAACATTTAGAATCTTCCATTCTGAATCTTTTAACAAGTTTAGAGAATATAATGTTCCTGATTAATTCTAAATATACCTTTATCTCTATCATATTTAATCTCTAATCCCAAAAAATATCTAAGCTCTCCTTTATTTATCATCTTGAAGTCTGTCATCAGTTGGATCTTTATTTTATTTATTAAAACCATGTCAGGTCCTGATAAAATTATATCATCTACATACAATAATAAGTAAACTTTAGAATCTGTTTTATTCATGACATATAAACAATAATCAATACTGGATCTTTCAAAACCAATTTTTAATAAATAAGAATCAATTTTGCTATTCCAACATTTACTAGATTGTTTCAGCCCATACAGTGATTTCTTTAATTTAACACGTTGACTGCCATGTGAGTTAATTACAACTCACACAGCTCCGAGATCAGGGCGCTCCGTGAGTTGTATATAACTCCAAGCAGGTTTTGATTATGAAGCCGCGTGTATCGTGGAGAGTTCACAGTTTAAAGCAAATGCATACTCAATCGAATAAGCAAGGCGCCAGGAACCATTTGATGTATTTGGCCTGGCGTTCAGGTTATTTCTTAATATAATATTTCCAACTATCAGTTGAAATAGAACGTATTTGTCCTAATATTTTAATTTTCAATCATATCAAATATGTATTATTATCATTGAAATAATGATCCTTGCATAAAATAATCTTTATTTCAATTAGGAATAAACAAAAACGTAAAAAATCAGAATTATATGTGCATCGACTACTGAATATTCCAATAATCAGTTCCAAAGCCTAATTTTCTGAACGCATTCATTCTTCTTATCAGAGCCATTCGAAATATGACTTCATCTGAACGTGTAGTACTAATAGATTAGAACAAGCCGAGACGTGATTTAGACGAAATAGCATAGTAAAGTTATATATGACTCACGCGGCCCTAATTGTTTGAGCGCCGCGTGAATCAAATATAATGCACGGAGTAAATCATACTCAGGGGTTGGGATTAAATTTCAATTCTCGTTAGTTACAAATAACATACAATTTTAAGCATAAGAACACAAAAAAAAGATGTGGCCTCACAGCAATATATTTTTTTTCCGACATGGCAGTCAACGTGTTAAATACCTTATTAGGGTTACACTGAACACCTTCTGGAGGATAAACAAACACATCATCTTTAATGATACCATTTAAGAACGCATTTTTAACATCTAATTGTACAAAATAGAATTTCAACTGATTTCCAATTATCAAAAGTAAACGAATGGTTGACATTTTTGCCACAGGTGCATAAACATTTTCATAATTATTTTCCTGTAAAAAACCTCTCACTACCATTCTTGCCTTATCCTTATCTTTCTTTTCCTTCTCTAAGTACTTATAAGAAAAACCCACCTTGTGTCCAAAAAATCTTGTTATTTTTAGGAATTTCTACTTCTTCCCATGTTTCATTTTCATATATTGAATTCAATTCTTTATTTTATCGCGCCTATCCAAAAAACTTTATCAGGTCGGTTTTTAATTTTCATAAAACTTTGTGGTACGCTCATCCAAAAATTCTAATTGCATTGAATGCCATATAAAGTTCGTAATCTCATATTTTTTAGGAATTTTTGTTGTTCGTTTATTTTCTCTCATATCATTTTGATCTTTCATTATAATTCTCACTATCGCTTGTTGCCGCATTTATATATAATCATGATATTCACCTTCGCCTTCATTTTGTTCTGTTAACTTTTTAATTGTTCATCTTCATCCGAGATCCAAACATACCTGAATATTTTTCTTTTAAACCAATACTCGTTTTCATTAAACTTAACATTCCCTAGCTATTATGATTTTTTCTTTGTTTTACATTTCAGAGCCTATAACCTGTAGGAGCATATCCTACCATAACACACTCCTCTGTAGTAGGATCAAATTTATCTCTAAATTGTTTCTGGGCGATGACTATATGCAGTACATCCAAAAACTTTTAGGTTACTTACATCAGGTTTGTTACCATTCCACATTTCTGCAGGTGTGACATTTATATATGCCGCAATACCCCTGTTCATTATGTAATTTACTGTTCTAACTGCCTCATGCCAGTATTCCTTGGGCATTCCTGATTCGTCTAATATCGCTCTACTTCTTTCAACTAAACTACGATTCTTTCTTTCCGCTTTTCCATTTTGTTGTGGCGTATAAGGTGTTGTGAAATCAATTATTATACCCTTTTCTAAACATAACCTTTTTATTTCATTTGAAACATACTCACCACCATTATCACTTCTGAGTTTTGAAATCTTACATGTAAATTTTGACTCTACCATATTAATATATTCTAAAAACCTTTCATAAACTTCAGACTTATTTTTCAACATATAAACTGCAGTAAAATTTGAAAAATCATCTATAAACGTTAAGAAATATTTACTGCCATCAATTGCCTGTGGTGTAAATAAATAAATAAATATATGCCTGTGGTGTAATGGGGCCACACAAGTCTGTGTGTATTATTTCTAATAACCTCTTACTTTTAGTACGCAGACCAAATGGATACCGAGTCATTTTTCCTTTTACACATGGTTCGCAAAAATCTACATCATGCAATTTTAAACTTCTATCAATTCCCTTAACCATGTTACCTTTTATTATCTGTTTCAAACCACTAAAACCTACATGAGCATACCTCCTATGCCATTTCAAATAATCAGAACATATTCTACATTGTGGCACTCTAATGAATATAACCTGAAACTAATTTCATATAAACTTTTTCTCTCACCCAATTTCCCAAAAATTTCGTTTCTATCATTAAAGTAATTTGGCCTGACCATTTTTCAATAATATCTTTATATTAGACATTTCAAGTTTAATGACAGAAAGTAGGTTATTCCTTATATTTGGAGTATAAAAAACATTCTTAATTGCGCATTTTATCTCTTTGCTTCCTACTTTGCTAAGAACTTCTATATTTCCTACTCCTATTGCTAATAAAAAATTTGATTTTTTCGCAACTGCAATTTTTATAGGATTCTTTAACGTCATAAACTAGAAAAATAGATTTTATCATTTACCATATGGATCTGTACAGCCCTGAATCAATGCAGAAATTTTAAGAATATTAAGAATCTACATTTACCATTACTAAAATCAGAATTACTTATCACTTCATAAACAACAGACATTTTGACGGACTATCATTATTGTTTACTACTATGACCTTCATTATTCTGAAATTTTTCTTGCATTTTCTGCCTGATTACTATGATAACTATTACTAAATCTACTCCCACCTCTAAAACTTCTTATTTGTGCCCCTGTTTTCTCTGAACCCTGATTGACTACCTCTGTAATTGCCTTTGTTGAATCCACCACCTGTTCGATTGAAGTTTCGACTTGCAGATCCTTGTTCTCCACCACTGTTTTGAGGGAAATCCCTTTTGTAATGACCCATTTCGACCACATTTGAAGGCAACCTCGCTGTGATGTAAATGCTGTATGTGTTTTCATCGATTTATCTTCTCCATTACTCATGTTTTCGCTTCTCATCTTCTGCTAATAATTTGGATTAACGGATTCATAGGTTACATCGGACAAATTTTCTATAACTGTAACAAATGTGGTCATAAGAAGCAGGGTAAACTCAACAATAGATTGCATATTATATCTTGATCTTCTAGCTTAACATCGGCAGCTTTGTGTTGTCTCACTTTTTTTTCATATTCTTCAAGAAATTTTATAGGGCTTTCGTTCTCCTTTAATTTCATGCTAAGAAGTTTCTTTTTCAGATATAATTGTCCAGGAAGTCCTTTTTTCTCATATTTTCCCTTTAGTACATTCCACATTTGGGTAAAACTTTACATAAACGGCACACTCTTAAAAATTCAAAAAATTTTGGTTACTTACTAATTTAGGGCTGAAAAAGACGAATCTGATATCAGAAAATCCGGGAAATCAACTATTTCAACATTTTCACCCTCGAAAATTTTCTAAGGAAATGTCAACATTTGCGCCACCATGATGGATGTCGTTCAGTATTGCAGTAATGCCAACCTACAATAAGGAACTACGAAATAACTCTAATTTACATAAAATTTCGTTTTACTCACTCATTTTGGGGCCGAAATTGACGAAATTGAGCCTGAAAAGAGTGAAAGCAGAAAAAACTAAGGTATTTATTCGATAATTCAACAGAACTGCCCCGATTTACTTGAAATTTCGGATATAGCTTATTTTGGCCTGAAAAGCCGAATATGAAGTCAGATTTGTGTGCTGGTTGTCTTTCTTTTTTTTCAAAAACTTGAGCTGACCTGACTTTTTCTAACCTTACTAACCTAACCACCGAGTTCATAAAAGTATAGAATTCATGAAATAGACAATGTTTTTGATAATAAAATTCATCTATTTCATGAATTCTATACTTTTATGAACTCGGAGGTTAGGTTAGTAAGGTTAGAAAAAGACAGATCAGCTCAAGTTCTTGGAAAAAAAAGATGACCCTGTGACAAAATCTGATTTTGTCGCTGGATCATATTTTTTTTTCTTCAAAAACTTGAGCTGATCTGACTTTTTCTAACCTTACTAACCTAACCCCCGAGTTCATAAAAGTATAGAATTCATGAAATAGACAATGTTTTAGATAATAAAATTCATCTATTTCATGAATTCTATACTTTTATGAACTCGGAGGTTAGGTTAGTAAGGTTAGAAAAAGTCAGGTCAGCTCAAGTTTTTGAAAAAAAAAAGATGACCCAGCGACAAAATCTGACTTCATATTCGGCTTTTTCAGGCCAAAATAACCTATAATCCGAAATTTCAAGTAAATCGGAGCAGCCTGTTGAATTATCGATAAATACTATAGTTTTTTCTGCTTTCACTCTTTTCAGGCTCAATTTCGTCAATTTCGGCCCAAAATGAGTGAGTAAAACGAAATTTTTATGTAAATTAGAGTTATTCGTAGTTCCTTATTGTAGGTTGGCATTACTGCAATACTGCACGACATCCATTATGGTGGCGCTATGTTGACATTTCCTTAGAAAATTTTCGAAGGTGAAAATGTGGAAATTGTTGTTTTCCCGGATTTTCTGAAATCAGATTCGTCTTTTTCAGCCCTAAATTAGTAAGTAACCAAAATTTTTTGAATTTTTAAGAGTGTGCCGTTTATGTAAAGTTTTACCCACATTTGAAAGGCTGATTTGCAATCTCTTAAACTTTCTATCTCTGTGTCCTCTATACATTGTACCAAGATAGATTTTGCTTTATTATCCTTTTTTAATTTTGCTGCTTGTTCTGAATTAGCTTCTGAAATAATCATTGCAGAGACATCATGTTCTGCCAACAACATTTCAACCCTAAATTTCCAATTATGATAATTCCTACCATTAAGTGGTTCTATATTCAATTTTTTTTCCATTTTGATTGTTCTTGAATCGTTCATACACCAGTAAATTGTTGAAACTTCGTATAGTCTTTAGACTTTCCACGTGCCCTTTTCCCGGCTTTTTGGATTCACCTTTTATTTGTATTATTCCTTTTGAATTAACTGTATTACGTACTGCACAGTTTCCTGGGAACCAGACCTGGGCCCATAACCTAATGTTTGAAAACTTTAGTAATAAAATCAGCATGTACTTGAATACTTTTATTCAATAATCTAACAACTTAACATCTTCTATCGGTACGCCATTACATATTACATTCTATATATTGACAGTATTAATCATAGAGATACAATGTTATTCTATCTAAGTGAAACCATAGAATAAGATATAACCATTTTAGTGTACATACATATATATATAACAGTTTGAGCTTAATTTACCATGCTGTTATATTCAATATTCACTCAAATTCGGTGTTAACATTGGAAAACACTTTAGCGCTATTTCAAGCTCCTCATTTTAAATATTCAATAATTAGAAAACTACGAAAATTGTTGTCTCCAAATATCAAAGGACATAATAATTGGTAATAATTCACCTGATTTATTTATTAATAGCAAAGTAACACCGTTAATTATTTATGTTGAAATTTGTGTGATTATTTTCATGCCTGAAGATTTTTACTTAAAATTCTGATTGAGTATTAATTAAAATTAGCATAATAATGACAAACATGAAATCAAAATGAGCATTCTATGAACATGAGATATAACATGGCAATATTTAAAATTCATCACGTAATAAAGTCCTAAATTATTTTGGACGCTGTATTAGACTCATTGTCTTTCAACAAATTTAAGGAGGAATTATTTGAAACATGGAGTTATGTAACCGATGTCGATGCTATACAACACCTTCTGATAATTGCAAGTGACTGGGAGCTTTCAGAGTTTCATTGATTAGGTAGTAACACTTACTGCATATCGATGGCATTAAAAAAAAACGGTTTTCAATTTTTCAACTATTACATTCTGACCTCTATGCAGCTCCGCAATAGATAATTCATTATATAGGTGTGTGAAAAAGCAATAATAACTGAAATAGAGAAATATCAGTTCTAAATAATAAAAAACATAAAAAGGAAGAATAATTCCAAAAAACAAATAATGTATATATATATATATATATATATATATATATATATATATATATATATATATATATATATATATATATATATATATATATATATATATATATATATATATATATATATATATATATATATATATATATATATATATATATATTTATATTTATATATATATATATATATAAATATATATATATATTATATTTATATATATATATATATATATATATATATATATATATATATATATATATATATATATATATATATATATATATATATATATATATATATATATATATATATATATATATATATATAATGTTATTCTAGTTAACTGCTTCAATTATACATATACAATGTGTATTTCTTCGGAATTTACAAGTTTGTTTGATTAATAATTCAACTCAAATTTTACCTAAAATTATATTTTCTAAACGTTTCTGAGGCAAACCTTCTTCATCAGTAGAGGAATATGTTTCTAAACTGTATATTCCTCAGCTGAAGAAGGGGGTTCGGAAATAATGGCCAAGTCTATGCACCGTTGACGGATGTAGAAGCTCCAGTAAAGATCAACATGTCTGATGAAAAAAAAACTTTGAAATCGAATTAACAGGTTACTTTTATGTCTTCAACTTCTATTCTGTTGTTTATGTTGGTATTGTTATTATGAGTCGAAATAGCATCCAAAAATATTAAAATACCATATGTTAATGTGTGTTCTGTTACTCCTAAGGTAAATGAGATTAAGTCTGTGATAACCTTCGTTCATGTATGATTGCTATGGACTCGCTTATAGCAGAGGTCGTACCAACTTGTGACGAAATTGTTCTCTAGGGTAATTTTAACGTAAATTTGTCAAAATAATGCTACTGAAACTCTACTACTTCTCAACTTATTTGAAACCTATAATGTGAAACAACTGGTAACAGAACCTACTAGAAAAAAAGAATCTTGATGTTATTGTAGTAACTAATGTTGATATGGTTAAGTCTGCCGTTGAACATATTGATATGCATGGTACTGATTGCCAACTGATATTTTGAAACCTGGCCTTTGTGTTTGAGAAAGCTCGGAATAAAATTAAAACATTGAGAAATTACAGGTATTTTAATAATCAGTTTTCGAGATTGCTTAAATGAACTAGAATGGCATGACCTGTATGATACAGATAATATTGATGAAAAAGTTGAATTAACAACAACTTAATCCTTATGATCTTCATACTCCAGTTGTCACACGTAAAATATCTAAACCAAAAGCAAAATTGTATAATGACTGCATGAAGGACATGATTAAAGAAAGAGATAAACTTTTAACACAGTGTAAACGTACTAGGAATAATAATGATTGGGAGAAGTATAGCGTAATGACTGAGCTTGTCACAAATGCATTTAGATAGTCTGGACGAACTGGTGATAGTAGAAAGGTATGGAATCTTCGTGAAGACTTTGATAATCCAGGTCTCATCAATAATCATTTCATTGAATCGATGCAAAGGATAAATATCAATGCAAATGACGTTATAAATTATTATGCATCGAACAAAATCAGTGGTAATCCCAGTAGTTTTTTCTTGACCAGGATCCAGGATCATATCCTTCCTCATGACTAATTAACCAGGTTGTATGTAAATATAACCATCATATGAAATGTAGTGTTAAGTTAAAAACTAAAAGTTGCAAATACTACCTAATGCTGAATAATTTGACAATGTTGAAGCCATTTAATAAGTACTACTATATAAAATATCACAATTCCAAAAAACTCCAAACGATGACACTAATCCTTAATAGGGTTGTGTCATCGTTTGGTTTTGAAGAAAATAGTTGATTGATTTGATAAATCTATGAATTTTTAAATGGATTTCCCAGTGTATTATTATTTTAATTATATTCGATACACGAAGTGCCTGTCAAGCGCAATAGTTATTTATGTACCAAGTGCGTTATATAGATCCTTATGCCCTGAGGGAAACATTCGGCCCGAGGGCCTCTGGTCCGAGGGATGAATGTTGCCCGATGGGCATAAGGATCTAGTAACGCACGCGGTGCATACAAGATTTTATTTTTCACAAAAAAATTATTATAATATGATGAAAAAGGGATTTTAAAATCGTTTCATTGCTCCTATCCATTTTCCTTCTCATAGTAGGCATGTCATTTGTTGATAGTTTGACGTTTGTGAATATTTTTGTCATCAAATTTAGTGAATGTCATTCCTGCTTTTTTTGTGTAGTCTTATAGAAATAATGGAAATGAAAATGAATTTACCCAAGAATATCATAGAAAATGCAGCCAAAGCTGCGAATAATTCATTGCCGGAGAAATCCAGTGTCTTATACGACAAGGATTATGAAGTATTTAATCAATGAAATTTGCTTCATTTCTCCTATTACAATAAGCGGGCGTTTTTAATCCATTATGCCCGCAAATGCGGGCATAATGGCCTAGGGCATAATGAGTGTGTTTATAGCAACCGTATCCAAGGTGAAATAAACGTATAATATACAAGTGAAAAATAAACAAATATTCATATATTTAAATATAAATGATAACAAAGTAACTTTCTGATATTCTTATGATATTATACTTACTTCCAATATATATATATATATTATTATATATATATATATATATATATATATATATATATATATATATATATATATATATATATATATATTATATAATATATATATTATATATATATTTATATATATATATATATATATATATATATATAATATATATATATATATATATATATATATATATATATATAATATAAATATATATATATATATATATTGTTCAGAAAGATTTCCGCGGTCGGAAGTATTGGAAAACTTGGTTCTCGGAATGAACCGCGTAAAAGATAGGAAAAATCTCGACGCTTCGGCTCCTTTTGCGAAGCCATCTTCAGGAGAATTAGAAGGGAAATAATTCAGATACGTGGCCTCAATCTGCCTACTCCACGAATCGAATTAGGAGGAATCGGAAACAATACGATTGCGTGGTCTCAACCTGCCTACTCCACCAACCGTACTGCTTCCTGTCAACTCTGAAGTCTCAACCTGCCTTCTCTTCAGAGTCAACTGACGGGCCGATCGTCGCGGGGCCGTATTTATAGGGGAGGGGGGGGTACTCCATTGACGTAGCTATTGACGTAGTTATTGACGTAGTATTGACGTTGTATTGACGTCAATGGGGTATTCACGCTCATCAGTGCGGGATGCACTCTGATTGGGTGTGACATGGCGACCACTGAGAAGTGGTTTGTGTTTTTGAGAAATCTTGCGATCTTATCTGTTACTCCTTTGATGTAAGGAAGGAATAATTTAGGTGTAGATTCTTGGTCAGTGGGATTGGAAGGTGGTAGAGGTGGGGTGATGTTTGTGTGTTTGCGTATGTTCTTGTTGATTTGATATGTGTTGTAACCGTTCTGTAATAATATATGTTTTAGAGTATTGAGTTCTGATTCACGGTGTAGATTAGGGTATTAACTACGGAGTTAAGTTGAGAGGGATGGTGGTGAGACTGGGCGTTCAGATAACGGTTTGTATGGGTGGGTTTACGATAAACGGAATAGGAGAAGCCTTGGGATGGAAGTTTTTTGACCATGACATCGAGGAATGGCAGAGACCCATCGTTTTCCACTTCCATTGTGAATTGGATACTTGGATGTATGCCATTCAAATGATTCAAGAAGTGGAGCAACGAGTCTCCGCCATGGGGCCAGATCGCAAAGACATCGTCTACATAACGTAGCCAGCATGATGGTTTAAGGTCGAATGACGAGAGAGCTTGGGTTTCGAAATGTTCCATTAAAATGTTGGCTATGACTACGTCGAGATTTTTCAAATCTTTCACGCGGTTCATTCCGAGAACCAAGTTTTTCATATATATATATATATATATATATATATATATAATATATCTATATAATATATATATATATATATATATATATATATATATATATATATATATATATATATATAATATATATATCTAATTAATATATTATATATATTATATATATATATATATATATATAATATATATATATATATATATATATATATATATATATATATATATATATATATATTATATATATATATATATATATATATAATATATCTATATATATATATATATATATTATATATATATATATATATATATATATATATATACTTATCTACGCCGTTCTGATGAGGACCAAAGAGTCCGAAAACACGTGTCAACGGCTGCTTCGACATATGCGGGCTAGACCGATAATTTTGCTTGTTTTATATATATATATATATATATATATATATATATATATATATCATATATATACCCATATATGTATATCACATTTATCGAAACAACATCAAAAATCGTGGTACAGGGGGTTTAAAACGGATATAACGGATATATTCGGGGAAAATAAGACTAAAAATAAATATGATCAAACTCTTCTGCACATCTAGCTGATATAATTCGCCGCCACTGCATTGAAATTATTCTGCTAATGCGCGTCGCGACGCCAGCCGTTTAGTTGTCATTAAAATAGGTTAACATACTTCAAAAATATCATAATTACTGATACAATGTAAACATGAAGTTTGCAGAACATCTGTCAGCACATATCACACCAGAATGGCGAAAACAATACATAAACTACGAGGTGAGGAAAAATTTATAATTTTTTCCTAAAATTTCTCTATGTAAATTATATTATTTCAGGAAATGAAGTCCATGCTTTACTCTGCAGTGGAACAATCACCTTCGGCAGAGTTAGTTGAACCGGAAATATTATCTAGATACTTCGCAAAATTCGATGAAGAATTCTTTTCTTATGTCGAGAAAGAACTGGCTAAAATAAACACTTTTTATTCAGGTTAGTAGGTAGTTACCCATCAGTATAAATGACTGAATTGAGTATCAAGAGTTTTTGTTGTGTTATATACATTTATCATAGAAATGAGTTCGTTCTATTTATTCTTCAATTTAGTGGTATATATAATCTGCAGTCGTGATAGAGACTTTATGTCCTCTAGTACAGGGATTGCTAACCTTTTTAGAGTTCAGAAACAGTTTTTTCTTGATGTGATCAATTATGTTTAAGAGCCCAATATAAGTACATAAATCGGTACTATCTATTAGAAACAATGATATAACAGTTATCTGCTGTGACACATATATTTATTGTGAAACCACAACATTGTACCTATATTGGGTAGTAACAGAAGCATATAAGTCAATTTTTTAAAGAAAACGGAGAAACTTTTTTATAACTTAAAAAAACTTATAATAAAAAGCTAATCTCTGTTGTTTACCTATATGGCTCCTTTCACACTGGGAGCCTCATGTCTCTCGCTCCTATACGAGAGCGTTTATCGCTCCTGCCCTTCGCCCTTTCACACGGGGAGCTTCACGTCTCTCGCTCCTATATTAGAGCGTTTATCGCTCTTGCCTCTCGCCCTTTCACAAGGGGAGCTTCATGTCTCTCGCTCCTATACGAGAGCGTTTATCGCTCCTGCCTCTCGCCCTTTCACACGGGGAGCTTCATGTCTCTCGCTCCTATACGAGAGCGTTTATCGCTCCTGCCTCTCGCCCTTTCACACGGGGAGCTTCATGTCTCTCGCTCCTATACGAGAGCGTTTATCGCTCCTGCCTCTCGCCCTTTCACACGGGGAGCTTCATGTCTCTCGCTCCTATACGAGAGCGTTTATCGCTCCTGCCTCTCACCAAGCTAGTTAGTTGAGTACGTTAGGTACGCTGGCTAGTATTTGGGAGGTCTCGGGTTCAAACCCCGGGGCCGACTGGTCTGCCATGAGTTTTTTTCAGAGGTTTCCTCATGGTAATGTAAGTCACTGCATGCAAACTCATAAGGCGAATGCTGGGCCAGTATTAATCCTCTGAACCCTACCCACACTTCCTATGTTCCATAAATATCCCGTCTCACCTATCCTTAATTCACTTGTACGTACAAGTGTATCCTCTGATCTGGCTGAAGGAGTTAATCCCAAACTCAAGCTGCCCTCCTCCCTGACACATACTTCAGGGAGGAATGAAACACGCGTGTTTCCTTTTCCTTTTCCTGCCTCTCGCCCTTTCACACGGGGAGCTTCATGTCTCTCGCTCTCATACGAGAGCGTTTATCGCTCCTACCTCTCGCCCTTTCACACAAGGAGCCGTTTTAGTTCCTGTCTAAATAAAGTTTGAAGACATAATTTCTCATGGCATTCAGCAGAATATCAGGACGGGTTGAATATTTTTCACATGCTTTTGAAAAAGTTTCAGTAGTAAAAAAAGAACTAAAGACAGCCATTGTTCTAAAATCCAATTTACCACAGCTTGCAAAGACAGCCATCTTGCTTGACTCAATTTTAATAATTTAAGAGGTTTGATGTCAAGATCCGATATGAATTTCCAATTGTAGGAACGACGTAACGATGAGTACTAAAATATAATAGATCTATTACTATTGTAATAGCAATCGAAAGCCTGCTGGGGACGAGAGCGAGAGCCCTTTTCGCTCATCGTGTGAAAGCCCCCTCTCTTCCGTATGAGCTCTCACTTGCGAGACTTGGCGGCTCCCGTTCTCGGTCTGAAAGAGTCCATTGGACTCAATGCATTTTGGTGATGAGAGCCTTCCTCTCTCTCTCGGGCGCGAAAGACGTGAGGCTCTCTGTGTGAAAGGAGCGTTTAGCTTTGCTTAAAATATAAATTAAATGAAAAAATCAATATATGTGAACTCTAATATGTACTGGTGAGAATTTTGGGATCTATTATTGAATACGTTCTAGTCGAAACAAAAAGAGCTTGAAAAGTTCCACTTGAATACAAGTTTTGTTTAGAAGGTAGCTGAAAATCTGACGAATTCGTTTTAGTTTTCTTTGATTTCAGTTAATTTTTCCGCACAAAATATGAAAATAATTTGATTGGATTCTTTTCGGATCTTCTGTATCACTTTGAACGATGAAATAGATCGAAACTATAGTCAACTGATATCAATTTGTCACAAATTTAGGAATTTCATGAAGAAGTTTCAACTTGAAGGGCCCTTTTTTGAGATTATTTTGATTCGATTCGAACGGATAATAAGCCGCAAGATTTTTCATAGTACCTACGCACATTGTCGCACATGCAAGAAAGTGGAAGTGATAGTAAACAAATATTTCTCTGAAATTCCTTGCAATGCTTGATGGAATTTTTCAGAAAGTTTATAAGGCTCATTACTAAAAAGTGCAGAATACAAAAGTCGATGACTGTTCTCCCAGTGACCAGGTAACGCTTCTGTTTCTATTCGTTTTATTTTTTGAGTGTGGCGTCGGTGAGTGTGAAGAGCAAGTTTAAGCTAAACCTAGATTTACATGGATGCGATCTTCCGAGCATTTTGATGTGTGCGCAGCATAATTATATTTCTTTGGAAACTGCAATATTGTAGTTAATTTTTCAATAGATGTTATTATCTATTAATCAAGAGCCACAAGTATGATTCAACTGAGCCGCAGGTTGCCGACCCTTTTTTAGTAATTCATCAAGCAGCAATTTGACGTGAACTAGTTTGATTTTCGGATTTTCTGACCTCAGGTGCTTCCATCGATAGGTACGTAGACAACGGTGTCATAGACGACATAGTAGTCTCAAGCAGATCCTCGTATACCACAAATGAAAACGTGTTAACTTCGTATAGGTCAGTAATTTTTGATCAAAGGAATATTTAAATCGATAGATATTTTGAATACAAAATGATGGTTTCCCATTCATAATTAGTTTTCCATTCTTCGTTTCATTGTTGCGTTCCCCCCTCTGGATCCGCGCCTGTCTGAAACTGATAGGGGCCTATGGAATAAATCAACGCCACCCATTCGCTGATTACCTATATTTGATTACATTAGAACTTGGATAAACGAGTAGTCTTTCCTAGACCACCTCTACACTCTACTACCTAAGTATGTTACCGAGGTGATGTTAGCTCCCGGCCGGCCAGCTCCAAGCGTCACTTTTTCACCACGGTCATATTCATGGAACTGGCCCTTTTAGATTATTTTTCGAACGGAAAATTATGCACGATAAGTACTTTCTTTTCTCTATGTAAACATCTAATTTTCTTTCTTGGCCGCTCATTGACTGAGCCCAAAAAAAATTATAAATATTGGTTCGATCGCAATGATTACTTATATTTCGGTTCATGGAGCTGGCCCTTTTGAATTCACATATCCAAACGGAAAATTTTGTATGAAAAGTAACTTCTTTTCTCTATGTAAACATCCTATTTTCGTTCTTGGCCGCATAATCACTAAGCTAAAAAACAATTATAAATATTGGGTCGACCGCTATGATTATTCAAATTTCGTTTCATCGAGCTTCAAATTTCGTTTCATGGACCCTTTAGAATTCACATATCCGAACGGATATGGCCGGGCATTATTTAAGCCAAAAAAAATTATGTATATATATATATATATATATATATATATATATGTATATATATATATATATATATATATATATATATATATATATATATATATATATATACGAGGATATATTGAAAAATTCTTAGCCTACTAAGTTTTTCCAAGCTTTCGGAATCGTTTATTCCATCATCAGGGAGAATCTATCGTGAGGATGTTTACATATAATGTTGATAATAGGATATAAGAAACATTGAAAATTATGCTATTTGTTAAATAATTAGAAAAGTTGATACATTTTTGAAGTTATAATTAAATTTCTGAACGAAATGACAAATCGGTCACTCATTTTTTAATTTTTTTATTTTTTTCAAATTGAAGTTTGACATCATTTCGTTACGTTAAATTAATTTGATTTAGTGTTATTTTATATCAAGTGAAAGTAAAAACGAATAAATTTCACTCAAATGGCTTATATCTGTTTTTTTATTGATGGAGTTATTATCTTGATAAATAAAGGCCATTTCTAAGAAAGATCTTTTTGAAAGATGTGATTCTCTTGCAAGAACAGTTGTTGAAAGGTAGTTCATCTGGTGGTCACAATCATTGACATGTTTAGCTAAAGCACATCTCTCAGGGTGTAATCTACTATCACTCTTATGAGAAGTGATTCTGTCTTTTAATAGTCTTTTTGTTTGTCCAATGTGCTTTAGCTAAACATGTCAATGATTGTGACCACCAGATGAACTACCTTTCAACAACTGTTCTTGCAAGAGAATCACATCTTTCAAAATGATCTTTCTTAGAAATGGCCTTTATTTATCAAGACAATAACTCCATCAATAAAAAAACAGATATAAGCCATTTGAGTGAAATTTATTATTTTTTACTTTCACTTGATATAAAATAACACTAAATCAAATCAATTTAACGTAACGAAATAATGTCAAACTTCAATTTGAAAAAAAAATTAAATAAAAAAATGAGTGACACCGATTTGTCATTTCGTTCAGATATTTAATTATAACTTAAAAAATGTATCAACTTTTCTAATTATTTAACAAATAGCATCATTTTCAATGTTTCTTATATCCTATTATCAACATATATGGAAACATCCTCACGATAGATTCTCCGATGATGGAATAAACGATTCCGAAAGCTTGGAAAAACTTCAAAGAGTTTCCTTTTACATTGCTGTAGTATCTACAAATAGTTTTCCTCTAAACTAGTCAGCGACTACCCTCCTCTCATATATATATATATATATATATATATATATATATATATATATATATATTTATATATATATATATATATATATATATATATATATATATATATATATATATATATATATTGATTCGACCGCTATTATTATTCATACTTTGTTTCATGGGGCTGGCTTAGAATTCACATATCTAAACGAAAATTTTGGATGGAAAGTACTTTCTATTCTCTATGTAGACATCTAGTGTTGGTTCTTGGCCGGACATTATTTAAGCCAAAATAAATTTTTTGTTCGACCACTATTATAATTCATACTTCGTTTCATGGAGCTGGCCCTTTTGAATTCACACATCCGAACAAAAAATTTTGCATGAAAAGTACCTCCTTTTCTCTATGTTAACATTTCGTCTCATGGAGCTGGCCCTTTTGAATTCACATATCCGAATAGAAAATTTTGATTGATAAGTACTTTCTTTTTTCTATGTAAACATCTAATTTTTGTTCTTGGCCACCCATTCACTGAGCCAAAAAAAAGCGGTCGAACGAATATTTATAATTTTTTTGGCTTGAATAATGCCTGGCCAAGAACCGAAATTAGATGTTTACATAAAGAAAATAAAGTACATTTCATAAAAAATTTTCCATTCGGATATGTGATATTCAAAAGGGTGAGCTCCATGAAACGAAATATGAATAATCATAGCGGTCGAATAGATATTCATAATTTTTTTGTCGTTTTGGGAATATTCGGCCACAAAAACAATTTAGCTGATTACTCAGAAGAAAGAAATTAAAATCTAGGCAAAATTTATTTTTCAAATATAACCTTGGAGGGCCAGCTCTATGAAACGAAATATAAATAATCATTGCGAACGAACCAATTTTTATAATTTTTTTATTGGCTCAGTGAATGGGCGGCCAAAAACGAAAATTAGAATTTTACATAGAGAAAAGAATAGTTATTTTTCTCCGATCATGGGAAAAGTGACACTATTTTGACCTGTTTTCTATGCGCAAAATTCAACATTCCAGAATAGTGGTCAGTTGCTAAGCAATTAGAAAATAACAGCGCGGTAATATTATTACCGCACTGCTGTAGCGTGCGGTAATGTAACAAATGGATTATTACATTAAAATGAAACAAAGTATGGTTTTAATTTTTATAATTGTTGTTAATATTTACATTTTTTGTATCCTGTAGCTTGACGTTTTAAAACTGCTCTCAGTTTTTGGTACTGGGCAATATTAATATTATTTTTAACAGACAAAGTTGATCGAAGCATGGAATAATGTGCCCACAACGTCGAAGATTTCATTGTTTTAGCCAATTCAGCAACATACACCATCAGTACATTCTCAGAAAAGGATACACTGTTGTTTTTTCTACAAACATTCATGAAGCGTTGGTACGTAAGTTCATCCTTCTCTCTGGATTTCGCCGGAAGTAAATTAAGTGAAGCCACGTTCGCGGCTTCTACGAGTTCAGGAGCTGTGCAAGACAACAAATAATCACTATCAGTGTTCATGTTTACTAATTCTTTTTTAATTCCTTATAAAATACAACGAATCAAACAAAACCGGCTTTAAAATTATTTTACTTTGTTCATAACAGAGTAATTTCCATGGTTACCACTTCTTATTTCAATATGAACATAGAGAAACCTATTTAAACTTACTTGATCACATCTTGGATGAAATATTTTTTAATTAATTTTTTAAATTTATATCAACGATCGGAGAAAAAATATTATGTATAATTCGTGGGAAAAGCATATTCCCAAACTCCTGTGTTACCAGACGAGGAGCGTAGCGACGAGTCTGGTAATTATCACAGTCGTTTGGGAATATTATGCTTTTCCCACTAATTATACAATATACTATTTCCTAACAAGTGCGGAAAGTGATACTTTCCCGCACGTGACTGCAGTTGACCCGAACGACGCGGAGCGGAGTTCGGGCAAGCAGTCAAGTGCGGGAAAGACACTTTACGCATGAATTAGGAACATTATTTTTTCTACGACCGTATATACAAAAAAGTATACCAACTCATTTTTCAAAAATTATTTTATTCAACAAACATAATAATATACAAAACTTTAACTAAAAACTACTAATTATTATAAATATTATTATTGAAAACACAATTTGTTGCATTCTGTAGACTAGTAAGAATTGCCGGTCCAGTGGAGTTATTTGGTTTCAACTGGAAGGTAGATGACGTCGATGAGGATGGCATCGGTTGCAGGTCGCATAAAGATAACGATGACGGTGACAGCAACGGTTTTAAGTCATTTGTAGTACAGATAATTTTATTTGATATAATATATATAATATACAATATAATTTTATTTGATATATTATTTTTTCTACAAGCGCTTATACGAGATCGATTAGATTTCAACACACAGATCAAATTTGATATATTCAAATAATTTGATACTAATGACATATTATGTTAATTCACATGTCGTTTCCATAGAAACGTCGTCGGTGGCGTTCGGTGCATAGAGACATATCATTATTCAGTTTATTCTTTAATAGAAGCGTGCGGGAAAAATCCCCGCTATTCCATTCCCGCACTAGTGCGGGAAGGTGACACTTTCAAAACTAAAATGCGTGCGGGAAAGTGGGTTAAAACGCACGGTCGTAGAAAAAGTACTTTCCATGCATAATTTTCCGTTCGAATAAATAACCCAAAACGTCCAGCGCCATGAATATGACCCTGGTGGAAAGGTGACGCTTGGAGCTGGCCGGCCGGGAGCTAATATCACCTCGGTAAGTATGTTTAGTCAAACATACTTCATCGTTGCCTACGTTTGGGGCAATTGTACTTTATTATTATTATGCTCCTTAACAGAGAAATTGATCTTCTCACATATTGGAGATCAGGACCCCCGTGCTTCTCTTTTCAAATCCTTCATGGGAGTATTTTCCATTCTTATGTTCCAATGTAATTTATGTTTTCCTTTTTCGAGCAGTGGCAACGAATTGAAATAATTATCTATAAAAATGGTACTATTTTCTGGAAAATAGTTCAGACATAAAATATATGTTAGTGTTTTACCGTCTCTCTTGTTTCCTCCTCCACAATAAGGATCAAATTTCAGATGATATCCCTCGAAAGTCCAAAGACATCAGAATTTGAAGCCGTACCTACCTTATTGGCTTATCATATTGCTGACCATAATATGGTTCCATGGCTTCGTCTAGAGAAAAATTTTCGCATATAGGTAGAGCTATATTTTGCGAAATTTCATTCACCCGTGATATAAGAGTCTGGATGTTTTTGAATTTGTCGCTAATGTTGATCGTATTGTTGTCATTGAAATGCAGATAGCGATGTATGGTTTCGAATCGATCTCTTTCATTACTTACACAAATAAATATAAGTACTAATTTCCCATTTTTTAAGATCTTTTCCATAAGATTATCTCATATTTGTCTAAGTATTCCTCTTTTCCTTTTTCCTGGAATTTTACTTTGTCAAATTCTTTTAAGTGGTACTATACTATTCAATCTTTGTAAAAAGCCCCACCATTCAAATTCACTAAAACGTAATATGGTTGAAGATTCTGATCCATATTTCTCAGTGTTTCCATTGAAGGGAAATTTTTATATTTCAGCTTGAAATTGAACAACCTAATACAAAAATTGGAAGAATTAATACAATTAATATATTGCACTATATAGCAGTGATTATTTTTGTCGAGGAAATCTACTGTATCTACTATATATTCTCTCTTTTCTAGGTTCGACTGTCATCGTTTATTTTGATTGCATATTTCTTATCGAAAAGATACTTATTGAGAGGTGATGAATTTCAACTCTAAATAATAATGTTGATAATTTTTCAGAAAAACTAGCTGAGGCTACTAGAAAATTTGCAAGTTTGCAGAGTGAATTGAGCGAAGCTCAAGGGGTGGAAAACTTCAAGCATGGAAAAAGGTTTATACGTAACAATTTGCTCAGGAAGAAGAATGTTCCAGCAAGAAAAATTCAAGAACTCAAGCTCGCTTTTAGCGAGTTTTATCTGAGTCTAATTCTTCTACAGAATTATCAGAATTTGAATTTTACCGGATTTAGAAAAATTTTGAAGAAACACGATAAGGTTAGTAGATTACAATTTGGTGAGGATATTATACAGTTACTTTGAAATTATTATAATAGAAGATCTAAAAGAGCTTTTTCTCTATGAAAACTGAATGCTTTACAATCAAATCATGAAGATAGATTAGATAAGATTGTGAATGTGGATTTTGATTTGTGGAATACGTATAACCAGCTGCCTTGGAAAGTTGTTCGATAAATTTTAAATTATTAAAGAATTTTCCTTGTTCAATTTATGTAATGAATGCTTTACATTCAATTCAACCCTCCTGACACTTTTTGTAGAGTCTCATCATTACAAGATCCATTCATTTCCAACATCAACCATTTGAATATATAATGCATACTATGTTCCTCAATATGTATAATATATTAGATTTTCTGATTTTGACGATTACTAAAGTTGAATATATGACGCGGCGTTTCACCACACAATCGCTTCATCAGATATACTGAAATCTTGTTTAACGCAGTTTATATAAATTTTGATACATAAAAGGAATGATGACAACAATAAATTAAATAGTGTGGCGATGGGTAGGCAATCTTGTACATATTTCAATGTTTCTCATTTAATAATGGAATAATAAGAATCAGTTTTATTGTTTTCAAAAGAGCGCTTATGTTTTGATGATATATTTATAATTAGTCACGTCATTAATAGGAGAACACGAAATGGCGATGCTGCAATGTAGAAAACCTGGCTACGTCATAAAAAAAATTTTTTTAAAATAAAAAATTAAAAAAAAAAAAATCAGGTTTCTAGTACGATAAGACTCCCAATTTTTATTTGTTCCTCGAAATAGGAGAGTGATAGAACTATACGATAATGCAGTGCTGCAAGCCCTCCTGATTGGCCTAATCAGTGGCAGCAGCATGATATACGACGCCTCGTATCTAGGTATCTAGTATGATCGAGCTCATCCGAAAGGTCATCAATTTCTGTGTAAGAAACACCACTGCTGCATTTTCCAAACAGTGGAGGAGGTGGTTGCTGCAGCCATTGAAGTCGCCCTCCGCGCGGCTGCATTCGGCGTTTCAATTTAGTTTTGTCAGCAAGCGACCGGTTCCTTCCGATTTTTACCGGTTGAATAGGCGTCCCACGTTCACATATGAATAATTTTACGTGTCGTTGATTGTTTAAACAAATTACATCGGCAAATTTTATGTGATTTTATTCGATTTTTCGGCCATTTTCATTGTGTTGATTGTTTAAACAAATAATTTTGAATGAGTATGAACGTGAATTGGTGTTTTTAAATTTGGATGCGGGCAATGAAAAACGAAGATTGGTTTTTCCAATAATTTGATCATTTTATCAATATATTTTTTTTACAAGTACGACAACATGACGTGTCAAGAACATGAGGTGTGAAAAAACTACTAATAACAAGATTAGTCTTAATTAAAAATTCTTATAAACTAATTTTTATTCTTCCTGTAAACTATTTCTTTATTATCAGTAATTATTCTTACGCTACTTTTCGTCATCCGAATCGAATACAACGAAATCGAATTCATCCTCACTGTTTTCTTCGGTGTCAACCGACATAGCCAATATATCGTCCACGAATAGTGGCGTCGATTGACCTGTATACCAGAGAGGCTGCAGTTTTTCCCGCATCTCCCAGCCGTACTCTTCGAAATGGAGCGTTACGCAATGTGGTGAAGTTGAATTCAGCCACATGCTGGTGACGTATATAGTGCGTAATATTTTTTGTTTCAAAGACCGAAAACATGGTGGCATGAGGCTTGAATCAAAGCCTTTTATTTTTCTCAAAAAAACCTAATTCGAACCACTCCCTGAATACAGCTTCTGGAAAAGCTCGAATCTGGCAACATCCACGCGCTTACAATTTTTAACCGAGTACATTTGTTAGGTGAATTCTTGTAGCGTGTCGACTATATTTTCGTCTTCTAAATTCGTGCGATCGTTTAGAGACGCGAAAACCTTCTGCAATCGTTCATTTTTTTCTAATATTTTATACGGCCTCACTTTGCCTTTTCGAAAAAACGCCGCTGTATAATGGTTCAGTTCTTCCTGGTCTTTCCGTTGCAAAACAGAGAATTTTCTGTAGCACCCATAATGATAACCATAATTCTCACTATTCTCACAGCTTAATGGCGAGTCGCCGTAATTAGAACACTTTTTTTTCGGAACGCAATAATTGTCAAACATTTATTTAACGTACGTTCATCAAATTCAGTCAAGTTACAAGTTTTTTTGCAAACGAAACAACGCATTTTGAAATACCGACAGCAAAAAGACCGAACGTTACTGACGTTTTCCACAACAAGACTAAGCAGGTATAAACTCTAGGCCAGTGTTACCTTCTCTGAAAAATATTTGCCCCTAAACCCGTCAAAAACCTCAGTCATAGATCTGCATGCAAGATGTGAAAATTTCTTAGCAAGATCATTTTTTAAAATAATTTTTATGAATGAAAGTATTGATATCGTCACAAAATCTCCATTTATTTTACATTTAATTGAGAAGTTACATGAAATCTTAGAACTATATCCGTTAGATATATTTTGTGACTTGTCAAAAGCCTTTGACTGCGTGGACCATAAATTGTTATTGGAAAAGTTGTATTATTGTGGTATTCGAGGTACACCGCATGATTGGTTCGGGTCTTACTTGTCGAACTGTAAAATGTGCGTACGAATTAATCATACCGTCAATAACAGGTGCGATCAATACTACTCGAGTTGCGTCGATGTTCAATGCGGAGTTCCTCAAGGGTCTATCTTGGGACCAACATTGTTTCTTATATATATCAATGACTTGGTTGTAAATTTTCCCAATGCTTATTTTTCTCTTTTTGCCGATGATACCAGTATAATTGTCAGCGGAATAAACAAAGATTCTTTATTACTTTCTTCTACTACCGTCATGCAAGGCGTATCGGATTGGTTTCTCGCTAACAGACTAGCATTGAACATCGGCAAAACTCAAAATATATCTTTTAACCTGTATCGAGACTCTGACGTGGTTGATATAAATATAGGTCAACAAACCATCACCTCTTCTCACAACATAAAATTCTTAGGCATACACATTGATAACAAGCTTGACTGGAACTTCCATATAAATCAACTAAATAAATCTCTTAGCAAATATGTATTTGCATTGCGAGCAATAAAACAACATACTAACATATTTGTAGCAAAAACGGTGTATTTCGCTCAGTTTCATAGTATAATGCAATATGGTATTGAATTTTGGGGGACGGCGGTATCCGCAGGCTCCGTATTCATGGCTCAAAAGAGAGCAATTAGAGCACTTTTCAACTTAAAATCTAGAACTTCTTGTAGACCATTTTTTAAAGAAAATGGAATAATGACCATGACAAATACTTATGTTTACAAAATTTCTTTATTAATTCACAAACATCAAAATGAACTTCCTACCCCAAATGACAGACATAAATATCCCACGCGAAAACAAGACATAATACCTCCAAACTATAAATATGGTCGCACTCGAAATGGCCCTTTATATTCAGGTATTAAAGTATATAACCATTTACCTTCGGATTTGAAAAATCTAACAAACAAAAAATTTAAAAGAAAAATTAAACAACTTCTATATCAGTATGTTTTTTATGATATCTCAGAATTCTTTCTGACGAATTTTAACTAAAGCTTTTTTTTTTCTCTTTTTTTTTGTTATTTCCAACGCTTAGACTAAAGTCACTGTGTATTTTATTGAATTTCTATATGCTTTGTTCTGTATATTGTGATTTTGTGGAATAAATATCTCTCTCTCTCTATCAAAAAAATGTTTATTATTTATATAATACAAATTTATAAATACAATTCAACTAATTGGATTCACAACATTACTTTTTGCAGAAATTACTTAATAATAAATTACTTAATGTTAAAATTCTATTGAATAATTATTATAACGATATATTTATTTTATGAATACAACACAAATGAAAATGGACGAAAAATCGAATAAAATCACATAAAATTTGCCGATTTAATTTGTTTAAACAATCAACGACACGTAAAATTATTCATATGTAAACGTGGGACGCCTATTCAACCGGTAAAAATCGGAAGGAACCGGACGCTTGCTGACTAAATTGAAACGCCGAATGCAGCCGCGCGGAGGGCGACTTCAATGGCTGCAGCAACCATTTTCTCCACTGTTTGGAAAATGCAGCAGTGGTGTTTCTTGCACAGAAATTGATGACCTTTCGGATGAGCTTGGGTTTTTTGAGGAGATCGATCATACTAGATACCTAGATACGAGGCGTCGTATATCATGCTGCTGCCACTGATTAGGCCAATCAGGGGGGCTTGCAGCACTGCATTCTCGTATAGTTCTATCACTCTCCTATTTCGAGGAACAAATAAAAATTGGGAGTCTAATCATACTAGAAACCTGATTTTTTTAAAACAAATTTTATTTTTTTTATGACGTAGCCAGGTTTTTTGCATTGCAGCATCACCATTTCGTGTTCCCCTATTAATGACGTGACTAATTATAAATATATCATCTGGTAGTCTTATCGAACTAGGTTTAGTGTCGTGGGCTCTTAGACTAGAACATTCTATGTGTTTTACCGGTATACATTTTGTTACCATCACTACAATTATATACATCCGATTCTTTATATATTGGGCTAACTTACGATATCCGATGTTGATATAATAATGTGAAAAAATTGATGTTTTCACTAGGACTACCGTCACAGATATAAATCGAAATATTGAATATCTCGTCAACATCTTTGGAAATAATTTATTTCATTACTAAATAGAAATTCTTTTTTTCATATTATCAAATAATTGTTAGTTATATGCATTATTGGTGGTAATCTGCTTTCTAATGTTCAATTTTTTATTGAAGATTTCCTGTGACATAGGAATATTGAGATTTCGAAGGATTATTCTATTATATATTAACGAACAGAAATACCGGCTGTGTGAAGTATAGACCAACTTATAACCGATCTTAGAATTATCCATATTAAATTCTTGTAAAAGGCAAAACTCACCAGAAAAATAGAAAAATAATCACACACATCGTATTGAACCATAATAAATTTTCTAAAAAATTCCAAGAAATAGCGAGTAGATTTAATTAAAAAAATCTGATATCAGAAATACAAGTATGTAAAAGGGAATCTACATTTAGATATAAGTTGAAACACAAAGAGAATAAAGACTGGATAACAACCGAATTTCTGAAAATCATGAAAAAACGAGATTAATGATGAGAAAAAATGAAAAAAACACTTTAAAGTTGTACTTAGAAAGACAATGCAAAAAACAAAAAAACATTGTTTTAAGGAAACGTAAGCAATTAAAACAAGATTTTAAAAAAAATGGAATGAAACTGGCACCAATCTCAAAAAACAATAGAAACTCATTAATGGTTTGATAAAAGGTAGAAACCAGGGTTTCAAATATAACTTATCTCGACTTCGGAGGACATTTCTTAGACAATGAGGAGGATATTGCCGAACAGAGAATACTGTTGAGTTTGAGGAGATGTACAGATACCTCAATGTATCTTGCCAAAACGAGTTCTCAGGAAATGAAAGAAATATTACATGAACTGAATACGAATTCTGCACCTGGCTGTGATAATGTGAATACTCAAGATGTGTTAACTCTCAAAGAGTGTCACACACCCATTTTGTTAAGCTAGTAAATGAAACCTTTATGCAATGCATTTTTCCGGATATACTCAAGGTCAGTAAAGTTACACCAATTCATGAAAGTGGACTAAAAAATAAAACTGACAACTGCATTTCCATTTCTGGTGTGTGCTTTCTCGAAAATTGTGGAGTCGGTTATAAAAAAGCGCATGGTTGGAAATATTGCAGCTTCTGTCAAGGTATCACTATGGATTTCAAGAACATAGCAATACTATGAGAGCCAAAATGGACTTTGTCGATTGCGTCTCCTCTGCTCTGGATGATAAAAATTATGTTATAGCAATTTTCCTTGATTTGCGGAAACCTATTGATGTAGTAGACTACGCTATATTACTCAGCAAGTTGGGGAACACGGGAATGAGAGGAAGAATCCACTATCTCATTCAAACATATCTCCTCAACAGACGGCAGTTTACAGTGGTAAATGAGAGTTCTAGTCAGACTGTTTATACTAAGTCGGGAGAACCTCAGGGTTCGGTATTGGGACCTCTTCTTATATATCTTACATGTTTTATCATTGAGGGCTGCTGAACTTCAGGTTAGATATTTCAAATTTGCCGATGATATTAAGCTGTAATCTGTTTTTTATAAGCCATACATGATACTGTTCTGAATCTGTGACCAACACAGGGTCACAGATTCAGAACAGTATCATGCATGGCTTATAAAAAACAGATTACAGCTTAATACAAGTAAGAGAACATATTTTTAGACAAAAAAATAAAAGTTCTCAAAACATCACAATAAAGATAGCAGGGAAGGTAATTGGCAAAGCTGGGAAGGTGAAATACCTTGGGCTTGTATGGGACGAAAGATTGAACTAGAGTGAACGCATCAAATACATAGAAAACAAAATATCTCCCATGGTTGGTGCCATTTTGGTCCACTCAAGATATACATCCGTGCTTGCAAAAGATCCGGTCGTTCTGAATTTTTTATATGTTGTTAGGACCTAAACCAATATTAAGAATCCAGATTTCAAAAGTGAAAGAAATTGAAATAATGCAATTTTATGTTACTTTTCAGCTTTTCAACGTTGATGTAGGAGTAAAATGGCGAGTGAAAAATGTAGAAAGTTCGCACTTCCATACAAACAAGGATATCGACCGATTAATCAGAGAAACAGAAAGTACTGTAACTCAGGATTTGGAGAGCGGCGACAGACAAAGAGCAATGAAAAGATTACGAGTTCCTCCTCTTGGGGAACAGCAGAGTCCATGGGTTACATTTAAAGTTGGTCTATTTTCCGGCTCTTTTATGATTCTTGTAGTCGCAGTTGTTTTGTCAGGTGAGACCAAGGTGGCAGTTATTATTGAAATGCTGAGAAAACGTTATTAATTTCTTTGTTCAGTTTGATATCCTGCATGTCGAATGATGATATAAATTCATGAAACTTGTTTATATAAGTTTGATAATAACTTAAAATGTACATATATCCTCCGCAGTTTATTGCTGATGGTGATGTGGTTTCAACAAGCAAGAGTGGACCAAATAATGCGTATTGAATAAACCGTGATACTACACGAATAATAGTTATTTATTATACAAGGGAAAAAAGTATTAGATTTTAGCTCGAGCTTGTGTTGTCTCCCGACGCGAAGCGGAGGGAGACAAAAAAGCGAGAGCTTTTCCCGTGTATAATACATCATTTTTTTCTGTGACGAGGAAAACGACGATTAAATATTGACAATACATATTGTTATAATATATTAAAGTCAGAAAATTATAGATGCGAAATTTGAATTTTTAAAATGGTAGGCTGTTGTACTTTCAGCGACAATTAGACCTGCGTTGCTAAGGAATCCTTTGAAGTAAACAAATATCTGTCAATTTAATTCTATTGATTTGATTTAAAAATTGCGAACTTAGTAGTTGTTTAATAGTTATTTTGAATAATATGAAGTGAAAAAAATGTCTGATTCCGAGTTATCTCTGACTGCACCGTCATCAAACTAACTACATTTCTGAAACAAAATGGGAAAGGTTACACGACCAAGAAAGCTGCGATTTTTACGAGTACATAAATTAGTGATTTTTTAAATAATGCTCCCGATGAATTTTATTTAATGGCCAAGGTTGTTGTTGTATTTGGAATTGCAGGAGCTTGTCGAATTTATGAAATCAGCCAGGTAACATTAGATGATATTGAAGATTCGGAAACGTTATTAATTGTGAAACTCAAGCAAACAAAGAATGAAGTAAGCAGGAGATTTGTAGTTACCTACTGAAGAATATAATTTCGACACAAGAAAATTCCATTGTTGTACCGAATAGTTCAAGGAACTATTATTACATATAAAGGAAATGTAACATTTGTATGGTAAAATATTCTAAAATTAAATATCTACCTTTACTTATGTGTATATATATCCGGGAAAAAAGTACTCACTTTTTTCCCGGGGAAAAAAGTAATTTCAAAAAGTGATATTTCTTCACCTGTCATCAGAGACAAAATGTCAAACTTTTTTCCCGTCACAGAAAAAACATTATAATAATCAGGAATTTGTACGTATTAGTTTTTGCACAACTGTTCCCATATTTCGATCTATACAATGAATTATTGTTCGATATTATTTGTTCTCCTTTTTTTAGAGGCAGTGCTTTGCCTGCTAGTTTCCGTGATAAATTCTGTATCTGATTTACGGGCCATATTTCTATTTTCAATCATGGCTTATGATATCAAAGTTATGATGATATTAAAAATTATAGAGCCAGCTACTTGGGACGGTTTATACTTTGAGAACTTTTCTTTTATAGTATATTTTCTCGTAGCATTATATTTCTTATACCCTATCATACTAGAATCGCCTAATTTAAAAGGCACCTAAAACTTCATTATGTTGGCCACTAAGATGGTAAATACCTACTGTGAAAATCGCTTTTCTTATAATAATAAACACTAAAGCGGTTTTCCAGATGTTGTAATCATCACGATGATTTTAGGTCATCATAGTTTTATGTATAGTACCTACCATTTTTGCTAAGTAGTTATTAAGCACAATTATGTTCACCGGTAGCGTTAACACAAAATGCGTTATATATTTGTACAATTTTTTTAAAAATTCATTAAAGCATTTACAATATTTTAAAGTTGCTGGCAAATCTGTAAAGAACTTAACTCCATTACTTAATGTAGGTTTATGCATCAATTTGGTGTTATATGTACCTATCAATATAGATTGTCTCGATGTCTTGTTTCATATTTGTGAACATCACTGACGTACTGTATATTTTCATACCTTTATTCATAATTTTTTGTAACACAGTAATTTGAGTTTTTTTTATGTTAAATAATAACGACGCACAATGATCTAAATCTGGTAGAATAATTGTTTTGAATAGCAATACTCTACTATTTAGATTGAGTTTGTTGCTCAATCTAGACAGAAAATATATTTTCTTTGACATTTCTGTGTAATACAAAATTCAAATTTTCATCTAGAATTATTCCTAAATATTTAATTCTGACTACTCTATCCAAAGCCATTCCATTCATTTAAATTTTACAATTTTCAGTATTATTACATAACACCATGAAAATTTCATTCAAATCCTCATTTACTAAGTGCGTTAAATATATATATATATATATATATATATATATATATATATATATATATATATATATATATATATATATATATATATATATATATATATAGCAACGGCCCTAAGCCAGTGCCCTGCGGCATACCATGAAGATTGCCCTGAGAAGAGGATATATTCACCATTGAATTTAACTTTTTGATGTCTGTTAACCAAATAAGAACTAAACCAATCATGTATAGTACCTTTTATTCCAATTTTTTGCATTTTTCATAATAAGAATTCCTTATTTATGGTTTAGAACGCTCTCTTACCAGTAAGATGACCATCAAAATTCTTCCCTTGTCTAACTCATTCATACATTCATCACAAAAACTCAAGATGATTTGATAAGTTAAAAAAGATCATTTGAGTAATCAAAGTTAGATTAACTTGTTATTTCAGTAACTCAGGAATTCCCAGATTTTAAGACTACTTTATGAAATAGCGTTGGCATTTAATTCATTTAATATGTGATCTGTTTGAATTTTCCATGTTTATAGAAAAAACTGGCGTCAACTAATATTTCTTTCAATCCTAACATATAATTTTGGTTCTAGGTATTTTTCATAAAGGACGTGACGATTGGAGGATACCTTTCCGGCTTTATAGGAGTCCTTTTCTCATAATTGAGTTCCTCTTTCTTTGGGGAATAAACATATATGGATGGAGGTCATCAGGAGTGAATCATGTGCTCATATTTGAAATGGATCCCAGAAATCATCTTTCAGAGCAACATATTATAGAAATGGCGGCAATATTCGGTGTCATTTGGTCAATATCGGTATTATCTTTTTTATACAGCGATGAACTAGGAATTCCAGCTTTTGTGAATCCATTGATTCTTATTGCACTCATGATGGGCTTTCTGTTGAATCCTACTAGAACAATGAGACACGAGGCAAGATTTTGGGCTTTGAGAGTATTGGTAAGTGCAAACTAATTTTGCCAATGAGTGATGAAGTCTGAATTCATATTTACTATAAAAACAGACTTCGTAAGGTGACAATTGTTTTCTTGTTTCCGAAATTATTCCATTTTATTCAAAATATTAAGAAATATTTAACAATATATATTTTGCACACTATGTTTGGTAATTGTGTTATCAGCCGTTTTAGGCACATTAATTGGCCAATGCATATCTGCGATTTATCACAAAAGAGTGAGGAATAACTAAATTTTAATTACATCTCATCAGGAGCTTTGAAAATATCAAACAATTTAATTAACTCTCCACACCATAAAATATATTTTAATTATGGACGCAATCCAACTGAAAAGGGTTCAAGCGGTCGGCGAACCAATCTTTCAGCAAGATTTAACTTCAGGTCACGCCTCCAAGAGAATGGTCAAATATTTGAAGAACTTTCTCGAATAATCTGCAAAGACAGTTGATTTCTATAAAATGGAGATTTTCTGAATAATTTTCGAAGCGTCGATTCAGATGATATAAAGGAATGAGAAGATTATGGAAAGTTCCTATTTGATTAGTTCTGTGCAAAAACAAGCGGTTGATCAATGTAGGTATGCTGAAGAAAAAAATTATCAACTTGAGGTCGAATGTATAGTTATATGTTATAAAAGAACCAAAAAACTAAACTCGCAATAATTTATATATATATATATATATATATATATATATATATATATATATATATATATATATATATATATATATATATATATATATATATATATATAATTATTCATTCGAATTGTTGTTGCCTGTGAACTATTTCTAATCTTTTGATAATTATTAGCAATAACAGGCTTGTAGAATCTCAAAAAACTCGATTTTATTAAAAAGTTGACGTTTCGCCATAGTAGTCTTTTTCTATTCAAATTTTTTCAAATCAATAAATGTCAAAGAAATTTCAATTTTTTCAAAAGTTTTGATAAAGCCACGAATGTCGTGGCGAAACGTCAACTTTTTAATAAAATCGAGTTTTTTGAGATTCAACAAGCCTGTTATTGCTAATAATTATCAAAAGATTATATATATATATATATATATATATATATATATATATATATATATATATATATATATATATATATATATATACAGGATGTTCGGCACATGAGCACCAAAATGTTTTGGTGTATTGTTGGGGTCATTTGCTACCTTTTCTCTTTGGACCCTGGGTCCTAAGACTCACGGTTAAAGTGATATAATTTTTTGAATTTTTTTCTCATATTTCCCAAAATTTTGCCTTTAAACCCTCATAACTTTTTTATTAATACCTATAATGTGTGGTTGTTCAAATAGTTAATAGTTTTCATGACAACTGTTGGTGCCGAAGGCGCATACGAGGATTTTTTTCCACAAAATTAGTGATTTTATGAAAATGAATAAACTTAAAAATTCAATGTTGAAAAAGTAACAACAATGAGAGCAGAAAGACGGAAATCGTACGGACTTAGTGAGGAAAATAATTTTATTTTTATGATCGTTTATTTGAACAAAAGTTAAACTACCAACAATAATTTATTATATAACTGTTCTCTAGTTATAAATTTTGTTCGAACTGTTCTCCCTTGTTCCTAATGCACGTCTGGCACATCTTTCTTACTTCAGCCGTTACGGTAGCTACTTATTTGTAAAGCAGAAATATTTTTCTCTTCGTTCGATCAAAATGTGACTTTATGATCGTTTATTTGAACAAAAGCTACTACTTATAATAATTTAATACATACCTGTCTGCCCTCTTGGCACACATTTTGTTCGAAAAAAAGTTTCTGCTTCAACAAAAAAATTTTTTTTCCAACAGAATGTGCAACAAGAGAGAGCAGTAAGAAAAGGGTGCCAGACGTGCAAGGGAGAACAGTTCGAACAAAATTAATAACTAGAGAACAGTTATATATTAAATTATTGTTAGTAGTTTAACTTTTGTTCAAATAAACGATCATAAAAATAAAATTATTTTCCTCACTAAGTCCAAACGATTTCCGTCTTTCTGAAGGAATATTCGCAATTTGAAGCAGAAATGTTTTTTTCTTATCAATGTGTAGCATACCGTTGAACAGTTTATTAAGTAAGGAAGTTTTTAAAGGAGTGAAGCTCTCAATTGTTGTTACTTTTTTCAACATTGAACTTTTAAGTTTATTCATTTTCATAAAATCACTAATTTTGTGGAAAAAAATCCTCGTATGCGCCTTCGGTACCAACAGTTGCAATGAAAACTATTAACTATTTGAACAAACACACATTACAGAATATTCAGTTGGAAAAATTGGGCTTTTACAGGTATTAATAAAAAACTTATAAGGGTTTAAAGGCAGAATTTTGGGAAATTTGAGAAAAAAATGATATCTCCTTAACCGTGAGTCTTAGGATTTAGGGTCAAAAGAGAAATGGTACCAACAATACCCCAACAAATTTTGGTGCTTCATGTGCCGAACACCCTGTATATATATTTATATATATATATATATATATATATATATATATATATATATATATATATATATATATATATATATATATATATATATATATATATATATATATATATATATAAATATATATATAGATATATATATATATATATATATATATATATATATATATATATATATATATATATATATATGTATATCAGTGGCGTAGATAGATTTCTGCGATGGGGGTGAGGGTTCTTCTAAAGTTCCATATCTGTTGATAGAAATGATCTTCCGTGTAGGTAGTACAAAATCAGCTGAAAAATTAAATTAAATTGCAAAAAATTCAAATTATTTGAATTGGAAAAATTTAATTAAAAACCAGTGAAATATTGAATTATATATAATTGGATATATACATCATTCAAAATATTCTTGGAAAAATTAAAGCAGAAAATCTAGTTTTCGGCGTTTTTTGACAATCCATTCATGACATCTTCAGCTGTGATTCCAATGTCACGATGAATTGCAGCCAAATCTTTCAAAAACAAATATTTGGACAAACATGAGTTTTTAATTTGCAATGAATTTTATATATTCAGAAGGGTCATTACAAGTCCATTTCGTTTATCGTGCTCCTTTGAATAATTTTTACCCCGAGGCGAACCCTTAGCTTCGCGATAAAAAGTTAGTAACTGGTCCGATTTTAAAAATTCCAACGGATATCGATAAAACACATATAATTTCATAAGAAAAGTGTTTTCAAAAATTTTTCCCCACGAAGAATAAAAAAATTATAGCGTTTTTTAGTTTTTTTTGTCCATAGGCATTTGGTGCTATCTATAAATCTTAAACCTAAATCGATTTTTACAATAATGAAATAAAATGATAGCATTTAATGTGTAGTGCTTCAATTTATATAATACATTCAAAAAATATTGACGACATGCACAAGCGCCGAGGGGTTTTATCATTCCTAGTGCTACGTTGTAGGGTGTCCGGATTTTTAATCGCTTCAAATGTCGATACCGGCAGCGTAGTTAGCTAATATTCTGAGGAACATGATATTCGAAAAAAAATTTCTAGACAATCATCCAGCTCTCTTATTGAATTTTTAGGCTTAACATCGCCTCTACGAATTAAACATTTCTTCCACACTTTCAACTAACGAGAACAGCAGGTGTTGCAGTAAGAAATTTTTGATAAAGCTCGTCAGTTGAATTTATCAGCTGCTTTGTCAATTTTCGTATGAATCATGATTGAAAAACACCGAAAATCTTTCTAATATATTTAGTCTAGTCAACAAGTGCTTTTTTGTTCAACTTTTTTCAGCAGTCTCGGAAAAATATGAGCAATGTGTTACTCTATTCAGAATGGCATGTAGATGTTTTTTGAGAAAAATTAAAATTTGCTCGCGAAAATTGTGAAAGTTATAAACAGTATACTGAAAAGAATGAAGGTTTTTTGCTAATATGTCAAAAATTAATTGACATTTTTGAAATCTGAAGAAAGATTCGAAAAGAAGAGGAAATTTCCCAAATTTTAAAAATAAACATTTAACCCTATTAAATATGAAAATTAAGGAATGAAAAAATTCAGACAGTTACTAAATCGGTGACTGAGCAATAATCCTGCGATAATAGCGATTTTTTAATTAGTTATGCAATAGTTAATTCAAAATTTGTTGGTACTTGAACATGAAAATTGTAAGTGTGTTCACTATAGATCTGAGTATTTTTTCATTCTTGGAGCTAATATTATAAGGCTTCAGAGTAAATCCCCGTTGAAAAAATAAAAAAATTTTGATTTTTTTAACAATTTATGTAGTTTTGCAACATCAAAATGAAATTTTTTGAATAATTTCAATGATGCATTTTTATTATCGGAAGCTACATGGAAATGGTTTTTTGATGTTCATCTCCTATTGTTTAAAAAATTGTTATAAATGAATGCGTTTATAAGAGAATCAAGAAAAATACATATGCATATATGTTTTAAACTTCTAAAGAATTGTAGATAAATGTTCTCAAATTTAGAATGCATTTGATAGTAAAGAATATTGCCTTGAAAAGAGGAGAAAAGTCCTCCAAACGTTGGCAAAGTATTTGTAATTGGCAGCAATAAAGTCCACATTCCCGAAAACCGTTTCATATATTAATAACATGGATGAAAATATCGAACCAAATATATTATATTTTTATAGCACAGTTTTTGTTTTCGAAGGTTTAGTATAATAATATATTGTAATGCCTGGTCCTGGGTGTTAAATGATGCACAGGTTCATACTATACTTTTAGTCTTTATTTGTACAGTATTAAGGAATATAGACTTAGCGCTAACCTCTCGGAAAGCGTGACGAGTCTATCTTTCCGTCTTACCCCCTTCTCCAGATTTCCTCTGGTTCTTATATATATTCATATAGCATTATGTATACAACAAAATGCTGATGTGTGACCTTGCCCATACGTGATGTTTACAATAAATATAAGGTGTACTAAACATTCTCAGTTTACTATAGATTAACCAATCGTGACACTGGCCTACTTCCAGTCCACACCCTTGGCAAATTGAAAGAATTTTATCGAGGTTACTCGAGAAAATTCTGTCTCGTTTAAATGTATGATAATTTAAAAATTTTCTTTTTAATTTCCTATGAATGGTTTAATTGCCATATCGATTGTCGGATGTGCACTGTAAGTATAATTAACATACAATTTTTAAAGTAATTTATTCTACGTATAATTTTGTTCTATACGCGCTGTCTAACGTCCCTATACTCTCGTGATGATACGCCATATTCTTGATATATTAATAATTATTTTATTTCAGCCATAGTACTCGATATAATTCACCTTTTACTTCAATTTGTGGACTCTTTCATTCGTCTCATCTATCAATTAATATAAACCCATCTATATATAACCACAATACTAACCATAATTCAATATATAAATATATATATCCACAATAATAATAACTAAGGTTCCTAAAACTGATTATATTCCCTTGCCTTTCTAATACTTGAGAGCTTTTAATTCCATTCTTCTCTACAGATAGCTTCTAAAATTCTCAACATTTCGTCTCGCGCCAATGCCGATCGAATATTTAGATTACTGTAGAGTGTTGCAACATTAGTACATACTGTGTATGATTTATTCTTGGCAGCTTCCAAAATTCTAATTAACATAGCTAATGGATAGCTGTAGATCGTCGCAACACTATTCCTCCACAAAAATTTATATATACTCATCTATATATTTATTTCTTCATTTCTCATTACCATATCCATCTTAACTAAGAAGTGGTCGCTATCTATATATAGCATACAAAAAAAAATATATGTTTCATCTCATTTTACCAACGATTCCATCTCGTAATTACAGTAAAAATTCATTATTTATGAAAACATAATTCATTAGCAGGGGGCATAATCCATCCCCTGAGCGTCCTATACGCGCTCTTATTAATAAAATTGCTCTCTCCTTTTAACCATTAAATAATTGTACATTATCTATACCACACTATTTTGGAAACTATAATCAGTCTTAGCAGTACCTATATTTGATAATGGGCTCAAAGTTTAAACTTTATTAAAAAACAATATTTAAATTTTCATATTTTTGTCCCTTCTGACGACTTCAAATATTCAAGCTTCATCGAGTATAATAAGTTAATTTTCTTATTTGCGTATCATCAGGTGAGCAACAGTTTACAATTTCTTAACAATTTCTCTGACTTTTATAAATAACACTTTTGATGCGTAATATCAGCAATTCCATTTTAGAGACAAAACTTGATTACAAGATTTAAATTATCTAATTAATCAAACAAAAAAATAAAAAAATTTCGAACTAGGTCAATGTCTTAATAAGATCCAACTAAAAATAATGCATAAAAGCAAAATATTCATAATAATAATAATAAAAAAATTTTTTTCAAGCGTCCAAACATTTGACATATTCATTAAATTCCTCAAGAATCTTATTTGATGACAAGACTCAAAATCCATTCGATGAATCAACTATTTATTTATATAAACAACAGTAATTCGATAGTGAGTCAATATAATAAGGTAGGTCAAAGTTATATAAGTCATAATATCAATATCATAAAATCGCTTTTCCATTGAACTTATCTGAAGCGATTAATGGATTATGTATCTAATCACACACTAAAAGAAAATTTCCCATTTATCTTAACCAAAAATAGTTCCAAAAAAAAAATAATAATAATTATCCACAATAATCGATTTTCAAATATCAATAATAAAAAAAATTTCCCCAATTACGGATATTGCATAGAAACAAAGAACATCCAAAAAATAAAAATATCGCCATTATATAGAGCACAAAAATTAAAATAGTAATCCACGAAATTAAATAACAATATGCAAAAACACTACCCCACTCGAACTTGAATTATATATATATAGATAATGCATGAAAGAGGGAAAATCATAATCAAATAATAATAATAAAATTGATCATGATAAAAATAATAATAAAAAATATATATACAAGGTTATAATTCTTCAAACTTAAAATTAATGAAGAAAAAATGCATGAAAGCAATAAATATTTAAAAAAAGTAAATGTCCCTTTTTCCTCCATAAAAAAAATAACGAAGTCTCTTTTCTCGTCATATTTATAAAAAATGTCAATTCCACTCTATGTACACACCTAGTGGCCGATACGTCCCTAACTCGTCTGCAATACTGTTCCACACACGCAACACATAGGTAGTCATTTATATTAGGGTAGATCCTACCTTACACATCGGAGATTCTCTTAACTCGGCTTGCTGGGTTGTCCTCGTCTGTTCCGTGTAGCAACCATTAGTAACACATTGGTTAGTTGCCAGCATCTTTATGGGCGATGGTCACTTCTTCTTCTCACCATTCTATTACTAACTTTCACTTTCTTCAATTACAACAATACAACTGGCAGGATCGCCATGTAATGCCTGGTCCTGGGTGTTAAATGATGCATAGGTTCATACTATACTTTTAGTCTTTATTTGTACAGTATTAAGGAATATAGACTTAGCGCTAACCTCTCGGGCAGCGTGACGAGTCTATCTTTCCGTCTTACCTCCTTCTCCAGATTTCCTCTGGTTCTTATATATATTCATATAGCATTATGTATACAACAAAATGCTGATGTGCGACCTTGCCCATACGTGATGTTTACAATAAATATAAGGTGTACTAAACATTCTCAGTTTACTATAGAGTAACCAATCGTGACACTGACCTACTTTCAGTCCAATATAATGCTGCTGATATTTCAATTATTTTTCATGAATGTGAGAAAATAAAGTAAATAATTGATTATAAGAAAACTTTCTACTTGAAAAAGTAAGTTCATAGTCACATATTTTTAATTTTCAGGTGAGAATTGTGACTACTCCCTTTGTGTATGTTACGTTTGCTGAATTCTGGCTTGCAGATCAGTTGAACAGTTTGGTAACAGTATTTGTCGATTTACAATACTTCTTCTGTTTTTATCTCACTATTCCAGATTTCACGAAGGGTGTAGGTAAGCGTGTTGATCAACACGAGGAAAAAATTAATTTTTGTTACATTTCAGACAACAATACCTGTATCGAGAATAATATGATTATTAGACCAATAATGGCTTGTCTTCCGGCATGGTTCCGGTTTGCGCAGTGTTTACGTCGATATAGAGATACCAAGGAGGCATTTCCACATCTGGTTAATGCGGCAAAATATTCTACGTCATTTTTTGTAGTTATATTTTCTGCCCTGAATACAGTTTATTCTAGTAAGTGCGATAGTCATTATTTAGTATCATACATTTGAAATACAAATAATTGATAACATTGAATGAGTTAATATTTATTATTTCCATCAGCTTTTCAATGAAATAGTGAATTGTTATGGGCTATATTCATGATATTTAATACATATAGCCGAAGAAATTTGTGTCAACCGAGAGTCCTACGACACTCTTTTTTTCTTTGAGCTCACCAATTGTATGACTATAACATGAAAATAAGTTTTTGGTACAATATTGATGAGTGTGATGAGTGAATTCTGTTTCTAGTGGAATAATGGACGCAATAACTCCAAAACACTTGTCGTGATAATATCTGTAAAAGAAACACAAGTCTATTAGCCCCACTGCTCTTAGTTGAATTTGGTCAAGCAGATACAAGGAGTGCGAAGGTGTAGAATTCCAAACATGAGACAAGTATTCCATTGATGGACGCCTTATAAATTAACAATAGCTGCTTGGACGTAAACAGATTTTTAGGACAAAAAATATAACCAAGCTTCTATGCTTACTGCACGTTACGATATATATACCCTTGAGGCAACCCGGCGTTTACAGTAAGCGCAACCGAGCTCGCACTATCGACCGCAATACCTATTTGCATCTCATGAAGCTAGCTTTCGACCAAGCCGCATAGTTGTTCGGGAAAACCATACGGTTTCAGCAGTGTCTTGTGACAAACTCGGTAGAAGACTTTAGAGATATTCAGGGCAGCTCGTAATGATTCTCCATGGTTCTCGATAATGATTATCCAAAGATATGTGACCTAGGTTACTTGTTGAACAAAAGTGTCGAAACCCGTATTGATAGTCATTAATGCGATTATACTGTTCGAGATGTTTCACAATCCGTAAATTGATTACAGATTCCATAACTTTGGACAATATGGGTGGTACGGCAATTGGGCGGCCGTGAAGCACTTTTTGGGTTTGGGTGGACTATTTCGATTTTCCATATATGGAGGAAATGTCTTCTGATCATAGTAAAGAAGCGGTGCAAGCTCGGGCAATATTTTGAAATAGTAAAGAGAATTTCATAAGAACACGTTGAATTTTTTTAGTTTAGTTGTTTCAGTATGCCTAGATCTAAGGAATATCAGAAGGTAGATTCTGAAATAGAGATGTCAAACATTCATGACAAAAGATCTGCTTTTTCTTTGAAGCCAGATGCCAGTGAGCTATCGCTTTTATCGAGTGGCGGAAACAAAGAGTGATGAACATTGTTCGTGATTGCTTTCGCTAATTATCATAAGGGACGTGAACCACCAGGATGATCTAGAAGCTTATTGGACTCCTTTTTATTGATTGCTAGTTTTCCAGCTTAGATGATGAGGTTGAATTTATTCCTAAGATTAGTATTAGTTTGTTTTCACTCAACTGATAGGTTTGAGTACCATTAACTGAAGTTACCATTTTTGCGGGCTGAAACACGTTCACAATCTTTGTTGAATCAGGGCTTAGAGAATGGTGTTTTCTTGAAGTCGTGTTGAATGAAAAGTTCCATACCTAGGAAAATTACCTCAGAAAAAGCTTTTACACATTGGTGAGCATATCTGCCACTGAAGCAGATTGCAAGCGATGGAATTGCTGCTTAAAAGTCTCTCAACTCATCACATTCAACCTTTTATAGCTGTGGTTTTTCGATAACTAGGTAATAATTCACCTAGGCTCGTATTATTATGATGATACATTTGGAGCATGGTTATATATTAATATACAAATATATATATATATATATATATAGATATATATATATATATATATATATATATATATATATATATATATATATATATATATATATAGTATGAAAAGATATCGACCGTACGGTATGAAATAGTAAGGAGGTTTATCGGGTGTGCGGTCTGTTATATATAAAAGAAAACTCTACTTTTCCTAGCTACTCAATATTTCGTCAAACTTTATTGACATCATCAGGAGTCTACTGTAAAGATTGAAAATAAAACAAAAATAACACCAGAATACAAAAACCAGAAACAACTTACAGTTTAAGAGTAAAATTCAAATACACAAGGCATCACATCAACATGTTAAACAGTACTGATCACACAATGGGAACAAATCTCCCTAACAACTGGTCTCTTAAAAACATAATTAAATATGACTGTAAATGCTGCTTAACTGACCTGTATCGGACTTAATAGTGTTTTTCTCATTTTTTATGCAACACATTTCCAGGAATAAACGGTTTCCATAATTAGACTCTGTTTTCAAACCAATGACATTACTATAATCAAAAGCATGGCCTGTTTTTATATGATGATCCACTACAGCACGAGAATTCTTACCCAACCGACAATCACTCCTGTGCTGTGTGATTTGAAAAGAGCATAGAACTCCTAACTAAATTATATTTGGCGATCTTCAGCGCCGGAAAATCCTTGAAGAGAGGTACAACCAAATCCGTCAATCCCCTTACAAAGGGTAATCTTTTATACTTAAAAATCATGTTATCTGTCTCCGCCGTCGGTCCGTCATAAAAACCAGAATTATAGATTAATTTATTTGAAATATTATTAGGGTAGCCGTTATTGTGAAATATGAGAAAAAGTTTTCTTACATTATCTTGTCTGAACTGCTCATCGCATATATGTATGACACGGTTTTTCATAGCGATGAACGTATTAAATTTCTGATTTTTAGGGTGGTTTGAAAAATTCAAAAACCTTCCTGATGCGATTGGTTTCTGATACCAATCTAGAATTATTTTATTTTTATCCGTTCTTATGACTTTCGTGTCCAAAAATGGAACACTTTGCTGATTTTCTTCTTCAAGGGTAAACTGAACATGATCATTAAAAGAATTAAATAAATTTAAGGTCATTTGACAGCAGTCGGAAGGAACCGAACATATTATATATTCTACATATTTAAAAATAAATGGAAGAATGAAAGATCGCACACCCGATAAACCTCCTTACTATTATATATGTATATGTATATATATATATATATATATATATATATATATATATATATATATATATATATATATATATATATATATATATATAGCAAATGTTGTTTAATTTACATTGGATTTTTCTGAACTGTTTAAACGACCTCATGAAGTCAATAGGAATAATTGATGTTGCCTTATTTTTAGAGAAAGACTTGGCCGAAAATCCATTTTTCTATCTCTGGATTGGGGCCTCAATTATAAGTTCATGCTATGCATACACGTGGGATATTAAACTTGACTGGGGTTTATTTGATTCTAAAGCTGGAGATAATAGATTTCTTCGAGAAGAAATCGTTTATTCATCAACGGTAAGATATAAACATATGTTGCTTCTTGACTTGAAAATAGCTAATTTTTTTTCGTAAAAAATTAATTTCAAAATCGCTTTAAATTAGTCGATTGATGTCATAATTATTTCTTCTATTTTTGAGTATTTTTGTATATACACACACTATATAATATATATATATATATATATATATATATATATATATATATATATATTATATATATAATATATATATATATATATATATATATATATTATATATAATATATATATATATATATATATATATATATATTATTTATTATTTATATATATATTTATATATATATATATATATATATATATATATATATATATATATATATATATATATATATATATATATATATATATATATATATATATATATATTGTTACTTTTAGAACGTGGGCCTTCATTATTTGGGGGTTCCTAAAGCTAAATGGGGGCAAATAAAATATATAACATTGTTAATACTATATTTCAATTAAATCATATCTGGGATTTATTAACACATTATTTTGTATAGGAATCATCAATAATGTTAAGATAAATAAGCCTTACCTAACCATCTTGAACGGGAGCAAATCTTCAAAGTAGCTGGTAGTGAACTTTATAATCAGGATCAGAATGAATTGATTTTGAAATTGTACCGATATTTATACTTTTGGCGTACTTGACTATTGATCTAAAGAAAAAGATGACTTGCTTCTAAACCGCATGTGAAGTAGACTAGTTTTCCGCAAAACTATATTCTCATATTTTCAAAATTATAAAGAGTAGGCATCTATTATGTTATTCAATATAGTTTGATATTTTGTATCATGTCGAATAAGAATACCTACTATACGATACCCAAATTAAGTGAACGTATGAACGTGTTATTAACTCGATCGGATCTAGAGAAACTACCATGATTGAATCTGAAATAGAAGAAATTGCTTGTATTATCAAGTTGTGCAATTTGATGAGTAACTTTTCCTCCTTAGCTAAATGCATTTTTGGTTTGCTTTATATTACTTCGAGGGTCCCCTAAGAAGTATAGCTTTGAATATTGGAAGATTTAGTCCGATGAATCGCTCAAAGTTTATTACGTCATAATGATAATATAGTTATATGTTCATATTTTTGTACAAAACATTCCACGCACCTACCTAAAGCAACGATTATTACTGGTTTGAAATGTGAGGTTGATAGTGTTTAAGAAATCGAATTAATCAGTTTTCTAGAAATTATGGAAACAAAAACCCACAAAATTATTAATTATTCCTTTCCATAGTTAACACGATGTACTCAGGCTCATTCTATAATCTAAAGTATCTTAGTATATTGAATATGTTTCTATCTTTTTATTTTATAAAATAAATGTGAATTAGCTATTGATGTATTCAATCAATTTCACAAAAAGGAAATCTTTCGAATCTCGTCAATAATTTGAGGTATGAAGCTGGATATTTCGAGATTTGAAATAATGTATTCAGTATTGATTCAAAGTTACTTTGAATTCTATTTTCAATAGAAGATACATTTCTTGTAGTGTTCAGTAGATACAATTCTCGCGATCTATAAAAATCTAAATATACTAACGAGAATAGACCTAAAGGTTGATATTATCATGAAAAAAATCCTTAATTTAGAACAAACATTGTTATATACTGAATCCATTAGTCAAAAATTGTACTAATATCTGAATACGTAATTAATGTTTCAGTGGTTTTATTACTTCGGAATTATGGAGGATTTTGTTCTCAGATTTGCATGGGCCTTTTCCATGTCCTTAACTGAAATGGGTTACGTGCATGCAGATCTCATGGTCACCATATTAGCTCCACTGGAAGTTTTCAGGTAATTCTTCTTCTCTATTACCCATGTTGTTTTATTCGTTTCAGTTAAACCATACGTGGATCGAGAACAAAAATTCTTTTGAGCTTGTGACTAATTGAAATGAAGTCCCAAGCCCTTAAATTTTTTTTAATTCAAACGTATATATATATATATATATACATATATGTATATATATATATATATATATATATATATATATATATATATTTTTATTTATATATATATATATATATATATATATATATATATATATATATATATATATATATGATATATATATATATATATATATATATATATATAAATATATAAATATATATATATATATATATATATATATATATATATATATATATATATATATATATCTAATATATAAAATTAGAAGTTAAACTCCGAAATGGCTCGACCGATTCTCATGAAATTATGTGTGCATATCGAGTAGGTCTGAGAATCGGCCAACATCTATTTTTCATCCCCCTGAATGTTGAGGTTGGTCCACCCCTTAATTTAAATTTTTTATTTTTCAGACAAAATTTTCTGTTTTTTTTTTATGATTCAGCATCCAAAAATACATGCAATTTCGAATTTTCCCTCTACGATCAACCCCTATTTCTTATTTGTTAAACTCCTGCAAAATGGCTCGACCGATTCTAATGAAATTTTGTGAGCATATCGGTTAGGTCTGAGAATTGGACAAAATTAATTTTTCATCCCCCTAAATGTTGAGGAGTCCACCCCTCAATTTTTATTTTTATTTTTCAAACAAAATTTTTTGTTCTATTTTTTATGATGCAGCATTCAAAAATACATACAACCCTGAATTCTCACGCCTGTACGATCAACCGCTATTTTCATTTGTAGATTATAAACTTTTTGGCAAGATTTTTATTTTTATTTTGTCATTACATTTTTAAAATTTTATCCGCAGATCCACAATAGGGTTGCAAGATGGCGATCGAAAATAGCAATAGTCAGTCTGAGACTAGGTCGTAATATATTTTTCATACCCCTGAGTGATTAAGGTGCACCAAACATTTTTATAAATTTTTTGGACAAAATTTTTTATTTTTATTTTTTTATGTTGTTGCATTGAAAAATACATTCAACTCTAAATTTTCACCCTTCTATCAACAACCCATAATTTTTAATAACCATTTTAATATACATATTAAAACCATTTTAATTTAGATAATTAAAATGATCATCTTCCTGGAGAAATATAATAAAAAATTCAACAGACATATTAATACTGACCTTTCGATATCGGTCAATCATGATGTCCCTCTTCAACAGGATGCTTTCAACTGTGGAGTATTTGTTATTTATTATGCATCTTGCATAATGCATAGAATTCAGCCTGGTATGAATTTCGATCCAATTAATTATAGGACATATCTTAAGAAATTTCTGATTACGAGATCCAGCAATATGAAGGAATCCTGCTTATATTGTGGCAGCTCTGAGAAATCAGATGACATTTTGCTTATATGTGAAATGTGTATGAGATTTATTCATATGCAATGCATTAGGCATAAAGACAGAACCTTTGAGATTCCACCAAAGTGCAAATACTTCATTTGCGAAGTCTGCAAATTTTCGTAACTGAAGCAGAGTTTTTTTTAGAACGACGGATTGATGAGGATTCACATTTTTATTTCACTATATAAGGGGTGTTGCTAGTTGTTGCATTTATTTCATATATAATTCCATGATTTTTTCGAAATCTGTATATCAGTGTCATAAATTTGATTGCCAAGAAGTCTGATCACATTTCACATTAATATTTTATTCAGGTAATTTGCCGGGTCAGATAGATTGATAGTTAGATACAATGATAGATAGATGGTAAAATAGATAGATAGATAGATGGATAGATAGATAGAAAGATAGAGAATCGGCAGATAGATGAATAGATAGGAAGATAGGTAGATAAAAATAATTTATATGGCAGAACAACGTTTGCCGGGTCAGATAGATCTGTAGATAGATATATAGAGATACATTGGCAGATAGATGAATAGATAGAACGATAGATAGATGAAAATAATTCATATGGCAGAACAACGTTTGCTGGGTCAGCTAGTATATATATATATATATATATATATATATATATATATATATATATATATTTATATATATATATATATATATATATATATATATATATATGTATATGTATATATGTATATATGTGTATATATATATATATATATGTATAATGAATTTGTTACCTGTTTACGTTATATTGAAACAATACAAGTTTAGCTATGACAGGTTAATTTAATTAATTATTATTAAAGAATCGATGTATAAAATTGTAGATACGTTTCGGTGGTACATCCACCTTCTTCAGCACTTCATACACATGAGTAATTCTGGACCAATCAGAAGATAGGGTATACAAACCTTAAATGTAACATATACACATATATAATCGTTTAATACAATAATCTTGTCAAATACATCCACCATAAAATTAAACTTAATTGACTAACATTAGCATATTAGAATCTACTAGTCTGTCATATAGTACGTCATATCATGTGTCTTAGACACAGACATACCTTCCACTCTTGACAAGACCAGATACACAAACATATAAGAGAAAATAAGTGACAAGACACATGACATGACATACTATATGACAGACTAGCTGATTCTAATATGCTAATTTTAGCCAATTAAGTTTAATTTTATGGTGGAGATATTCGACAAGATTATTGTATTAATAGATTACATATGTGTGTATGTTACATTTAAGGTTTGTGTAACCTATCTTCTGATATGTCGAGCATTACTTATCATAATACGTTTGCAGATTGTTTGTGATTTTTATATCGAGTGCTGAAGAAGGTGCATGTACCACCGAAACGTACAATTTTATACATTGATTCTTTTATGATAATTAAATTAACCTGTTATAGCTAAACTTTTATTGTTTATATATATATATATATATATATACATATATATATATATATATATATATATATATATATATATATATATATATATATATATATATATATATATATATATATATCTATATACAGTGGCGTAGATAGCTTTTTGCGAAGGGGATCATAATTTTCCGTCTATAGTTTTATTTTTATTGATAAAAATAATCTTTCACGTAGTACTCAATAAGCAGAAACAAAATTTTTAGGCTTAACGCCTTGACGAATTAAATATTTCTTCCACACTTTCAACTAACGAGAACTGCAGGTGTGGCAGTAAAAAAATTTTTGATAAAACTTGTCAGTTTTGATGAATTTATCAGCTGCTTTGTCAACTTCGTATAAATCATGCTTGAAAAACACAGAAAATCTTTTTAACATATTTAGTCTAGTCAAGGCCTCGGTAGCCCAGCGGTGAGGTGTATCGCTTCTAAATAGAGGATTGTGGGTTCCAGTCCCACCTTGCTCTTGGGTGTTGTGTATGTCCGGAATTTAGTGGTTCAAAAATCTGTTGGGTAATGACTTAGATTCAAACCCATTGGCCATTCGGAACCAGCGTTAAACTGTAGGCCCCTGAAGTTAATAAAAATAGTCTAGTCAACAAGTGCTTTTTTGTTCAACTTTTTTCAGCAGTTTCGGAAAAATAAAAGCAAAGTGTCATTTGATTTGGAGTAGCATGTAGATGTTTTTTGAGAAAATTAAAAATTCGCGAGCGAAAATTGTGAAAGTTGTAAACAATATACCTACTGAAAAAACTGTGGAATTAATATTCATAATTTTCTAAGAGAGGTGAAAATACTGCTGAAAAGGGGTAACTCCGTTCGGGCAAGTCTAGCCCATGTAGGACACTTCAACAACAAACATCATTTAACCATATCAAATATGAAAAGTTACTAAATCGGCGAATGAACAATAATCCGGCGATAATAGAAATTTTTTTATTAGTTATGCAATATTTAATTAACAATTTTTTCGTGCTTGAACATGAAAATTGTGATAACTTTTCAAGTATAGATCGGAGATTTTTTCATTCTTGAGGCTATTAGAATAAATCCCTGTTGAAAAAATAAAAAAATTCAATTTTTCATTTTTTGCTAACAATTTACGTAGTTTTACAAAATCAAAATGAAATTTTTTCAATAAATATAATGGTCCCATTTTTATTATCGGATGCTACATGGAAAAAGTTGTTTTCAATGTTCATCTCCTATTGTTTAAAAAATTGTTATAAATAAATGCGTTGTTTATAAGAGAATCAGGAAAAAAAAAATTATGATTAGAGTGTTTAATTTTGCAACTAAGTAAATTGTTAATAAAAAACTAAAAAATCGAATTTTTTTACGGGGATCTATTCTGAGATCTTTCGAAACTAGCTCCAAGAAAGGAAAAAAATATCAGATTTATAGTTTAACAGTTAACACACTTGAAATGTTCTTGTTCAAATTGCAAAACTAATGCGCGAAAAATAGCGATAAAAATTTGTTGTAAGAACCTGAAATTTTTCATTGCCTAATTTCCATATTTGATATAGTTAAATATTGTTTATTAATTGTTGAAGTGTCCCAAATGGGTGTGACCTCGGGTGTGACTTTCGCAAGCTAGATAACCTGTTTTCGGCCGTATTTTTACCCCTCTGAGAAAATTATAGTTATTTATTATACAAGGGAAAAAAGTATTAGATTTTAGCTCGAGGTTGTGTTGTCTCCCGACGCGAAGCGGAGGGAGACAAAAAAGCGAGAGCTAAAATCTAATATTTTTTCCCGTGTATAATACATCATTTTTTTCTGTGACGAGGAAAACGACGATTAAATATTGACAATACATATTGTTATAATATATTAAAGTCAGAAAATTATAGATGCGAAATTTGAATTTTTAAAATGGTAGGCTGTTGTACTTTCAGCGACAATTAGACCTGCGTTGCTAAGGAATCCTTTGAAGTAAACGAATATCTGTCAATTTAATTCTATTGATTTGATTTAAAAATTGCGAACTTAGTAGTTGTTTAGTAGTTATTTTGAATAATATGAAGTGAAAAAAATGTCTGATTCCGAGTTATCTCTGACTGCACCGTCATCAAACTAACTACATTTCTGAAACAAAATGGGAAAGGTTACACGACCAAGAAAGCTGCGATTTTTACGAGTACATAAATTAGTGATTTTTTTAAATAATGCTCCCGATGAATTTTATTTAATGGCCAAGGTTGTTGTTGTATTTGGAATTGCAGGAGCTTGTCGAATTTATGAAATCAGCCAGGTAACATTAGATGATATTGAAGATTCGGAAACGTTATTAATTGTGAAACTCAAGCAAACAAAGAATGAAGTAAGCAGGAGATTTGTAGTTACCTACTGAAGAATATAATTTCGACACAAGAAAATTCCATTGTTATACCGAATAGTTCAAGGAACTATTATTACATATAAAGGAAATGTAACTTTTGTATAGTAAAATATTCTAAAATTAAATATCTACCTTTACTTATGTGTATATATATCCGGGAAAAAAGTACTCACTTTTTTCCCGGGGAAAAAAGTAATTTCAAAAAGTGATATTTCTTTACCTGTCATCAGAGACAAAATGTCAAACTTTTTTCCCGTCACAGAAAAATAGATATTTATTCTACAGTTTTTTTCTTTCATTAAATTGTTTATCACTTTTACCGAACGGAACTCAATTTTTTTCATAAACTATCTAAGTACATGTTATTTGCTCATATTCTTCCGAAACTGATGAAAAAAGTTGAACACAAAATCATTTGTAAACTAAACTGTATTCTCATGATTAGTAAATCTTTCTCCAAGATTCATGATGTAGAAGTCCAACCATCGCAAGAAAATTTTTACTAACTGGACAATTTTTATTAACTTCAAAATATTATGGAGATAATTAAATTGATAATCAAATTCAAAATTTAGTCCTATTTTTCAAAGCGCTCATATTTCGATACCTACTCTACATGAAAAAATATTCGAAATATTAAATATTGATTGAAAATCCTCTATGAGCAGAAGTCACGCTCCTCGAATGTAAACAGGAATTTAATCGGTCACTAGGAACAAAAACGTGTTTGAAAGAGCTTAAATGGAAAATTTTATGTAGGAAGGAAGAAGTCAACCAAAACCTCATCGCACTTTTTCTCTTTCTAAATTTTATACTACCTATACTATTGAACAAAACTGCTTAGATATAATACTACACCATTGAACAAAGCTCGAGCACTTTTGTTTAATAGTGAGTATAGTATACAATTTAGAAAGAAAAGTGCCTGGAGATTTTGGTCGACTTGTTCCTTTCGAATTTGAAATTTTCTATCAGAGCCATTTGAACTTTTTAAACACTTTCTTGCTCATAGTGACCGATTAAACTTACTAATTCAACATTGAATAAAATATGCTCAAAACTACTAGTTACTTTATAATGTTGAAATTATGGCCATTCCTGATTGGTCGGCCTGTTCGAAGCGGGAAAATTATTCAATACTCAAATGCACAGCCGTCACGAAAACATATCTAGTGGTTTTTTTTTATAATTGCACATACATAATAGCAGAAGAGGTGCTAGTGCTTAGTGAATTTCATGTAGAGGTAATTAAATACGTACATAGATACGAAGACTTTTATTCAGTTCTATTATAATAATCGTAGGCTCAGGGGGGAATTCATCCCCTTGATCCCCCCCCCCTATCTACGCTACTGTCTATTATATATATATATATATATATATATATATATACATATATATATATATATATATATATATATATATATATATATATATATATATATATATATATATATATATATATATATATATATATATATATATATATATATATATATATATCTATATATATATATATATACAGTGGCGTAGATAGCTTTTTGCGATGGGGGGATATGACTTAGTGCAAAATTTCATAAGTTTTTCTTTTGAAGTTCTATTTTTATTGATAAAAATAATCTTTTATGTAGGTAGTACAAAATAAGCAGAAAAATAAAATTAAATTGCAGAAAATTCAAATTATTTGAATTGGAAAATTTTATTAAAAATCAGTGAAAAATTGAATTTTATTTAATTGGATATATACATCATTGAAAATATTTTTGGGAAAATAAGAGCATTTATGACTTCGTCAGCTGTGATTCCAATATCGCGATGAATTGCCAGAGCAGCCAAACCTTTCAATAACAAAAAATTGGACAAACATGAGTTTTTTATTTGCAATGAATTTTATACATTCAGAAGGGTCATTGCAAGTCCATTTCTTTTATCGTGCTCCTTTGAATCGTTTTTATTCGCTTCAAACTTCGATACCGGCAGCGTAGCTAATATTCTGAGCAACATGATATTAAAAAAAAAATTTTTAGGCAATCATCCAGCTCTCTTATTGAATTTTTAGGCTTAACATCGCCTCTACGAACTAAATATTTCTTCCACACTTACAACTAACGAGAACAGCAGGTGTGGCAGTAAGAAATTTTTGATAAAGCTCATCAGTTTTGATGAATTTATCAGCTGCTTTGTCAATTTCTTATAAATCTTTCTAATATATTTAGTCTTGTCAACGAGTGATTTTTTGTTCAACTTTTTTCAGCAGTCTCGAAAAAATAAGAGCAATGTATCGCTCGATTCGGAATGGCATGTAGATGTTTTTTGAGAGAAATAAAAATTCGCTCGCGAAAATTGCGAAAGTTATAAACAATATACTGAAAAAAAGGGGTTTGGTTTTTTTCCAATATTTCAAAAATTGATTGAGATTTTTGAAATCTGAAGAAAGATTCGAAAAAAAGAGGAAATTTCCCAAAAGAAAGACTCTACTTCCGGATTTGTAGGATTAATATTTACAATTTTCTCATACAGGTGAAAATACGGCAGAAAACGGGTTATTTGGTTTGAGAAGTCACGCCCATTAAGGAAACTTTAACAGTAGACATCATTTAGCCATATTAAATATGAGAATTAAGGAATGAAAACATTCAGACAGTTGCTAGTTATGCAATAGTTTATTAACAGTTTTTTGGCACTTGAGCATGAAAATTGTAAGTGTGATAACAATTCACTATAGATCTGAGATTTTTTTTTCATTCTTGGAGCTATTATTATAAGGATTCAGAGTAAATCCTCGTTGAAAAAATTGAAATATTTCAATTTTCAGTTGTTTATTAACAATTTACGTAGTTTTGCAACATCAAAATGAAATTTTCTTTATAATTTCAATGATACGTTTTTCATTATCGGAAGCTATATGGAAATGGTTTTTTTTTCAAGTTTCAAAAGAATCAAGAAAAAAAAATTCATAATTAATTAAAGTGTTTGATTTTGCAACTGAGTAAGTTGTTATGAAACACTAAAAAATTAAATTTTTAATTTTTTTTTAACGGGGATCTATTCTGCAGTCTTTCGAAACTAGCTCCAAGAAAGGAAAAAAATATCAGATCTATAGTTTAATAGTTATCACACTTGCAATGTTCTTGTTCATGCAGCAAAAAACTATTGCATAACTAATTGAAAAATTGCGACACAAATGTTTTGTCGCTGGATTATTGTTCATTCACCTATCCATTGAGAACCTGAAATTTTTCATTCCTCAATTTAATATTCAATACCTATAGTTAAATAATGTTTATTGTTATAGTGTCCCAAATGGGCGTTACTTTCGCAAGCCAGATTACCCGTTTTCGGCCGTATTCTTACCCCTCTGGCAAAATTATAAATATTAATTCTACAGTTCCTAGAGGCTTTCTTCTAGAAAATATCCTCCTCTTCTTGTATCTTCATTTAGATATCAAAAATATCTATCAGTTGTTGAGATAATTTTTTCTTTCAGTAAATTGATTATAACTTTTACAATTTTCGCGAACGGAACTTAACCTTTATAAAAAATATCTACATACTCTTGAATTACGAATTGAATGACAACTTGTTCATAATATTCTTTCGAGACTCATGAAAAAAGTTTAACAAAAGAAGCACTTGTTGCCTAGACTATATTCTCATGATTAGTAAATCTTTCTCCATGACGTATAAGTCCAGAAATAGATTGAACGCCATCACAAGAAATTTTCAACATCTCGACAATTTTTATTAACTTCCAAATATTATGGAGTAATTAAATTGACAATCAAAGCCAAAGTTAAACATATTTTGATACCTACTCTACCTCAAAAAATATTCGAAATATTAAATATTGATTGAAAATCTTCTATGAGCAAAAGTCACGCTCCTCGAATGTAAACAGGAATTTAATCCGTCACTAGGACCAAAAAACGTAAGTGAAATGGAAAATTTTATATACGATGGAAAAAGTCAACCAAAGCCTCCTCGTACTTCTTCCCATTCTAAATTTTATACTACCTATACTATTAAACGAAACTGCTCGTGCTTTAGATATAATACTGCACAAAAGCTTGAGCAGTTTTCTTTGATAGTAAGTACAGATACAATTTAGGAAGAGAAGAAATGCGATTTTGGTTGACTTCTTCCTTTCGATATAAAAATTGTCCATTAGAGCCATTTGAACTTTTTTAAACACGTTTTTTGCTCATAGTGACCGATTGAGCTTACTAAATAAACATTGAATAAAATATGCTCAGAACTACTAGTTACTTTACCCAAAATTAGAAAAACTATTCAATTTCTTGGTTTATTATTATGTTAAAATTATGAGTAGATATTCACTTTACATGTGCTCAATCTGTCCATTTCGTGGCTTCTGATTGTTCAAAGCTCGGAAATTATACAATACTCAATTGCACAGCCGCCACAAAGATATATCTAGATGATTTTTATATAATTGCACATACCTAATATCAAAAGAGGTGCTAGTGCTTAGTAAATTTCATGAATACTTAAATACGTTTAAACGAAGACTTTTATTCAATTCTATTATAATTTTCGTAGGCTCATGGGGGGGATTGATCCCCTTGATCCCCCCCTATATACACCACCGTATATATATATATATATATATATATATATATATATATATATATATATATATATATATATATATATATATATATATATAAAATATATATATATAAAAAAAATATAAAAATTTAATCGGAAAGTTCATCCCATGATTTTCAATTGTCAACCAATATCTATACCGAATATATGTTCGTTGAATAATTTTTTTCATAAATATCGGAAGGGTTTGCAGATATAATGGTTATATGGATTTTATTATTGAAATTGGAATAAGGTAAAAATTATAGTTGAAATTGAAACACCTACAATACTTTTTACTTTGATCAGTGTCTTGACACTTAGTGCTGAGAAAACCTGGTAGATTTTCTGCAAGAATAAGAAAGTTGAATAATCATAAAATTATGAATTCCAGCTAATTTGCAACAAACATCACTGTAGGTACTCTGAAATAATTATCTACTATATATCATATGTATTTGAGGATCGATCTACAACGCATAATGTACAGTTGAACAGATATATTACATAATGGTTTAGTAAAAGAGGCATTTGATAAGTCTAGGAAGAAATAAAATTCTTAAAGATAAATACTTACCCATCTACTCAACTACGCTTGGAAAGTTGGAAAATTGAGAAGAGTATGGCAATAGAATATCTATACTCCATTCGATCCCAAATAATTATAACACCCAAAAATACCAAACCCTCCGTGACATATCACAATATTAGAAGAAAATTATTCTGAATTACTTTCTTCGAACCAAAATCATATTATTTGATTTTCGAGGATCATACAACTATCAACTCAATTTCCTGAAAAAATTTCATTATTCCAAATCTGGATAGGTAATGACTCAGTAACCACTTAATACTATGGCTTTCAAATAAATAAAAGTGATGTTGTTATTATCATCATCAGAATCCAATTTCAAGGACTTTCCTTAGTGGTTTAATTGAATTATCAATTGCCTTATTACCTTAGAATTGGAGGAAATGAAAGGTTGACAGTTTTTAAAAAATTGTGTGAACTACTCTCGTTAGGATCCTTTTATTGTGTTGTAGATATGATGTAGATATGATTTTGTGCTTTTCGATAAATGACGATCATTATTATTATATGATCAGGTTTATGAAACTATTCTTGAAAATGTATTAATTTTTCAGAAGATTCATATGGAATTTCTTTCGCCTAGAGAATGAGCATCTAAATAATTGCGGTAAATTTCGAGCAGTTAGAGACATTTCGGTTGCTCCCCTGGATACATCTGATCAGATGCTCATATTGAGAATGATGGACGAAAAAGATGGTGTCACCAATCGAAGAAAAAAAAAAGGTAGCTTAAAGAAGATAGATGAACAGAGACTCACTCTGGAAGGGGAATCAACAGATGATTTGGACATTTGTTGAAAGAATAAATGGAAATAGATTAAATTGATTTCGGATTCAGTATTTGTGAACACAATGATGATAATGCATTTTAAACCATTAAAAAGATTTTAATAAACATTCATGTTTCGAAGTTACCTTGGTAGAACTGTGATATCAAATAATTTTAAGGTCTGTTTAATAGTACCAGTGTGAAATACTTTATGTATTACCCCATGGTATGAAGACTACTAATAAACTTATTATTCGTGTTCTGATAGTACTTACCTACATGTGAACGAAACTCCCAAGCTATTAAAAATATTGTTTGATTCAATATATTTCATTATAAACAATTTATTGTATTATTCAATATGAATAATATATTGTATATATATATATATATATATATATATATATATATATATAATTATATTTAAAAATATATATATATATATATTTATATATATATTTATATATATATATATATATATATATATATATATATATATATATATATATATATATATATATATATATATATATATATATATATATATATACAGGGTGTCCCACCGGGAGAGAACGCGATCTGTATATGGAAAACTACACATAGGACAATTTTGAAAATTTGACAGTATACTAACGTCGATAGGGGCAACTCGACTAAAATATTTTCAAGATGGTGGCACTTCCGGTTATACCAGAAGAAGATACCCACTTGCTTATTTTAAATTGGACACCCTATATATTAATACATATTTGGATTTTACTCAAGATTCTAGGCAGATTTTATGTATTATGTCCTATACCGAAGTCTAAGCGTTTTTGACATATTTAGGTCTTTATGTCAAAAACGTCGATTGCAAGCCCTAATATAATTATCAATTTTTCCAATAAGCCCTTTTCACTTACTTTGGATTGAATTCCTTGTTGAAAAGGACCTACTTTAATAGATTTTGTATAATATTTGGATAACTAATCATACAGAGTGTTCAAAAAGTAAAACCTAAAATGAGATTGAAAAAACTGTCAAAAGTCAATTTTTTCAAATGGAAACCTCCAATTTTTTTTATTTTGTAGTATTTTACATCAAAAATGAAGGTAACTTTGTAGAAGCTTATCTATACCTAAAATTTGAAATTTTCGAAATATTGCCAATTTAATATTTTTATATGGCGAATTTGCATTTAATCGTTAAACAATCAGATCTAGGATAGCCACGATCGTATTTGAAATTTCAAATTATCGTAATGGTACCTCGGTTAAATTATACAAACGAAAATTATTCAAAATTATTTGTTATTTATGGACAATGTGATAAAGTTATTCCAAGAACATGTGATACATTTACCACCCGATATCCTCATAAACAAAGACCATCAGTAAATACTGTTAAACGAATTATAGAAAACTTCAAGAACTTTTGATCCGTGAAGGCAAAAGTGTACAAAAAGAAACCAGTTGTTAATAATAAAAATATTGAAATAGCAATTTTGGTATATTTTGAAGCATATACAACAAAATCTTCAAGGCAGATAGCATTAGAATCAGGTTTATCTAAATCGTCAGTTCTAACAATTTTACGGAAACACAAATATCATCTCTATGCTATCCATATTTTCATTCGTGCAGCATTTAAATGAAACTGATTTTCCAAGAAGAATGGAATTCTATGAATTTATACTACTTCGATCACAACAAAAATTTTCTATTTTGAACATGTGATACATTTGTGACACGATATCCTCAAAAACAAAAACCATCACCATATACTATTAGAAGAATTTTGGAAAACTTGAATAACTTAGGATCCGCAAATGAAAAGTATACAGAAATAAACAAGTTATTGAAAATGAAAATATTGATATCGAAATTGGAAATAGAAATGTTAGAAAAATTATTTAAGTAAATGTTTGAATTGGTGTCCTTGAAATTCCAAACATTTTTCTCATCTAAGCAGCAATTGTTCATGGGTGGCTCTTCTTATCACATGTTCTTGAAATAACTTTATCACATTGTCCATAAATAATAAATAATTTTGAATAATTTTCGTTTGTATAATTTAACCGGGGTGCCATTTCGATAATTTGAAATGTCAAATACGATCATGGCTATCCTAGATCTAATTTTTTAACGATTAAATGCAAAATCGCCATATAAAAATATTAAATTGGAAATATTTCGGAAATTTCAAATTTTAGGTACTTATACAAAGTTACCTTAATTTTTGATGTTAAATACTACAAAATAGGAAAAATTGAAGGTTTCCATTTGAAAAAATTGATTTTTGAAAGTTTTCTCAATCTCAATTTAGATTTTATTTTTTGAACACCCTGTATGACTACTTATCCAAATATTATACAAAATCTATTGAAGTAGGTCTTTTTCAACAAGCAATTCAACCCAAAGTAAGTGAAAATGGCTTCCTTATAAGAAAAATTGATAATTATATCAGGGCTTGCAATCGACGTTTTTGACATAAAAACTCAAATATGTCAAAAACGCTTAGACTTAGGTATAGGACATAATACATAACATCTGCCTAGAATCTTGCGTAGAATCCAAAAATGTATTAATATGGGTGTCCATTTCAAAATAATCAAGTTGGTATCTACTTCCGGTATAACCCGAAGTGCCACCATCTTGAAAATATTTTAGTCGAGTTGCCCCTATCGACATTAGTATACAGTCAAATTTTCAAAATTTTCCTATGTGTAGTTTTCCATATACAGATCGCGTTCTTTCCCGGTGGGACACCCTGTATATATATATATATATATATATATATATATATATTTATATATATATAATATATATATATATATATATATATATATATATATAATTATCAAATAAAATATGTTTCTGAACACACACCGACAGGGTTGCCGTGAAAAAAATTAATTTTCAAGGTTTTAAATAATTGAAATTACAAAAAGTAATTATTTTTTTCAAAATTCCCCGACGTGCTTGCCAAACGAACTTAACTCTGAAGGAAAGCATATTATAATATACACAATATGCTACATATAGGTTGCCTACCTTTTTCGGGTCCCTATTACCTGGTTGCCGTGTATAAATAGGTGACTTGATATAAGTAATAGCGCTCATCTGCTTACTATTTGAAATATATATTAAAATTGAGGTAATTTTATTGCAAGTACAGTAGTATAGGGTTGCATGCAAAAATGTATTCATAAAAAACGGTTGATAGGCTTTTAAATTGAAAAATTGAAGCGAGCAAACTTGTTTGACAGTTGGTGAGCACGTTGTGTATGTTTATACAAAAAATTTGAAATGACGAAAAAAAAATGTTATTTATGCAGATTGAATGATTCCGTAATTTTGATGAAAAAGCTTTTGAGCATTGTTATTTAAAGTTAACATTAATGTTCGATCATGAAATTTTTTATTCATTACCTTCATTAATTGTTTATTGTTCAAGATAAATATTTATAGTTTTCTCACTAAACATGTGTTAATAAGTTTATTTTTAACTTTTCTTTTCTTTCTATTTTAAGGATGTTTTTCTTTGCTATACTTTGATATATGCGAAGATTTTCAAAATTTTTTAAATTTAAATTAATAAGAGAATTGTTTTTGTCCATGTTACGTCCCTATAGCATACTAGTTTTTTGCTGTTCCTCCTCTATCGCATCATATAGTACGCATAATGCTTCTCTGTCATACATGTTTGCTTGCTTCAATTTTTTTAATTTAAAAGCTTGGCAACCGTTATTTATAGTCGGATTTTTGCAGGCAACCCTAGATTACTGCATTTTCAATAAAATTACCTTAATTTTAGTATATATTTCAAGTGGTAAGCAGATGAGCGCAATTACTCATATCAAGTCACTTGTTTATAGACGGCAGCCAGGTAATAGGAACCAGAAAAAGGTAGGCAACCTAGCTGGAGAATATTGTGTATACTAAATGCTATTCTTCGGAGTTGAGTTCGTTTGGCAACGTCGGTGAATTTAGAAAAAATACTAACTTTTTGTATATTCAATTAGTTATAGCCATGAACATTTTATTTACGGCAACCCTGTCGGTGTGTGTTCGGAAACATATTTTATTTGATCAAATATAATTTTAATCTGGTAAGCGGACGAGTGAAGGTCGACCTTAGGGAACGTACCCAAACTACGTGACCTATTTTTTACAACTTTTTATCCCCCTCCCCCCTTCGGTGACAATCCGTAGTATATTCCAAGACCCCTCCCTCCCCCTTTAGTTTTCACGTAGTAATTCATAAATATTTTTTAAATCATTTTCTTGTAGACAGAAAGTTAAAAAAAATAATTTGGCTCATATTTGTCTTTATTAATACAACGCCTGCGGCGTGTCGATAAGAGTACGTACAGAGTGGGCAAATTTCGATGTTTGTATGGGGTATCCCTCACTATAGGAGATACAAAAAAATAGAGGGCGCATTTTTGATCTCTTTTTTCGCGTTAAATTTAATGGCGAAAATCAAAATATGAAAGTGTGCATATCATGGTTGTTTGTGAAATTACGAGACATTCTTAAGGCACCTTTTTTCTGTATAATCTAGAGATTTACATCTAATTTTATAAGGCACTACAACTATAAGAAAATAATAAAAATTACAATAAATATTGTGAAGAACTGTTGTTCTTCATGGCTGATACATAAATTACATACCTATCTTTATAATATTCTAAACTGCATTATGCATATATATATATATATATATATATATATATATATATATATATATATATATATATATATATATATATACAATATCAATATTTGAAATGTAAGTCACATTCTATAAAATTTTGTCTATGTTCATTTATATTGTTACTGGTTTTCTTATATAATTTGCTTTTATATATCCTCAAAAGAAAAATTCCAGTTGTGTTAGGTCAGGTGATTGTGGTGGCGACCTCAATGGAATATTATTCATCATCCAGTTATTTTCGAAATTAGTATCAAACAATTCTGAAATGGTACTTATATGATAAGGCGGTAAACCATCATGTTGGAAGAACTGATTTTGTGTCTCAACTAAGGGTGGATTGTCCATGAATTCCTCAATAATTTACTGATTCAAAATTTCGTAGTAGCGTTGGTTATTAAGATTTTCTTGATATATCTGATACGTTAAAACACGACAGCCACGTAAATTTTATATTTTGTGAATTCAGTTTCAAATATTCATATTCATAATGCAGTTCAGAATGTTATAAAGAGATGTAATTTATGTATCAACCACAATGAAAAGTTTGAGCATTTATTGTAATTTGTATTGTTGTTCATAATTGTAATGTCTTATAAAAAAAAATATGTTAATATCTAATATTTTGGTCTTGGCTTGTCGAATAATTCACAATTAATTAGATTTTCTTTTAATCAGTTGAAAATAGATTTATTAGGTTGTCTTCTTCCTGGATAGCCATTGAAATATATCTCAGATGTAATATCACAACTGTTATTACTTTTTCGTAATCCCATACTGTTATTTTGTTTCAACGGTATTCAGATGACAATTGAAAAGTCAGTGTTAACGGCCGCCGGCCGTTATAATTTCATAACGGCCGGCGGCCGTTAAGAAATCATTTGTTCAAATATTTATTTCAAAACATCATTCTGCTTACAATAACAACATTGAAATCTTGGTCCACAGCGAGTTGGGATAATAAACCTCTGATTTTCATTTCGCATAGGCTAAAAATTTATCCTCAATAACCACCTTTACATTCTTGCTTTTACGCCACATTTCAAAATTTTCATATTTTTTTTGATATCGCTCTTGAGTTATTTTCGGCAGTTAATCAACACTCGTTGCACTGCACATGATTCTCCCAATATTTCTAAAGGAATTTGATTTTGTTCCTCAATTTCATCCATGGTCGTCGTTAAAGCGAACTCGAGAACACAAAACACTGACGTTGTTTATAAAACTGTCAAACTGTTCCATGACAACAGAGTGCACGACGTTGGGATTTTTCATCAGAATTACGAGGTACGGGATTTTTTCCTTCTTCGGAATCAAAATATAATCTTTCAACGGGATTACGAAAAATTTTTAACGACACACGGCCGATACGCAAATAACGGATTCGGTTAGTTATAATCCTCGGCTGCGCCTCGGATTACAATATCCAACCTCATCCGTTATTTGCTACATATCGGCCTTGTTACGTTAATAACTAACGAATAAAGCTTTCTAACATATCATATTTCTCGTAATTTTTGTACGACATCCTGACTTTTACGATTAAATCAGTTAATTGATATTATGATGGAAAGAAATGAACAAGCTCTGTCATAGATGTCAACTGCCTACATGGAATAGGTACATGTAAAAAACGCAAAAGGTAATGAACTAAAATATTATTCTTGCTATTACACATCAAAGCATATTATTCTTGCTATTACACATCAAAAGCTACCTGACATATTACACATCGTTAGAAAGGGGAAAAAATCCGATCCAACCAAAACAAAGCCAACCATTTTTCCCATTCGAAAAAATACATTTCTACCACTGTTTTATACAGAAAAAAGTGCCTAAAGAATGTAAAAGTTATTATCTCGTAACTTCACCATGATATGCAAACTTGTCTTAAAGTGGAAAAATGAAATTTTTGTTTATAACTCGAAAACTAAAGAGGACAGCGAATTTTGGGTTTCGCCAGTGAATTTTTCTCGACAAAAGAGATTGAGTATGCGTCCTCCATTTTTTTTACCTTCTATAGTTACTGAGATACTCCATACAAACATCGAAAATTGTCTACCCTGTACATACCTATAATTTATAGGTGAAAAAAATATTATAAAGAAAAAAAAAACATATGTACCAAGAAACCTAACCCCTACCCCCGCCCCTGTGACCAATCGTAGTATTTTGAAGACCCCCCTCCCCCCTGAACGGGTCACGTAGTTTGGGTATGTTCCCTTACTTGAGATCCCCTACTATAACTATTCTGATTTATCAGATATAAGAATGTATTAGTATCACAGTATTCTATCTATAAAACTGAATAAATCCAAAGATATACTTGGCAGAAGTTTCATAATATATTGAAATATTTTTAAAAATAATTGATCACCCAGTGTTCGAAATTAGATCGTAATTCGTTAAGTTTTTAAATTTGATGTTATGTATTTCACATAATGACAGTAAGTAAATAATGATTGAATAAAATGGCGAAGGAGTCGTAGTCTCTCTATGAAACTACTTTATTCAGAAATTTGATTTGATGTTTTTGTAATCTCATACTATACACAAATTATATATAATCAGTTTCTTATTGAACTGAGTATTTTTTCTGTATTGACCATACTGTAGCGCTTGACATGTTGACATAAATGTAGTCAGGGCCGCGCCTAGCCAAGGATGCGCCCCTGGGCGAATAATATGTTTTCGCCCCTTCTTGTTATTTCTTATAGGGCTATTCGCAGAGCTTATTTCTTAGTATCACTTAGAATCTAAGCCAAAACGATGCGAATGGCCCATAGTGACTCGAATTAATAACGAGAAATGAGAAATTAAATCTACATCATTATTCTACAGAGACTTTAACATTATTATATTAAAAATAATTCTTCGAAGAAACAGTAATTTCTTGATCATATATTTATATATGATGAAATGAAATATAACAATAAAACAACTCATATGAACACATATATAAAATATATAAAAATATGTAACAGGTACTGTAATATAGTAAATGAATGGTATAGCAAAGCAACTCATATTAAATAACATTGATACATATGAATGGGCAGAAAATCTATAACATGCTCTTGACTAAAATCAAGAAAATTTTACTTATCTTGCTTTCGAGTCTGAGAATTTCATTATTAGATCTTCCAAATTCATATTTTTCAACAAATTGGGTTCAATGGCAATTATGGCCAAATTTTGAAGTCACTCTTATGCCGTAGTGGTCCGCAGGTAATTCTTAATCAACTTTAATTTTGAAAATGCACGTACCGCTGCCGCTACCGATACTGGCATAGTGAAAAGTATTGTTCTCCCTATGTATGTTTTTGGGTATGAATGTTCTAAATTATTTTCAATAATATATTGTAGCAAAACCTTAGGTGAAGATGAAAAATATTATCATCACACGACTGTAAAAACTGTACTTCTTGTAAAAGTAGTAAATGTTCGCCGTTTATATCGTGTTCATTTTTGGTTTTATCAGTTATATACGAGGATCTCATAAATTTTCGAGATTCATATTTATGCATTAATTATTAAACAGTAATTTTCGGATTGTATTAGAATAGTGCGAAATATGTATTTCTGGAGAATGATTCACAAAATACACGTTTATGTAATGGGACCATGTCGCCTGTGGCGCCCCTAAAGACTCGGCGCCCCAGGGTCCTGCCCATCCTGCCCCTGAGGGCGGCGCGGCCCTGAATATAGTGTCAAACCTCCGCTGGGAGATATGGATCATTTTAATGTAGAACAGCGTGTCCCAAAATCTGTGAGAAATATGAGAACATTATATGGTCGAAATGAAGCCCCGTCAGCGCCTGGTGTAAGAAAATAAAAATTCGTGAAACTGGCATAACAGAATAACAGAAGGATTCCGCATCCGCACACTCAACTCGATACAGAGTACAGTAACTAAATATCAGTCGAAGCTCTAGTAGAATACTAAACGAAGACCACAGGTTATTTGATTATATGGTGCGAGAGTTGAAGGCAAATGACTATTCACTTAGTGTTGAGTTTAATTATTTTCATCTAATTATTTTCTTAAGTTGACAACAGCTGTTAAAAGTAACCATGATTCAACCTCTTGTTCACTAGCATTAGAAATGCTAATGAACTGACCAATTGTACGAAATTTAATATCCATTGATAAATTGTATTTAACCCATGTAAATTCAAGTATGCATAATTATATTATTTATTATGTGTATGTAGAGATTTGTCCTATTAAGAAATATATCAAGAATGAGTTAGCCATGTGATTGAGAAACACTTTTTTTAATGGCCTCACATTTTGTATTATTTTTCTTTGTCACTGTAAAGACATGTATTGTTTTGTATTTTTGCAGGCCTTTGAATCATATATTTCAATAACTGATAGAAGTGGATTATTTTTTTTCTTCGACACCTTCAAACAAAATCAAATACAACAACACTTAGTTATCGCTTCTCTGTATGAAGTTAAGAACAGTTTGAAAATGACGTCTTTTCAATCGCAAAACTATTTCTTCCTACGAAGGATATGTTAATAATCTTGAGGAGTAAGGCTTTGCTGCGGATTTTGGAGTGGTGACATCATTGGCCCCTACTTTTTTCGAAATGAAGGTGGTAACAGGTTTACAGTAAATCGAGTTCAACTTGGACGAGGTAAGATTCCAGCAGGATAGAGCAATATGCCACACTAATTGTGAAACTATCGATATTTTTTACACTAAGTTTGGTAACTGTTGTGTCGTTTTGGAGACATTAATTGGCTATCGCGCAGCTGCGATTTGTCGCCGTTTGATTTTTTATTGTGGGGATATGTTAAGGACTATTGTGACTTTAATGATCGACAAAAAATTGACGCATTGAAAAATTGGTAGAAAAGGATGGACTACTGCCAATCTAGGCGCGGAGTCTACTCAACTGAAATTGTCTTTAGTAAATAATCGGAAGGTGTACTTTCTTAAATTAAACGAGAATGACTTGAAAATACTCAACGGTGTAGTTTTTTCAAAAAGTGTCAGAGGTAATTGCAAGCAAATGCATTTCAGAGGATAGGTGTGAATCAACTAGTCATGTCCATTCTGGTATATCCTGGCAATAGTTTCATAGCTTTCAAGAATTTTTGAAAATTTCAGCTCGTTTGTTTCAGCTGTAGGCAATAATTTTGAAATCAAAATCTACGGAACATTTGATTTTGAAATAATTTTCTTATGAATCTGTTAAATTTCAAATCGCCATTGGTACCTACTAATGCTTAGGTGATTAATCGTCTTCCTATTAATTAAACAGCTATGAGGTTTTGATTTGATTTTCTACAGAAAAATTGACACATAGTGAACCAGGGTGTCCACATCATTGTCCTGGAAATCTCAGGGAATTTTTTTTCCCTTATGCATTGGGATGTGGATAACGGTAAGAGATAGATGGTTTGTTAAAAAGGTGCAAAGTAGCGTACTTCAGAGGTTAATTATATGAATTTAAAAAATCTGACCTAGCTTAAGTTCTCCAGGGCAACTTTCTTTAGCCTTTCCAAATATCTGAATGAAATGTATATACAGGGTATCGTACACATTTGGCCACCCTCAACTTTTCATTTTCAAATTGCATTTTTTCAAATGCAAGTCATGTTTCATATTTTCGTTTTATTTTTAACTAAATCATAAAGTATTTTGTGAATATTAAACTAATACTAGGCATTCTATACCTTATTTTTTTTAAATTACAGCTGAAATTTGAAAAAAAATTTTGAAATTTTACTAGTAACAGTTCAATATTCCTAAAACACTCTGTAATTCAGATGAAAATACTACGACAATACGATCCATGACTCTTGGTATTAAAAAAAAAGCAATAAAAAATACAGGTCCGTATTTGAAAATTGAAAGTTGAGGGTGGCCCAATTTATACGATAACCTGTATATAATTTTTATTCAGATATTTGGATAGCCTACAAAAATTTGCAATGGCAAAGTGACAATTTGTTCGAAAAAAATTCCTAAAATAAAAAGATATAGGCAAAAGAACAATTTCGAAATTTTTGATTTTTCCTGTATAACTCCAGAACTAAAGAAGCACAGGGTGGGTACAAACTGCAAAAATGTTATTTTGCTTAAGAGTAAGCATATCTTTTTTTGAAATTCAAGAAAAAAGTCACTCTTAATAAACGTTTCTGCTTGTCTAGAAAATACGATTCATCATAAGAAATTTTAATTTTCATACAGGGAGGGTACAAACTGCAAAAATGTTATTTTGCTTAAGAGTAAATATATCATTTTCTGAAAGTTAAGAAAAAAACTCATTCTTAATAAACGTTTCTGCTTGTCTAGAAAATACGATTCATCATAAGAAACTTTAATTTTTTTATACAGGGTGGGTACAAACTGCAAAAATGTTATTTTGCTTGAGAGTAAACATATCATTTTTTGAAATTTAAGAAAAAAACTCACTCTTAATAAACGTTTCTGCTTGTCTAGAAAATACGATTCAACATAAGAAACTTTAATTTTTTTAAACAGGATGGGTACAAACTACAAAAATGTTATTTTGAGAGTAAACATAGCTTATTTTGAAATTTATGGAAAGAGGTCACTTTTAATGAATGTGTTTTCTACACAACAAACCGAAGTAGAACAATTCATTAAAAGTATTACCTATGTAAAATTATTTCCCAAAAATTATTCCCTGGCACACCTCTGACAGGTGAACCTAGTTAAAATAATATTGACACTTAAGGTGGCAGGTACTTGTTGTCAATGTCTTTATTTAATGAAGTTATTATTTGAGTAGAAATGCTATCTACTGAACAATAGTATATTATTCAACGAGCGGTCATGTAGGTCATAACTCACGCAGATGAAGTTTGCAGCACGAGCTGCAAGCGAGTGCTGTAATTCATCAAGTGAGTTATGACCATTTCCGCAAGTTGAATACTATACTTTATCTACGACTATAACAATAAATACTAAGATACAAATACAAATTCACAATAATTAGGTAGTATTAACTCAATTTGAAAACGTCAGAATTATGCAAGTGACATTAGCAGATGAGTGACGGTCGATCTTACTTGGGATCTTAGTAGACTATATAGTGAGTTATAGCAGTGAGTTATTATTACTCACGCTATTTGGTAATCGATACTATTAATTGCTAAAACGCAGTTGAATAATGAATATATTATTCAATAGGAGTAGATAAAGAGTTTTAAGAATACAATGTTATGGAGATGGTCAAGTTTCATACCGCTACGTCATGGAACAATATACCAAGAAATTTGTAGGAACCCCAATAACTAGGATGGCAATCTGCAAGTTAATAAAACAGTTCCAGAGAACTGGTTCGGTTTTGGACATCAGAAAAAAAAAGAAGAAATACGACCATGATGATGCTGCTACGGTCTTAGTTCTTCAATCTGTTGAAGAAAATCCTATGAAGTCCCTTAGAAATCGTGCTACTCAGTTGAAAGTTGTGAAAAAAAGTCAAATTCAGAAGATCCTTAGAGCAAATAAATTGTATCTGTATAAACCGCACTTCAATCAAAGATTGGAAGAGGTAGATGACACGAAACGACTTGATTCTTGCTTGTGGATTGGAGAAAACATTTTAAATGGAGATTTTGGTTTTTATAAATATATCATGTTTTCTGATGAAAGTACATTTTCTACCAATGGAACCGTTGTAACCCAGCACCTTAGGTACTGGTCTTTAGAAAATCCCGAATTCAGAGTTATGGCGAGAAGACAATATTTAAAAAAAGTGAACGTGTGGTGCGCGATATCCATCCATGGCATCATATGGGGTCATATTTTTTTGATAACATGTGCAAAAGAATATCATATTTAGAAATGATGGATATATTTTTCAATGATGAACTCGAAAATCTACCATTAAAATTTTCGACAAACTATATATTTTCAGCAAGATGGTTGTCCAGCTCATTTCGCTCGTGAGGTTAGAGAATGGCTTGACCGCAGATTTTGATCGAGGTGGATTGGCAGGAATGGTCCAGTTTTGTGGCTCCCAAGAAGCTCCGACTTGACCTTGGCAGATATGTTTTTATGGGGCCGTTTGAAACAAATTGTTTTTGCTACCGCAGTACCAAATGATATTGAAGTGCTGAATGGCAGAATTATCCAGACTGTCCAATCGATATCTCAGGAAGAAATCAGAAAAACTTTCCCTTATTTGAAAAAGCAATCAGAAGAATGTGGTGAGTTGGAGTTTTTGAATGATGAAATCGTTATCGTATTATTTTCATGTTAATAAAAATGTTCGTATCATTATTATTATAATTACTTTATCAAGTGAAAACGTTTATTAAGAGAGACGTTTTTTCGTAGCTTTCAAAATAAGGTATGTTCAGTCAGGAAAATGACATTTTTGCAGTTTGTACCCACCCTGTATAAAAAAAAAGTTTCTTATGATGAATCAAATTTTCTAGACAAATAAAACGTTTATTAAGAGGGACTATTTTTCAAAATTTTCAAAATAAAGTATGTTTACTCTTAAACAAACATTTTTTCAGTTTGTACCTACCCTGTATGAAAAAAATTAAAGTTTCTTATGATGAATCGTATATTCTAGACAAGCAAAACGTTTAAGAGTGATTTGTTTTCGTAACTTTCAAAATAAGGTATGTTCAGTCTTAAGGAAAATGACATTTTTGCAGTTTGTACCCACCCTATATACAAAAATTAAAATTTCTTAAGATGAATCGTATTTTCTAGACAAGCAGAAACGTTTATTAAGAGTGACTTTTTTTCGAATCATTTAATTTTTGGTCCATTTGTCCTCTTGTAAAACCCATCCGTGGACATACTGTATATATATATATATATATATATATATATATATATATATATATATATATATATATATTTTTTTTTTTCTAGACAAGCAGAAACGTTTATTAAGAGTGACTTTTTTTCGAATCTTTCAATTTTTGGTCCATTTGTCCTCTTGTAAAACCCATCCGTGGACATACTGTATATATATATATATATATATATATATATATATATAATATAATATATATATATATATATATATATATATATATATATATAAACAATTCAAGTCTTAGATAGAATTGGCTACATTTTTATAAAAATGATTCGTCTTTCATATCATGCTTATGCATAATTTGAATATACTATTTTTACTATCACAAAAATATGTTGTAGTTATGAAACTATTCAGCGAACCGACTGAAATTGTGATACTTCTGTCTACTTACGTAGGTTGTAGAAACCAACATTAATATCAATAGCAAAGAATAGGCAAATATGTCAAAGTTTCACTAATTCAAAATCTAATAAATACAAATCTCGAAAAATCGGTACCTTTCTTCAGCATAGAATGGTGAAGCAAGGCAATAATATATGAGAAACTTATTCCTAATGTTAATATGATAATAGATTTCATTACCCACCCCAAATAATTCTGGAAAAATCATATGAATTGATTTGTTCCGGATATAATGCTTTTTTTATTGGTGGAACAGGCAGTTCCTTCGATACCAGAAATAAAAAACATTTGGAGTGCTATTATAGTAATAGAGCAGAGCTCCGTCACTAAGATCGTATTTGTCGTGCGATGTGCACTGAGGCAAAGTGTGATTCGAATGAAATAAATTATGATTTGAAAAATCTTGGTTTAATAGCAAACCGACATAAAAATTATAAAAAATAGTATATTATTCAACGAGCACAAAATGATTGCTTTTTTGTGCGAGTAGAATACTATACTTTGTCCACGACTTCCTCGAAAAAATTAGTAATAATCTGCATTTTCAACAATAAAAATAGTTATCAAAAGCGTTGACATAACATTTTCTGTGTTCACTGAAAACTGCATACTCACGTAAACGTCAACTATTTCACTTGACATCGATTCCATTCCTTCCTTTCACTCTGATAAAAATGAAATAGATGATTTATTAGAGTAAATATTCAATAAGTTGGGCATTATATTAAATATTAGTTTAATAATTTGCCTAAAAGTTATCTTAGTTACATAAAACCTAAAAATCTAATAACAATACTATCCTAACAATGTGAACATAATGTCTCAAGTTTGGACATACGTTTTGAGTGTGACGTCATGCAGTGTATAATTAACCATTATACACACTTGTGAATAATAGGTATAATTGTACTTCAGGAAGCACACGTATAATGAATGATTTATAGTACAGTCGTGGACAAATTGATTTTATTGAAAAAAAATGTTCGGAAGTGCATCGCGTAGCGATAATTCACGTGCTAATAGAAAATCGTAATAAAAGTTTGAAAATAATTTATTGCTCTCAAAAATTAATAAAAAATTCGATCGAGATGCGATTTGAACGGAATAGTCTCCGCGAAATGTAGCGCGGATCATATTTATTTCAACATGAACTCAATTCACATACCAAATTTCATCCCTCTAACTCAACCTGCAGAAGCTGCTGAGATGAGCAAATTTTCAAAAACCACAAAAATCCAAAAATATCTAGGTAAACATGGCGAAGGTCGGAAAAATTTACTCGAATTTAAAAAGTTTCGTTTTGCTTATTTGCTTTGATAGGAACCGCTGGAGATGAAAAATATATAAATGAAAACAAAAATATCTACTCTAAAATAACGGCGGAAGGAGAAATTGAAACAAATTTGAAAGTTTTGTTCTGCTTCGAAAACAAACCCAGTTTCCAAACTTCACCTTATTTGGCTCGATGGGAGTCGCTGGAGATGCCAGATGCCAATATGTGCTGAAGAAATATATATCACATTTAAAAAAAATTCGAAAATCGTTGTCGGATAACGGAGAAAAAAAATACTCCCGCGTGTTACTGTTTACTTTCGATTTTCGGTGAAAATGCGATTAAAAACACATACACTGCATAGATATAAAACAAAATCACCAAACAATTTTCAATTGACATTCCTTCCTATTATTGAGAATTTTTATTTATTATTATGAATTTTTGTTTTATCTGATAACTTATTAACATACATCTATATTTCTGTATTTATCACAATTTTAGTCAAATTATTATATGTCTAGAAGTTGGACGTATGTCCAAAACTGATACGCTGAATGCATTCATAATTGCAATATAATTTTATGGTAGTAAATATAGTGAATTTAATTGGTCAATAATGATCAACTGACTACTAACATCTAGTAGACAATTCATCAATTCAATTTTTTTTTATCTTGAATTTTCACGGTTCCTCAATCATGATTTTTAACCAAAACACGGAAATATTTTTTCAATTCAAACAAGTGACTAAATATGTTCAAACACAAAAGTTTTCACAATTGTCTGAATTTGTATAATGGGAATAACACATTCTGGTAATTTCATTATTCGCTAGATCTGTTATAGAATAATAGACTCGAACAGTTGGAAAGTTGTTCGAAGTAATTCCAGAATCATCTGTGTTTTTCACTATTGAATTGAATAAGGAAATCGACATTATTCGAATCCATGAATTCTGATAGAGCAAACTGTTAGAGGAAATGAGATATTGGAAATAAAAATATGTTTTTGATGTGAAACTATTTCTACGAGATGTAGAAGAATAATCAATAATACGCATCGACTGATGAAACATTCATCATGTTTTATCTGAAAATATGGGGATGAATCTTCTGCGCTCTATGAATTATATAAATATATATGTTTGGCCTGAGAAAAATTCAAGTCATTGTCAGACTTTTATAACGATGCGTTTTTTCAAGGATATACCAGAACAAAAATTGATCTATGATCTATCACATTATTGAAATCAATACAATAAAGAATATCGATGATTTTTTCAAAAGTGGAAATCAGATAATATGAGTTTACTTCATTTATAATAAAATAGATTTATTGAAAAAAAAATTTAAAGTTGAAATCAAAAATCAGACGAAACATATGAATAAATAGATTAATTTGGAAATTAAAAAAAAACAGTTGACTTTGGAATTGTATATAAGTGTCTTAACTATTTTGTAGTTGATACACTGGTAAAAAAAATTCAGTAGATATAACATAAATTGCCCAAATGACTCTCAGCTTTGCCTACTAGACTATCCAAAGAGATTAACTGGCATATTTCTTCAGGTAGAACATACTCGGAAGAATTATTGTGGAAATGTTAGTATTTTTTCCATATTATCTAAATGTTTCTGCAAAAAAGCGCGAATTTCAGAATACTTCAGAAGCTGTTATTCAAATGGATCAAAATCCGTAAAACTTCTTCCTATTTGAATACTCCTCTGACCTATCTAGCTTTCTCGAATTCAATGTTTAATACATCAGACTTCTACTTAATGTCACAATCACTTTTACGCGAAAGAACTGCAATATTTATGATGACTTCATTTGATTCTTCGAGATTTATTGTTCTTTCAGTCTCCCCAAGAATGCAAGGAAACTTGGGCAGTAAGATTAAGTGCAGAACTTCCGAAACTCAATTTGCTTGAAATGAAGAAAATAGATTTTGCACATCCTTGCTCAGCTTCGAAATAGAACAATAGAATTTATTATTATTGTTATTATAATTCTTGTATTTTAGTGATTCAGACATTTTAAACCTCCCTACGCCGAAACAGGGTACAACTGTACCCCATTTTGCGATTTTTCACTTTTGTTTGCAAAAAACAGATCGATATCAAATTCCATTTATCTTTAGACATATTTTAAAGTATATGTAATATTTCATATCAAAAGATAGGCCTATAAATTATCAAAAAAAAGCAATGGGATACACCGCTCAGGCAACTACGTTACCGTTTGGCATAAGGCGCTACCAAAACCTACTCAGTTAAAATTAGAAAACATAATTTGTAGAAAGATTTTATAGCTTCTCAAAATGTGAAGACCATCAGCGATTGCTTCAAATTGTTTTTAAATGAAGATATGGTTACAATAATATTGAAGTATACTTATCAACAATTTCATAAACAATGCAATGAAAATTACCCTGATAAACCAAAAACCTGGAAGCCTACAGATAATACTGAAATATACGCTATTTTTGGAGTGCCCATTATAGCCGGTGCTTTGAAGGCTGAAAAGAAGCTGTTGATCTAACCAACAGAATAGAACGAAGTCAATAAGACAAATTTGCAGCTTTTCAAAAAATGTTTGCAACGTTCACAGAGAACTGTCAAAAACTTTACAATCCTGGTACTCATCTCACTATTGATGAACAATTAGTGGCTTTTAGAAACAAATGTCCCTTTAGGGTTTATATAGAGTCTAAACCTATACCAATTTTTAACGGTTTCCTCAAAATAAATTAAATTCCTTATTTCTTGTTCAAAGTCTATTTAAATGTTTATTATTGAAGTACCTACTTGGATTCGTGAAAATATAAAATTTTGGATGTTCACCAATATCTTGTATATTAGTTTCGTCAAAAGGAAGTTTTTCATTGTATACGATTGTTCAAAAATAGTGATTTAACTAGTATTTAAAAACATGGTGTAAAGTGCATTTTTATGAATGGAATAAAAACATTGTGTAAAGTTCATTTTTTTAAATGGAACACCCTATACATTATTGAATAGTTTGAAAGACAATGAAAATCTGTTTAAAATAATATCCAATAATTCCATACCAGTCCAGGAGCCATGTACATTCTACCTGACTCAATTCCCACGTAAACAAAAATTTGATGGATTGTTTGGAAATAATAAAGGATGTCTTTGCTGAGTTTTCGAACAAGAGGATCTGGAGCTTCTTATGGGAAGGCAAAAAAAGTGCAATTTTCTTGGACCATTACTGATTTTCTTTCCATAAATTCTAAACCCATATGGTTAAGAAGATATTGAAAGAAAACCAGTAACGGTCCAAGAAAATTGCGGTTTTGTTTAGCGAAAATTTGAAAAAACCATGTGAAAGAGCATTAAACTTTCTTCGAAAGTCATTGGTCAGAAGTATTTCTGGCTCAATAATACCCGAGATGCCAGCGATTAAAACAGGTGAAAATTCGTGAAGTGTGAAAAATAGCAGAAAAATGCAAGTTTTCGGATAATAAAATTATACTTTCACACATATCTATATATTATAACACATATTATTCCCACTCCCTCACCTTCTGCCTGAAACCCTTTAACTCTACCCCTCCTTCTTTATCCCCCCTTCGCTGGTTTGAAGAACCCTCAACATGTGGATAATGCGACGTGTTTTCTAATATAAGAACGAGTGAATTTCTCACTCGTATCACTCTAACCACTTCAATGCTCTTTCAGCAATTCCTGAATTCTCTTGCAGCACTATATTTCCTTTAAAATTCATTGGTCAAAAGTATTTTTGACCCAATAATACCCAGGATACAGATGGTCAAAAAAAAGTATAATTTCTCTAAATGTTCTAAAGTGTGCTTCATTTGAAATTTAAACTCCTGGTATTTCAATATCTAATCTATTTTACCTTTCATTTAATATTCAAAACCTATATTTCATCAGCTTCTCTTCATAATTGTTGGTAATCATCAAAATTAGTTATTAGTTTTTATGAATGAATTTGAACGCTGAAAAAAGTAATGGCAGGTACCTAGTAATATAAAATAAATTGCATGATATGAGCTAATATTTAAGTTAGAATTCCAATAGTAATCTTCAAATAAAAACCTAGTACTAGCATACAAAACTACATTTACCAATAATGTTTGAGCTTTCCCATACGTTCTTACAGGCATTATGAATGGCTAACTCGAAATTAATTACTATTGTTGCTGGCTGAAGAACTAAATTCGATTCACGACATTTTTGAACCACTATACGTAACACTAATACTCATGTATTTTCAATTTTCTCATATTTGGGATAGGTAGAAAGCGACGAACTTTGCTTTTAAGAAAGTACACAGATTAATTTTTAATTCATGAAAGTAAAGCTTAGGATGCCATAAATTTATGCACACAATAAGGTCCTTTTAACCTAAGCGATTGCATGTGAAAATTAGATAGCTTAAAGGTCATACATTACCTGGAGTTAGCCCAGTGCAATTGTTCCACGGTATTGAAGACACCCTCGTGATAGCAGTGCAGTAACGAGGAATAAGGTGGTAAACATTTGTACAAACTTGGAGTGAATCCAATCAGTTTGGCAGCCTATAGCTCGGAACATATGGCCAGACAAACAGAAAAACTTTTCTGAAACTTTTGGCAGCCTATAGCTCGGAACATATGGCCAGACAAACAGAAAAACTTTTCTGAAACTTTTGGCAGCCTATAGCTCGGAACATATGGCCAGACAAACAGAAAAACTTTTCTGAAACTCTACAGCTCGTCTCGAAAAGGCTTGTAATGAATACTTATGCAAAAAAATTTAGAATTTCAAAAACTATAAACCTATAAAAATCAGTCGTGCTTAACAGAATGACTCGCTGGCGTTCGCCAATAAATAATTTTAATGATTACCAACGCATTAAAGTCTTTAACCATGAAGAGAGGCTGATCAAATGAAGGTTTTAGATAATAATAAAAGGTAAGATAGAGTAGATATAGAAACACGCATTACGCATGTTTCGGTTCAAACTTGCATTTAGATATAGAAAACCTGGAATTTGAACAAGTGGGTGATGTAATTGAGAAAGTTACTCATTCTTATATTAAGAAACACATCTCATTATGCAGATCTAGAG